>VZTF01006172.1:5210-86796 GCA_013397755.1 Cnemophilus loriae
GAGGTGGGGGTGCGGCGGGTGCGGGGTGGAGGGAGGATACACGGCTATGTCTGTGCTAGACAGCGAAAACCCGAACCCACCGCCTAGCAGCGCTTAATTTACGATTATTTACACCCTGTTTTGATCTGTAGCTAAAAATACACATTTATTGTAGCAATTTATAGCAATTGTCATGTGAATGCATTTCAGGTTCTCGATCTTCATTATATTTTCTCTCCTTTTCTGTTTTTTCCCCCTTTTTAGCAATTGAACAGGAGAAGCAAGCGGGTGAATCGTAATGAAATCTGCCCTTCCAAATTATGCACTGTACATTCCACAAGCATTGCCTTCTTATTTTACTTCTTTTAGCTGTTTAACTTTGTAAGATGCAAAGAGGTTGGATAAAGTTTAAAATGACTGTACTGCCCCTTTCACATCAAAAGAATAGAGAGAACTACTGACACTGAATGAAGGCGCTGCCTTTCCTTCTGCCTGTCTGGCTTTGGTCCTGGTGGCATGAAAGAGATTGCATGTTGATGAAAGAAGAACTTGGGTGGGACTACAGTAAACTAGAGTAACACACGAATAAATGCAAAGCTGTACCAAGGTCCTGCGAGCTGTAAAATGCAGTTAATCGAGTGCCATTTTTTTTTTTTTGTTGTTCAAATGATTTTAATTATTGGAATGCACAATTTTTTTAATATGCAAATAAAATGTTTTAAAACCTGGATGGTATTTATGTCCTCTATTTGGAGAACTATATCAATGGATAAGAAGCATAAGAGCCGGTACTGAAACACAGGATACTATAAAACCTTTGGAGATGCCTCAAACATCAGTCACCATTCTCTTTTTCAATATGTGTGCTCACCAATAGATAAACTTGTGATCCTCGAAGCTAGTTTTAGACAGATTTCAGTAAAAAATTGCATATCTTATAATTTGTCACCATGTGAGTATATCCCTTTAAATATTTCTTTTATGTAGACATTGATAAAGGCAAAAAAATGGGGCTGCATTTATTGCTTTGCCCCACCCATAGCATAGCTCTTTTATTAAGAACCGGTCTGTACTATTGCAGAGATTCAGCCACGGTTGTATAAACCTCTAATTAGTTTGTTTAATAATTAAGGCTTGTTATTTTGATATGGTATTTAAAGGAATCTGTAACTTGAATTTTGAGTCCAAGGTTGAGCATAAGCTTTTTAGTTTCGTAAAGCATTTAGTGGTTGGTGTCCTATGGAAATAAAAGTAATTTTGCTACTATGTTGCTCATATTTTGAACAACATCTTTTAACAGTCTCCTTGATCCTAAGAACTGGTTTCAAAGTTTAAAAAGCTACAGTCTCCTTGAAAATTCAGAATGGACCATTTGGGGACAAAAACGTTGTGGTAGCTTATAAAATAAAGATCATCATAAATCTGGCATGCAAATAGCTACACTCCATTGCCGGTTTATGGCGATTCTTTCTGGCCTGGGACAGTTTTTGGTTATTTTTCTTCAAATGACTGCGGGTAAAACCTGTGATCCAGGGAGATCAGTAGGAGTTGACTTTAGTAGTCATGAATTTCATCAGAGTGGAGTGAGTAATGAACATTGTGGGAAAAAAAAATGCTGTCAGATAACCTGTAGGAGGGTGGTGAGCGTGCTTCTGCAGTGCCTTGGTTTTATCTTACAGATTTAAGGCTCCATTAATTTCAGCCAGTTCCTATAAAGCAAAATTAGTCCCTTTGAGGAAGCTTGAGTTTTGCTGAGGCTGCTGACTCGGTGGGGTCATGTAGATCTGGGGTTTTATCCTATCAGCTAGTTCCTAGAAGCACCTGACCGCAACAAGCTGTCCTTGGTTTTACACCATTGAGGGCAATGGGGCTCCTCTCCTTGAAGATTTGGTGGATGTCTGTGCTTCTGGACGAGGTGGGAGCCAGATGGGTGCCACAAGCTTGTGGGCATAGTCCCCAGCCCCCCAGCAGTGGAAAACTTGCAGAATTGAGTGATAAGAATCTCAGTTCAGGCTCGAGATTTTTTGATGCAGTCCATGGGAAGATTTGGGAAGTCCTGGTGTCATATAAGGAACTTCATAGTAATTTAAGGTGCTGAGTTCAGGAAGGAAATGAACCATTTCTTGTGCTTGTTTAAGCTCTGATTTTATTCCCCATGTATAATGGGAAATATGGGAAACTTACAGCTGAGTTTCTGAAAGGTCAATTAATCAACTCCCAGCTACTGATCTTAATCAGGTAGCATGGGATGTGACATGACTCGGTGCAGAAGTGTACAGTAGGAGCTGCACGTGCGCGGATGAGTAGACGCAAGCGCTTGCTTAGTGTGGATTTATCTATGGGAAAAATAGCAGCAAAGTATTTCTGAGGGAGGCAAAGCATGAGGTATACGCAGCTCTGCATAAGTCAATGAACGTGTCAGCAGCATAGTTCAGCAAAAATGTAATGAGTTATGAGGCCTCTGACTTCAGAACTGCATGTCCAAAGTGATCAGTGCTGGTCAAAGGGTACCACCAACCACAACACGAAGTGGTGAGACTCAGATCTGTTTTCAGGGGATAAGGCAATAAGCTACTACTACTGTTATAGCTCTGTTTCTGCCATCAAGGGCTGAACGAAATTGCAAAATCAGCTGTGAAGTAAACCTTCCAGGTCAAATTCAGGGCTTACTGACTGGAGTCTTATCGTTCCCTGCTTTGTTCCTTGTTCGACTCTTTGCCTACATTCAAAGAAAATTGTGGTAGGCCTTTGCCATGCTTTGCATAGGCAGTATTGAGGTGGTCACATCTGACACCTATTTCACAGCAATGCAATTGATGCTGTGAAACATGAAGGCTTGGATGAATCAATTGTAATACTCAGGACTGTGTCTGCACTGGTTGTTGGGTGTTGCTAATAAAATCAGTCTCTTCAGCTGTCAGCCTAGAAACTTTCATTAGCCACAAATTAACTAGAAAAAAAAAATACAGCCCAAAACCTGGTTATGAAAAAGGGTCATAAGAAAGAGAAACATATGGGTTTTGATCTCACGCTCTGTGCAGGCACAGTCTGCCAGCCCTATGAGACTTATGGTGTCTGGTGTTGCTGCCTCCCCACCCCCAGCCGAGAGGCAGCTCTGCCGAGGTGATGTGGTGAGAAGCTCTGCCCTCCAGTACTGAAGAAAATTCTTCCTTTCTCAGTTTTTCTCAGAAGATTTTCTCTCTCTTTCATGCATGTCCCCAGATATCATTAACTATACATATATTGCACAGAAAGCATATGCTAACCATATCCAAAAGAGATCATTGTGGTATTAATTACAGAAATGTGGAGACTTCAATGTAAGCGTTTCGGTCTTCTAGGCTATTTTTGTGCAATGGTGAATGTGTGATAAAACACCACTTCCCCTAGTAACCCTTCACTTCCCTAGAAACAGTGTAGAAACGAGCGGTTCCTATTGTGTATTGTGATCATATATGGCTGCCACATACAGCTGCTGCACAGCAGAATTTTGTTAATGAGGAACCATGCGCTGCTCCAAGCATCATATAAAACACAATGAGCACATGATACCGTGTTCAGTGCAATAGTTCCACTGCGCTGATACTAAAAGGGCTGTGAAAAAATAAAAAATGCAGCTCTTGCTTATTTGTTGATATACAGTAGGATGACTATGCAAAGCAACCTGTGTCAGGCTTGTCCTTCTGTGAGATCCTCTGATGCGCAAGCTTTGTGCATTTTCAATTCAAACAGGCAAGGCAACCAAATTCTAATAAAATGGGCAATTTAATTCAGAGAAAAGGAATTGCAGACAATATTATCCATTATTTGTATGCTGTCTGGCAGATTCATTTGCTAGTGTCCCTGTGATATGGTGATTTTTTAAAAAAAAATGCTCTGTGCTTTATCATACACCTGTTCCAAAATTCTGTGGCTTAATGACAGGAGTCTATTTTTCTCTCTGTTTTCAGCTGAAGTTAATGATCTGAATTCCAGTATTGCTTTTGCTGGGTTTTAAAATTGTCAGAACTGTTTCTGACTTCCTCTTCTTCCTGCTTAGAAAGAAAAAAAAATTAAACATAGTGGGTTCTCAGAGATGCTTAATTTGCCTATGGGTTAATGAGCTTTTAGCATATTGGGAGCAGAGCAAAGATAATTTTTTCTCTTGTTTCTACAGTCATGAGGACCACAACATTGCTTTTTTTCCTTGTAATCAAAAACTGGAGTTCTCAGGAGATTTTTCAGTCTCATGGAGCTTGGGCTTTATGAAAACTGTCAGGCACGACAAGACTCATGCAATGTAATGAGAATTGGCACTTGGGAGGTTCTGCAACCACTGCTCCCTCACAGTAAGTGGATGCTGATGGCAAAGCAGAGTCAAATATAGGCCTATAGCCTTAGTTTCAGGCCATAATATGCAAAGAATGGCATACTGAGATGAGTAAATATCTTTTTTTTTTTTGAATTTACATTTCCTGTGACCTCAGGTTTTCTTGATAGCTCTAGATTTATTTTTTGCCTAACACAGATTTTCCTTTCAGCTATATTTTGGAATTGAGTGAGTGGATTTACTCCAACTTAAATAAATTTCCAGCATTTGAATAGTCCCCAAATATTCACTATGTGTCCATCAAAACATTGTCTTGAAAAAAAATTTCTTGTTATATTGACCAAAGGCTTCTCAGTGATGAAGAAGATTTTCCCCACTATTGTGATTCTCATAATTTTATCATTGGCATGTGGTCATGGGCTTGAAATTTGGGCCTGGAAAAAATCTCGTGTGATTTTGTAGACCTTGCAGATTCCATGAACAGACATTTGCAGTGCTCTTTGTTTGCGTGTTGGGGTCGAACATTGAGGACACTTTCAACTCTCAGAGGTATGTTTGAAAATGGAAAGAAAATCCCCAAAAATCAAAACGATTCCCCCTAACAAACACCAAACCAAGGAGAGGAATGCATTTGTGTGTTCTATAATATCTGCCATGAACAATTTAGTTATTCCCAGTATCTTCTAGTGGTGTGAAACGACTGCAGTAACATTCAGGTCTTTAAAATAATTCAAATGAACTTGCTGAAATCTACTCTATAGACCAAAAGTATGAAATTCAGGCTCTCAGATGGTTCAAATCTTACCTAATGTATTTTACAAATTTCCATAGATATTACTTTATGTTTTATTTTTTAACAATGGTGCTTTCCTTCCATCTGACATATAACTATATACAATATGGTTTATATTATTCAGGTATAGCATTTTTAAATGTTTTGAAATGGATAAATACTTCAACCATCACTTGAAGTTTTGGAATTTATCTTTAAAACCCTCTGCTCAGCTAGACTTTGATGTAAGATAATGTAGAGAATCGTGGAGCTACATAATAATCAGAAAAATCATTTGCTGGATTAATTTTTCATGCATCTTAGTTCACCTCACCTGCTCTATATCATGTGGTCTGTACAAGAAAATTGAGCCAATGGAAGCATATCCTTCATCTTTCCACCTAAACTGGACACTGCCTGTGAGAAATGTCACTGGCCCCCTGTGCAGTCTGAATAAAAAAATCCATTCTTTGCATTGCACCTTTTTCTTAATGTTTAAAGTGGGAACCAGTGGTAGGGAAAAAGAGGCCATTGCAGAGTGACATTCTCAGACAGAAAAGTGGACATGGCCCCGAGCATCCACACTGCCAAAGTGGAAACCATCTTCAGCGTGCTGAGCACCCTGCAGGCTCACAGCAGGTTTACTCACACCATTTTGGGTTCTTGTGAAGGAGGACCTGTTGGCAGGTCGCCCACTGTGTCATCCTGTGGTGTGCACTGCTGGCAGCATCACAGGGTGGGCCCCAGGGACAGCCTCAGGGCACTCCCCAGGGCAGCAGAGCCTTTTTTATTTCAGCATTTCTATTCAGCTTTACCATTACTTCAGTCACAAAGTTGCAGCTATAGAGAGCAATAACACAAAATGCTCGAGCCCTACTAGTACTGTGCTGGAATGCAGACCAGCCATAACCTTGTGGTCCAGGCTCAGTGATGGCTTTAGGGCTGCTTTGCATCTAAAGAACGGGGCAAACAGCTCATATGTAAATCCATTACTTAAAGAAATTAATTACTAGATTAAGGATACTACAAGCTGTATGAAGGCTTTTGCTCTTGGGGAGCCTGATGTCTACCTCTTCAAAAAATCTTGTCCTTATATTACACCAAAGGCTAGAAAGTCCCATTAAAAGTTATCATAGAGGGCATAATAAAATGACTTTCATAAGAAAGCAATAAAAGATGAGCTTTGTACAAATATTCCTATTCCCTAGCAGTAGCAAACAAAACAAGAAATTGAGTTGGTGAAGGCATCAATGATTTTGCTCCCACTGTATTGTCTCAGAATGAATTAGGAATGAGAAATCTCCTAGCAGCTGAGCTATACCCCACGACTCTGACATGTTGGGGCAGGACAGATGGGTCCCAGGCAATCTCATCTCCATAGCCCCCAACTACAAAAGCAGCTGATGCTTGGATCATGCAAAGAACATTGCTCCCGGGAAGAACTTCATGTTTCTTTAATTTTTTTATTATTTTTTTAGCAACTTTAATTACCACTCTGAGAGACACAAAAAAATCTGCTGCCTGCTTTACTCATGGTAGCTGACTTGCCAGCATTAAGTGGAGGGGGGAAGAGGAAGCCCTGAAAATTAATGAGGCTATAAATTACACCACTTCTCAGCATGAGGAGTTAGAATGATGCTAAGAGGAATACAGGTGAAATTCTGGGAGACATGCACCCTTTTACAGGGGTCCACAGACTGTACATATTCATACATGTCTACTTCCCTGGTACTTTGCTTGTAAAGTCATCCCTGCTGTGTGTGGGAGGTGTGGGTTACACGGAGAAATGCCAAAGTCGCTCTCAAAGTCCTTGATGCATTTTAAAGGTTAAAGCTAGGAACAGACTGGCATTCTCCTAAAGGTCTTTAAATGGAAGAGCTGTTTAATCACATGCATTGCAGCACGAGCAGAGCACTGTCTCTTCTGTATCATTCTCAGCTGGAATTTCTGAGCTGATAGGCACAGAATTTGTTTTCAGCAAAGGCAATACTGTGACACCTACAGTTTGCTCTCTCCAAGATCATAAAAAAACCAGCACATAGTGTTTTGAGACCAGGAATGGTTTCACATAGTTTTCAGTTTGGTAGCCTAAAAGACTTCTAAATGCACATTTAGGCTTAATGGTAATGGAGCAGTTGAATGCTCACACCTTCCAATGAAATTTCCCTCCTTGCTGAAGCAAAGTCCCTATGAAATGCCAAGGTGCAGAGTGGGTGTGGTTGCCTTCATTTCAGCGAGTTTTCTAGATATGAGGGTATTTTTCATTTGAGTGTCTAATTAAGGGTAATAACATCATTTTAGTCGCATGCAGCTCTCCCCAGCTTATGATATTAGCTTGTATGGGGCCTCCTAGCCAGGACTCTGATGCAATGAGCACTTCTCAGAAGGAATGGGAGTATCCCCTCTCTTTGCACAACATATGAAGTGCAATCAGCGTATCTCAAGGCTTTCTCTTCTCACTCTCCTTTCACATATTCTAATTTTTCATAGAATCCTCCCCTAAATTTGTTCTTCATCTGGATAAGCACCCTAGTAATATCACCATTATGTGCCCGGGAAGTTTGGTCTTCTCCTTGGTCCTCACTCATCAAATCCAAATTGTGGGTGTAGCACCCCTGTCAGCAACTGCTCCCTGCTTCAGATTGTATGTCTGACTCCACTACATGGTCTAATAGTCTGTCAGATAGCTTGGTGTCTCCAAATTGCTCACTCTCAGCAGGAGACTTCTGCCAGCTTTTTGGCAGTGGAACTCCATCAAGTACCTTCTGCCTGAGATGGCTGTGCCTTTAAAATAGTCCCAGCAAAATCTTCGCTCTTCCCTTTCCCCTCTATATAGAGTAACCAAAGCTGGTCCTCAGGGCAGATCCAGCTGAGGAAACAGCTGCATGCCAGCAAACTGGAAGGGTTAGGTGCTGTGTAGGCTGCCTATCAGCAATAAAGAGTTCCTCTCTAACCTTTATACAGTCCTTCACCTTGTTTGTGTCGGCTTCAAAACAATAAATTTTACAGGGTTTTAATGAGCTTGTGTATTTCTAGTGCTGAATTCCTAGACTTATCCTTTTTCACGCTGCTAGCCAGCAGTGGGAAGGTTAAAAATGCAGTCAGTTACCAGTGGCAACATACCAGTGTTGTAAATCCTGCCCACACATCTTCAGATCGACTGACATTTGAAACATCTAGGTCTTTTCTGTTAGCTATGCCAGTATAATTATGTCTTGGTATAGCTTTTTTTCCTACATGTCATCCTTCAGGAGTGCTCAGATAAGTATATTTGAAGGATATAAATGGAAGGAGAAAGAAAGAAGGAGGCTGAAGTTACAAAGAAAGAAAGGAAGCCATTGCAAATAGTCCACTGGGGTGTTTGAAAAAGCAATATCACATATTAATAGTTGCAATTTAATAGCAGATTACTGATCCCTTTAAATTATTTGAGGTTGTTGCCTGTGAGCTGCAGGACAGGCTGTGCCAGTGAAATCAATTACATTTCATATCAGTGCCGTATGCTTATCTTGCACAGCAGGGATGTGGAGGTGCTGTACGTCCTTGTAGTCAGCAGTGCCATGAGCTAAACAGGCTGTATGTAGTGGAACTGGCATATATGCTAAGGCAGACGTGTGAAATCTCCATGTGAAGACCAGTGAGTCATTGCTGCTTCTCTTTAGAGTCAGCAGGGAGAGGAGACAGCTTTGCTGTCGGTCAGGATTCAGCTCCGTGCAAAACTGGCCTGAATGATTGTGAGAACCTTTTGTTTATCGAGCACACACACAAACACACGCACACATACACACAAATAAATGAAATTTCCAAATGGAGTCTGTTTCCAAATGCTGAGAGAAAAAGGCTTTACTGTTTGGTCAAGGCCTTTCTGCCCTGATCACTGCCTTGCTCAGTGGCCAAGACCACTGCTGTTTCTGCAGGACTTTGTGAGAGTCCACCCCAGAATAGGTGACAAAATGGGGCTGCAGGTGATGGGAAGGGCAGCCACCACTTCAGCTGGATATGTCCAGGGAAGCAAAAGGTCTCAGCTAGAGCGTTTCCTTTGACAACTTTCTTCTGCACAGCAATGTAGAAGAGGGCAGGGGGAGAGGGTCATCCTCTCATGCCCAGCTCTGGCATGTGATCTTGAAAAGTCTGTCATTTTTGTTACTTGCTGCTGGCCCAGAGACAGCAAGGATGGGACTACCCAGAGCACTGGTTCTCCTGGAACAGAACATCTCACTCATCGTCCTTCACACAGAACAGTATCCAAACATGCACACAGAATTAAACTGGAGTACCATGCAGTAGTTAACATGTTTTAAAATTCCTTTTTATTGATGTTTTTACAGAAGTAATATAGCTTAGATCAGTGCTGTATTATGGGCATCTCAATCACATGTGTCTTCAGGCATGGGATCTTTCTAAAATATTATTGTTCTTAAAAGAAAATGGGCTACCAGAAAGAACAAAGTAATAAAAGCATATGATTATGAAGCAATCACTAGCAGTTTACACCCTTGTCCACTCCTGTGTGAAGGACTGTTTATGGGGTGGGCATGCTCGAGGCTGAGAAAAGGTGGCAGTTACCAGCAGGACTAATCACAGGAGTAAACACCACAGCCATAAACAAAGACTTGGCAGTTCTTCTCTGTGCATATAAATCAATTAATTATGTGATCAAGGCCTGTGCTTTGGTCTTTGCCAATGTGAATTATTTATAACATCATGCTGAATTTCAGCCATATACACTAAATTCTTTCAACAGATGTAATGAAGTTTGAGAAATTATCCTTTGTGATATGAATGTATGTTAGTGGGCCCTTATAGATTGCTTCTTCCATAGACACAGAGCATAGATTTTTAATCTGGTAATGGACTGTCTGCTGCCTTCAGCCACTATTCTTGCATTTGACAGTAGTGAGGCCACTATTACAAATCCAGCACAATTTATCCACAGTTTATTGCTTGCCTAGAAGGGGTGTATCACGGGCAGACTTTCCTTCCTAATATGCAAAACAGTATTTCCAGCGAGGTAGTCAAACAGACTTTTGCCCTTACAAATATTCAAACATTACAGCACTCAATAGAGGAAGAAATATCTCCAGTGTAAGTTTCCAGGATCTCATTTATTAGTGTACACTTCACTTAAGATAAATTATACACATAGACGAAAACTGTCTCTTAATTTGCATATACCATTCTTGGTAGTATTTTAAGAATTATTATGTATTTGACCCAACTGACAAATATTTTTTTATGTTACAACATGCTTCAGTTTTATCTCAACAAATGAGATATGCAGCTAGCTACTTCGGACATCTCTGTTGACATTACAAGGGAACTTGTCTGCTAGTTTTGGTCTTTCAAATTGTACAAAAGTTAGATCACCAAACCAGCCTAATAGAGATTATATGTATTCCCTCGTAACAAGAGAGTGTTACTGCACTTTTTTTTTGAAGGTTACATTTCAAATACTCAGCTGGACTGAGAGCCTGGATGGCTCTGCAAATTGAGTTTGGAGGAACTGTGAATTTATATCCACACTGAGTCTTGACACATCATTTACTGCCTGATATTACTAGGTTAAGTTAGGAAAAGATAGGTGCCTACACAGACAGACTTTTCTACAAGCAGAAGGCAAAGAATGTTCCTTCAGTGGAAATAACCACCATCCCCACCCCTCATCACCATCCCTGTCTCTCAAGGTTGAGGAAGCTGGTCCTTGCTCAAGAGCAGTCCTTTTTTCTTCCTCATCCCTCAGCAACCCACAACACACTCACCAAAATAAGGAGGAAGCCTGAGGCTGCACTATCATTGCATAGAGAAGTATTTAATTTATAGTTCAAGGTTTGTCTGGAACTAGACTAAAATTAGGAACTCAACGGTTCCTAACATAAGGAACAACCTTTTATTTCCTCTGGGTCCTACCGTGATCATTCTTTGCTTTTCAGACAATTCAATCATACATGCCTTATCCCTTAAGACAATGACAACTTTTTTAAAAACCCCACACTTTTTACTCATTCAGTAGTTAAACTGACAAGAATATGCATACTTTACCACCTTCAGAAAGCAGGTATGAATATTTAAGGATTAAATGAAAATGAAATGAAATGGTTTTATTATTATGATATTTTTAATGCCTTTCTCAGCTGTGACCAGTGATTCTGTTTCACAGTAAGAAGTCATATTTCAGCAGCAAATTAATAGGGATGGAAATTAATAACTGCCCTTTTTCAGTGCTATCTTACAAGCCTCTAATTTCACCTCTATTTTCGTACATCCTCTTCTGGGGCTTCTGGTTAGTTTATCTTAATGGTAAACATTTAGTCATTTTAGAGCAGTAGTGGAGCTTGTACCATACAAATATACAACTTTCTTATGCAGTATTCTTTGAATTATTTTCTTGGTATAATTTCAACAGGTGCAAATATTAGCTGGAATTTCCGTCATTTAGAAGATAAAATTTGGGACAGGGCAGTGCCTTGTTTCCTCCTAAGAAAACTGCAGTTTAAGGATGTTATTTGTTTGATTATGACTTTAGAGTTCAGGATCAAAACATGGAAGCTTAGTCCACTTTGGGGAAAGCAATCTTAGTGAAAACATTATAAAATACGTCTCTCATAAATCCTCCATGAAATTAACCAAATATCAAGGGCTGTTACTGTCATTAACATCTTGTTGTCTTTATTTTCTTCCAGTAACTTAAAAGAACATTAGAATGTGTGAGTGGCTGATCTCCCATACAAAAGGATCCAGCTGATAGTTTTATTTGGCTTTTTCCTCTAGATCCTGTGCAATTGTTTTAGCAGAGGTATTTCATATGTTGAGTGAGTGCTGTATTTAGGAGCACATATATGTAATCTCCACGAAATATTAAAAGTTCTGAGTACGGAATACATAGTTATGTGAAGCATTTATAGGGTAATATATAGCCTTATATACCCAATGTAACATTTGCCTAGCCCTACTGCCTTTATGAATATAGTTTTCCTCCTACTTTGTCTTTCACTTCTTGAGCTTATTCCCATATGTTTCCTGATTTACAGTGTTTCACACTCTGCTCCTTTGTGTTAGTCTGCAAGGACAGACTCCAGTGCTGAACATGAAGGGTCCCAGAGCATCCACACAAACAGACTGAGGGAGGGGACTGTAGTGCACGTCCCGTAATTAAGAAATGTGCTCAGAGTGTTAACAGCATCAACTGGTGTTTCTTAAAAAAAATTTAAAATGTTAATTACACTGCCACTTCTCTTGTTTAGACTGCAAACTGCCTTGAGCACCTGGACTATCTTCTGCATTACATTTATGTCAGCTTTTGGAAGTCAATTATTATGCACAAGTGAGGACAGATGTGCAAAAGCATCCAGTTCATTTGGACACATGTATGAATTGAAACCCTCTCTTTTGGTAGTAGCTCCTTTTGTTCTGTAAAGTCATCCTTAAAGGACTGTGCCCTTAAAAATTGGGCTTGGGACAAATTTTAAAAAGCAGACCCTATGGAGTCTACCACACTCTTTCAGGTGCAATGTGATATTTAGATATTATGGTGGCTTAGGGAATAAACATCACCTCACCTCTTTCAGTGGGTAATTCAATATAGGCTTTTTTTTCAGTGTGTAGCTGCGTCAATTTTCGTCTATTCATGAGATGCTCAGCTCATTTTTTATTACAGGGCGTTCTCAGATCCTTTCTACTTTCCCCCTTTGTTCACAGTCAGCAAAACTGCCAGTTACTCTATGACATCATGGTGTTACTTCTGACAAAAACTAGCCTATGTAGTCCCATTTTTGGTGAGTTTTTACGTGAAACTTTCCTATCAGTTTTGTTCTCATTAGCTGAAGCAACAGATAGGTATCTCCATAGTAGCTAGGAGTTGATTCTGTCAGGTGTGGGAGGGAAGCAGGGTGAGAAGGACTGGGGCCCTCCAGCAGTAACAGAAGCTGGAAACCCTGTGAAGCCAATGTGCCTGCAGTGCTACTGCATCTTTCCATGTCAGCTGAATGGGAGTTTCCACTTCCCTCCTTACTTTGTTCTCTGAAGGTGCTAAACAGTCAGCAAGAACATTGTCGTTCTGGCTATTGTTAAGATGAAGAATCTCGTATTCTAGTCTTGCATAAATAATTAGTATACTTACGTAAGTATACTTATAAGAAGCAGCAGAGAAGGGAGAGCGGCTGCTCCCTCAGCCTATGCTGTTCCTATACGCTGCCTGCTGGGTTCATTGTTAGATGTGATGTCCTGCTCTGCAATAGCTGAAAGAGAGGCTAAGTATGACAGATTTATCCTCAACCTCCCACCAAGGCACTAATTCCAGTTTCAGCAGCTATTTGTTCCCTTGCCTTTAGACTGTTCCTTCCTAGGTTGCCATACCCCTTCACTCCCGCGATGCAGGGCTCCACTCCACAGGGAAGGAGAGGGGGCAGCCCTTGGGAAGGAGCGTGGCTGACTCCAGAACAGCGCGGTTGGGTGTGCTTTGCACCTGCTCTGGGCTGCTAAGCATGTAATTTGCAGCCTCGGAGAAGCGGCTCCTCCTCGAGTGGCACTCCCACGCAGTCAGCGAGACTCGGTGACACGCGGTGACTGCCTGAGCGGGGAGCACAGGACTCGGCTGACTCAGTAGCCAGCTCCCTGCCGGGGGGCAAAGGGAGAGGTGCGAGCTACAGGAGCTGGAATTCCAAACTGCGCCACTCAGGATAAATAGCAAACTGAGCCTGCCGTAAGGCAAGCAGATGGACGTGGTGCCCTTTGGTTCTTTCCAGCTACACAAGTAATTCTTTTTCCTTGAGTCATGCCTAGCAATGGTACAATTATTTTTGGATCACCACCAGGGCAGCACTGATATGATGGTCGTTTCTGTGGTACAACTGCTGGCCATTACTTGTGGCAGAAGTATGAAACAGTGTGCTTAGACCCATTGCTTTTTATTTTTAGATGTTTTTCCAGCTCAATTTAAAATTTTCTTATTGTCTAGTAAGAGAGCACATGACTCTGAGTGCCCAAACTGAAACACATTAATGGACTCTGAACCTTGATAAGCACCACAACGATTGTCTGTCAAAGATAACCACGTAAGTCTGTGGGACACTCCAAATGTACTTTTTTCCTGTACCTTTGTCCAGACACCTGGGTATATTTCACAGACATTGCTGTCTACATTTGTGTACTTTGAAAACAATTACTTTTCTTGGTGTATTATTCAAGTAGTAAGCTGATATGGAGCTTGTCAATATTTATGTGATGATGATTTTTGCATTATTTTAATGTACTGATTGTACTATTATGTGTTTGCTGTGTAGTGTTTTTAGAAATGGGCCCCTAAGATGCATCTTGAGTGACACTATTGGAATGGCTGCGTGAAGCTCCAGCATTTAATTTAGCCGAGGTCAGGGGACTAATTCTTAGGCAGAGCGGTGAGTACAGAGCTGAGGCTGTCCATACAGTTAACAGTGAGAAACATTTTCCTTTAAAAGATGGACACCAGTCTAAGTCTTTCCATTAGTCTAGGCTGTATGTAACTGCTGTCATCTCTCCCATCCTCCTCTACTCACCTCCATATGGGCTGCTGCTTGCATCCTTGCCTCCAAATGAAGTTTACTGCTTTATAAGTGGCCAGTGACACTTCTCTGCTTCTGTGGTCTCACGTGAAGGTGATTTTACTCCAGAACAAGCCATTATGAGATGTTATGTGTTGTGGTGACTTTCATCCTTTTAGGGAACTTATTTGCCTGATAGCTGATGACAGAAAATTTACTTGTCTTTCTAAGATCTACAGCAAATAGAAGGCAGTATGAGAGGCTCTGGTGCTGATTTTCAGGACACTTGAGCAGGATTATAAAGCTGTATTTTACCCTCTTCCCCTTGACACTAGCCATTGTGACATATGGCCAGCATTTGACATGGCCACAGCTGAGCAGCTGCCCATCTAGATCTGGGCTGCATCTGCCTCCAGAGACTCAGGTGGAATGTGAGCCATCTGTCTAATGCTAAATGCAGAGACAGCCCAGGGATTGTGCCCTTATATGACTTTTTCTTTTATTTCCTTTAAATAAATAGATTAACCATTCCTGATCTTACAAGTTGGAAAACAATGGCGGGTTAGAAACTACAGCTGGGACAATGTTTTGGGGGGCTCCTAAGTACAATTATGTTATTGACATATGGGAGCAAGTCCAGTGGAAAGCAACTAGGGACTGGAGCACACGATATAAGAGGAAAGACCTCAAGAGCATCTGGGTTTGTGCAGCTTGGAGCAAACCCAGCCTTAATGGGATCTACAAGTTGCAACTGCTATATATTAGAAAAAAGCTTAAGATGGTAAGGATAGTCAACATTGGAAGCAGAGGGGACCTCCATCACCAGAGATCCTCAAATTTCCAAGGTCTCTGAGCATCCAAATGCAAGCTTGGTTCTGCTTTGAGTGAAGTGTAGGAGCAGATGACCTGCAGACCTCCTTTGCAAACTAAATGATTTGATAGTAATTTAGCACACGGCATGAAGGCAGGAAACAAGCAGCTGCATGCTAGGGGATAGCATGAGCACAGAGCAGCTGACGCCATACATAATTTATATCATATGATCATCGTGGCATGAACTATTTCCCTGCTCTTTAACCAGGTGTGTTACTAGACCAGCACTATCAGATCAGATCAGTGCTGCAGTGGTTCTTGCAATGCATTACTTGGTTGTGGCTTGCAGTCATTCCTTTACTCCGAGCAGTGAGGTGACTATTGGCAATGTGGTGACTACTTTGGCATAATTTACACCAGGCAGGCAATACTCAGTCACATAACAACTGCAGCTGTATCCATATCTTGTTGTGTGTGACTGTACCTACCTGCAGTGACCACGGGCACACCAGCCTCAAAATGAGCAGTTCTTCAACTTTCAGCATTTAAAAGCTTGGGAAAATATTAAGGCAAACACACATGTTACTTGCATTTCAAGCTTCTTACCCAATGAATTAGCATCATTTTTTGCCTGCACAGTCCCATGATGGCCATCAATTCACTGCCAGTGGCAGGGACTTCCTTCTGACTCTGATGTTTGGAACAGAGAAGATCCACCAAAGACCTCACATACCCGAGAAGCTAAAGACACCCTTTCCTACTTGAGGCCACAAACCCAAGCCTGTACCCATATTAGCCAGTGCCCTTGACCTATTTGCTTCTGCAGATATCGTCATCCCAGAACCCAGAACGCTGTGATCTTGTGGAGTCTCTTACCATTTGATCATAATTTAAGAGACATTTGGCTGAGATTTACTCTCTCTCTCTCCCTCTCTTTTTCTCTCTCATGACCTCTCAAAACTCTTTCCAGCCCTGTTCGCCAGAGTTATGCAGAATAAAACATACACCAAAAATACTAGCTCAGCCTGGCTAATGTTTAAGGATTAGGTTTAAGAGTTCACATATGAGAAGGACATGAAATAATGGAGTCAGAGGCCATGAAGAGGAAACTTTGGACATGCGGGGAGAAAACCACATATAATCTATTATAAATGCTGGAAGCCTATATTGACTCTATAAGCATTCAGATACCCGGAGAACTACATATGTTGCAAAGAATATTGAAATCCTCACTGAAAACCAAAATTTTTTGCTGTCAAGCTAGAAGACGTTATTTTATTGCACAAGACAATGACAAATAAGTTCACAACCCTTGACCTGGAAGTCTAATAAAATACTACAGCTGACACAGTATCAGACAATATATAAAAAATGATAAAAAAGATAAACAGGAAAGGTGCATTGCTTCATAGAGGCATGAGTCATTTAAGGGACCCTGGAGTAGTTTCTGCCAGTTTCGTCAGGCACATCGTTCAGCAACACCTTAAACCCAGCCACTGCTTCTGGCCACCTGGTTCAAGAGCTCTCCTGCTGGATGGGAGTCAAGCAGATAAGGAAGAAACTCCTCCCACTGGCTGTATTTAGTGACATGAGTCAGGCTTTTCTTGTCTGGAAGAACGGCTACTTCACCCCATTTGTTGCAAGGGTGAGGGGGTGGCATGAAGCTGGGCAAGTGGCTGTGTGAGCATGGTGGGGTCCACCAGCACTGCTTTCAAGATGAATCAGAGGCTAAGGGATAGGTGCTCAGTGAATGTCATAGGTCTACCCAGCAAAGTTTTCTCTCCCACCATCCCCCAATGTCAGCTTGATCCCTGAGCCTGTGGGTGTGGGTTTGGGCCACCATGGCACTGTCACAGACAGGGCGCTGCCATTGAGTCACCAGCTGCCACGCAGAGGGACTATCAATCCACTGAGCAATAAACTGAGTAATATTTGATATGATAAAGTGAAAGCAAAAGACAACAAAAATAACACATGGCTGTACTGGGTGCTCCCAGGCCTCCTTACTCTTTAATTCCACTGGAAAACCTCCATGGGTGCTGTGGTCAGGACCAGAATTTGAGCCACCCTTTAGGTGATCATAGGACTGGGCAATGCCACTGACACTGAAAAGTCTTTGGTTTTAACCTTTTGTCCCTGAAAGTGCTGCTGCTTGTCTTTTAGGTGCTTATGGGATGCAAACAAAGGTTGATGGTTAACCTCAGCTGTCTCATGCTCATGGTAGTAACCGCCAGTGACATTTGTCAAGAGTTTTGTTCTCAAGCACAGGGAGTGCTGAAGTGTGACAGGAAGCAAGGAGAAAATGTGTGCAAAAACAGGAAAAGGAAGGGAAACGGGGGATGAATTTAAGAGGTTGGGGCTACACTGGATGAGGCGGAAGGCCAGACTGAGCCTCAGAGTGGCAAAGGTGAGGCGGCATATGAGCTGAGATAAGATGCAGGGGGTAAAACTACAGGCAGTAGTACTATTAACTGCTAGGAGTATTAACTGCTAGGAGTATTAACTCATATACGAACTGCAGGCAGCACTCAGGCTGTCCTGTCCCTTCCATCAGCTGTACACTTCTCCCTGGCTTGAGGGTCCCACAGAGGTCTGTGAGGAGATGGGGCTGGGAATCTTAATTTTCATCCTGTGAAAATATTTGGGATTTCAGAGCAGGATAGCACCCAGCTGGAAA
This sequence comes from Cnemophilus loriae, assembly GCA_013397755.1. Classification (NCBI taxonomy): domain Eukaryota; kingdom Metazoa; phylum Chordata; class Aves; order Passeriformes; family Corvidae; genus Cnemophilus; species Cnemophilus loriae. Next base: position 23,276 of record VZTF01006172.1, read on the forward strand.
TAGAGAAAAGAGACAGTTCCAAAGTGACTGTAAACTCCTAGATTTGGTACAGGAGTGACATTTCTCTGTAGACTGCTACTAGGAAAAAATGAAGAATCCAACATTTTATCAGGATAGTGTTTGCCAGACAATATTGTCCTTATTTAAGATCAGCAGTAATCAGAGAAAGATCTTTCCTCTGGTCCTTCTCATTCCACGGACCTGGAGAGGATGATCCTTACACCTTCTTCCTGGAGGCACATCTTTGGTCTCTAGCAACAGCTTGAGCAGGGCTCTGGAGCTCTGCATGTGGCCTCTGAGGAAGCCTGCGAGCATCTGCAGAGGTGGGGAACCACCAACCTTGCTCTACGAATCACCTGCAGTCACAATGATGATACACCCCTGTTGAATCCCGAGGAATGGGATGAATCCCAGGGAAATCAATAAGCTCTAATTTCCCAGAATCTGTTAATTTAAAAACTGAGGCAGATAAGGCTAAAAGCTTTTCAGTGCAGAGAATGATAAATGCAATCCGTTCTTGCTGCTGCTGCTCTTGCTATTATTACTATTAATGAAGGATGGCTCTTTTTTCATTACAATTGCCTTTGGAAGGTTTCCCTGGTAGAAGCTGGATCAACTGCTTTCCCAGAGAGGGAGATTTTTCTGACCCTCTGTGCTGTGGTGTGTCAGTGCAATATAAGGCATGGAGCCCCTGCCCTGCAGAACAGCAATCAAGGGAGAATGTTTCTCTGGGAATCCTTCTGCTGTGGCTGCTCTCAGCAGCACTGCTCATATGCCTGGGAGGGAGCACAACCAGCCTGTGACAGGGGCATAACCAGTCCTATAGATGAGAATTCCTTCAGATTTTTGAAATGAGAAATGCAGCACGCACACTGTCCGAAGCCCCCATACTGTGAGAGGAAAAATACCAAATTGCCACAGCAAGTGTGGGGCACTGTCCTAGGGAAAGCAATGGATTTTCTCTTGCTGCAGACTTCCTGCTGCAGTTGTAGGGCTGTGCAAAAGGAGGTACCACATTGCCCAGCACAAGGCAGTTGAGCAAAAAGGCCAGATGTATTGGGCAAATTGCTACGGGATCATTCTCACTGCTTGCTTGTCCTTCTGCTAAACGAAATTGTGTTGAAAGCAAAATCACTGATTTCCTGCAAATGTAATCATGCTGGCACTGTGTTTTGCTGGAGGCATTGCTTGTGGGGCAGGAGGCATTCATGGGGGACAGGAGGTGTATGGGCACCCATCCAGGACAAGACAGACATCCCATCCTGAGCAGCCTGTGGGACATTACCTAGTAACCCCTTAGGCACCCGTCAGCCTTGCTTAGATCCCTACAATTCAGTCTGAGGCCTGTTGTGGCTTACACCACTTGCTCAGTTGTGCCAGCCAAACCTGGAGCACCAAGTTTTCAACTCTGAATGCACTCTCTGAGCCCTTTCACACTGGAAAACCCACAGACAGATGTGGTGGAGGTACTTGCACAACCTTCCCATGCCTCAGCAGTGAGTGGAGTGGCAAGTGGCACTTGGGTCCCAGGGTGTTCATAAGCATGCATAGGTGCTGCCTATACCAAGAAAGACACTCATATGCACTCTGCCCCCAAGGTGGGAGTCTAATAGGAACTCTTTGAGACACTGATCTTTTATGAGACAGACAAAAAATTATGCTGTAAGTAACAGCTTTGATAGCATTTTAAACTAATATCCAGCTAGTAGCACACATCCCAGCAGAGCTTACTTGAAAATAACTGCATTTTCATTTTTCATGTAGAGTGCTGGAACAACAGTTTTTTAAAGCACTCCTTTTGCTCAGTGGTACCTGCTTTCCTGCTCCGTGCTTAATCTCTGTCATATCCCGGATGTTTTTTTATCAATTGCGGTACAACTTCACTTAGGCAGGGATTTGCAAGGTGCTTTGGTCCTTCCAGCACTTTGCCCACTAAGTGCCCTGAGCGTTTGCTGAAGCTTGCACTGCATTTTAGCCAGTTTCAGTTCAACTGCAGGATCCTACTTTGTCAAATTAAACTGTTGAGACAAGGCTGAGTCGGCTCAGCCTTTTGTTTTCAAACAATGTAACACAGAAGCATATGCATCTTCCTTTACCAAAGAGAAAAAAAAAAGGGCAGGAAGGCAAAAGAGATGCTTGAAATATTTTCCTGAACTACACATTGATGAGTGCTTCCGTGTTTGGTGCAATCTCTTTCTCTGGCCAAACATGGTAAGGAAGTGACTCTGCTCCCCACAGCACATGCTTGCAAATATCTCCTTTCAGCTGCTGGAGGAAGAGAGAGATGGCTGCGTGTCTCTGCTGCTGTGAGCTTGAGTTCAGAGAAAGCCAGCAGTCTGCAGAGACACTGTCTTTGTATCAAATAAAGGAGGAAGTGATTAAAAATGATTTATTTCAAATATACAGTCAGATCACTGAATTGTTCTTTGTTTATCTCAAATGTGATAATATAAAGAAGATCAAGGTTAGAATTTCCACAAATCCATAACCGCAGAGTAAGTAAAGGAGTTTTAGCAGCCCACCCTAATCCAAGGCAGAGATTCAAACACCTGGGGCTGATGACAACCCCTTTCTAGCCTCTAGACTTTCCCTCCAGTCCTGATCACGGGAAAGCAGCAACTAAAACTTGCGCAGAACCACATCCGTCCCCGTTTCTCGCTTGAGGCTCAGCAGCTGCTCTGACCCTTTACACTGAGGCTGCACTCTCAACCCAAAACCAGCATTTCACCAGGGGAACTCTGTTAGAGCATGTTATCACTGCAATATGCCCTGGTGTGTTTCTAACCAAGGTCTGGGAGCAGTGTAGAGGAGGAGGGTGGCTCATTGCTGTGGCTTTTGCCCTTCTCCTGTCTGTGGGTTCTGCTGCCTGTGGCCACCTTCCCAGTGCTGAGCTTCATGCCTCTGAATTTGGCCTCCTGAATTGGTAACTTAAATTGTGCTAATCTGTGAACTGGATCCACTCCCTTTTGTCAAATAAATGAATGGTGTATAATTTTACTGGGCAGTGTGCAAAGTCTTGCATTCACTTATTTTCACTGCATTCACTCATTTTCACTGCATTCACTCAGTTTCTGGTGAAACCTGCCCTGCTTTGGAGCCTCAGCAGATCACAAGCACTGCAGAGAGGATAAGTCTGGTTCTGGGTTTGGCTCCTGGCTGCAAGCACACCCGGGGACCTAGCAAGGCGATGCTGAGCTGGCAAAGGCAGCCAGGGAGTCCCACATCTAGAAGTGTCCTATATTAAAGTCTTGGTTTGCTTGAATAAAGGTCAGCTGTCTCTGAAAACTGGGCAGGTTTCCTTGACTATAAATATATGAAGTTGAAGCCTTCTCTGCATCAAGTCACCAGAGGCGTCATCTTTTACTAGTCACGGAAGAGAGGTCTGTAAAAGTAGGGGAGGATAAAAAATATCAGGAGCAGTAGACTTTGTTTTGCTTAACTGTCTGAAGTGGAACAATGTGAAGATAATAAAGATAATAAAGAACAGAAAGAGAAGAAGGCTGGTAAGGGAAACCTATGGACTACTTGACAAGAGGAAGGCTGGGGTCTGTTGATTTGGACCCTGTGCTTCAGCTGGGCTCTGCTCAGAGCCACCCTGTCTGTCAGGGAAAGGCCTTAAGCAATGTTTCTGAAAGATAGGGAAAGATATCTTTAGGCACCAGGAAAGGAATACCCACAAAAGTCAGCTCCCTGTTTCTATCCCGTATTCAGAGCTGCCAAGCTTCACACTCAACTATAAATCTATTGCTTTCTAACCATAAAGCTGTCTTTTTGTGTTTTAATAGGAAATTATCTGAGAATTTCACTGAATGGCATTTTTAGATGATTTAAGAAAAGGCTGTTGATTGTAGACCTCCATAAGTGGTTTGGTAAATAAATACAAAATTGAACAAAAAAATGATTTGATGTTTCCAGTGACAATTTAGTGGCAATTTTCAGAGATACAATAGTTCTGCATGCAAAATGCATTTCTTTTTATATCATGGCTGGCAGGAATCAGATATCCTACTTTCTTTTTTTTTTCTGTAAATTCATCCAAGAAATTTTGTGGTTTAGTATTAATAATGCTGTATCAGAAAAACTCATTGACTACTGCTTTTTGCTGCCATTAATAACACCTTCTGGAGGTAGTTCCTGATAACTGCATAATGTATTGTAAACCAGATCACTGCCCCAGTATTTTTAAAGGTAATTTATGACTGTAATATCCCGTGAGGATTAGCTGTTTCAAAATTCTCACACTTACAGTTTACAAACACAATTTATTTCCAAGTCTTACAAAGAGAGTGAGAAATAGAGGATGGGAGAAGTTGCAATAAATATCTGCTATACAGTTTCCAAGGTGTTATTGAACTTGTAGGTCACACTTGGTAGCTGCACAATAGCAGAACAATACTTTTGCCAAAGTTAAACTTTTAAAAATATACTCCATTTAGTATTTTCTATTTAGTTTTTTCTTTTCATTATTTGCATATTATTTACTATTGCCATTATGCATTTAAGAATGCATTAGTCTTATTATTCTTAAAGTTATTGAGTAGAGATAGCTCAACTTCAGTCATTTTAGAGTGCACCAGAAAACAAGAAAAAAATTTCATTTATACATCTTAAGTTTGCATCTTCTGATTTTTAATTTAAAAGATTTCAAACAATAAACTATCCAACAGTCTCACCCTAGAATAAAAGAGGAGGTCTTGCCTTCATCATTACTTCTGAGAAAAGCAGAAACCTGTGTTTTTAAACCCAGAGGAATATTTTACTGAACACTTCTTTACTAGGCTTTCTGTGAATAACTTAATGGGCCTTGAGCATTGCTGAAATTGTGATTGCAACAATTTATGTAATGAGGGGAGAGGGTTTCACACAGGTTTTAGTGTGGGGAGCAGGTGAGCGTGTCACGGGGAGCCAGAATGAGCGAAGTTATCAGTGAAGTTCTTCAGGAAGGCGTTTGGAAACCAATGCAATCCAATTCTTTCATTATTCACCTGGGTACAAGAACGCGGTCTAAGCTTAAGCCATTTGTCAGTAATATGAAGTGGCACAAGGTCACTAATGCTGAAAAGAATGGAACATCATTCATCAGGAAAGACCAGAGGACCCATCAGAGCAACAGAAACAGAGTGAATTACAGAAGCACAAGTGCAAAGCCAGGAGCATGGACTGAAGAAGCAGGATCCATATGTCAGAGGCAGCAGGGAAGAGGGGGAATGTGGAATGGTGGCTGAAGATCTGTGAACCACCAGTGTGATACTGCTGGGATTCAATCTTAGGGACTGTGAAGAGCAGGATTGAATGTCTGGGGTAGTCCCAGGTGGTCCTTTTCCAGCTTTACATTATTCCACTTCTATGATGTATCAATCCAAGCATGTTCAGCAGAAAAAAGGAAGCTTTAGTACAACTATAGAAGGCATATGTATCCATACCTGGAAAATATCAGAGTCTTTTTTATATTTGAAAAAAAACCCCAGAATTTAAAATGGGAGCAAAGAAGTTCTACCAAGGTGATGAGGAAACCGAGAGTAAGAAATGAGAAGAGATTATTGGATCTTGGCTTATTTAGCTAAGCAGAGAGAAAGGAAAGAATAGGACTACTTTTCACATTACTCGAAGGATGTATACTAAAGAGAAAGAAGCTTGAGGGAAAGTAGAGGGTAAAGATAGTGGTACAATCCGTTCTAGATTTAGAAACGAAACTTGTTAAACATAACCTGCCAACTTCCTTCTTAATGTGTGACCAGGGAAGATGTGTGAGGGCCTTTCTACCTTTGTCTTTAGCCTGAGAGGCTGGACTCAGTTAGGGATGAGAAGGTGGATGAGCATTGCTGGCAGCTACTTTGGCATGCCTAGCTGATTTGCCCAAGGTTAGACTAATTACCTGAACTGCAGTCATAAACCAATTTTACCCATCAGTTCAGGATGGACTTCTGGGAGAGGAAAAATGCAAAGTTTGAAGAAATGGAGGTGAAAATTCTCAACTGGCAGCTTATAAACTCACTAACGAAGCACCCAGAGTAGTAAAACTGGAGCCTGATTTCTCATTTTCTCTGTAAACCTGTAGGACTGGCCCTTGTGCTTGAATGGGGATGCTGAAAAGGCTTTTGGAGCTTGTGGAGAAGGCAATGGTCAGCCCAGATAACACCTTTTCTGTCCACTACCTGTGACTATGGGGTGTTTGTGAGCCTCAGACAGTATTGAGCTCTGGGTGCCTGGTCCCCTGGAAGAGTTACCGTGGCTGGGACACTTTGTGCTGGGGTTTTGCGAAAGAAGCAGCTGGGGAAGGAAGAATTGCTCAGGATGAATCGGATGAGGGTGTGCTAGGCTTGGTGCAGCCTTGGTGATCCAGCCTGCCTGCTCGTCTGTAAGTGATTAAAGCATTCAAACAGAGGCCAGTCCCATGACAAACGATGACTTACACTTTCTAGAGCTCCAGGGTTTTTTTCAAAGGTATCACAAGAACTGAACTGGCCCCATCCTGCGTAGTTTATAAGATGAGCTCACATAGGGTAATTGCCGACTTACATTCAATGAAGCACAATAGTAGGAGAAGCACTCAAGCCATCAGCCCTTTTCAGGGCATTTACGCTTCAGACACGGATTGGAGAGCGAGGTTTTATTATATTAACAGCCTGGGAAAGAACCAGAATTTTTTTTGCTACACGCACAAAAGGATGATGAGAGCCATTGCCAGCTAGAAGAACTAATGTTTATAGAATTGAACTGCAAACCAATGTACCTCGGGAGCTGAGACCTGAGCTGTTGCTCTGGATCACCCTGTTAGGCAGCTCGTTCACCATGCTGCTTGCTCTTTCTCTACCTCTCTCTTCTTTCAGGAGTTCAAAAACAGTTCAATGTGTCTCTAGGCAGGGTATTTCATCAGGAAAAAGAAAAAGACGTTAAAACATAGTCCATTCCTTGGTGAGGCGTGTCTTACCTTACATATGTCTAGCAGAATAGCTAGGTGACTGAAATATATTATTAAGAATAATTGCTGGTGATGAGCAATTGCAGACTACCTTTTAAAATGTACTCTTGTATGGAAGCAATAATGGCTGCAAAAATATGGAAAAAATAATGGTTCATAGATTTTTTAAATGAATGCACTCAGTACCACAGTACAATGCATATCTATGTAATAAAAATGGTATTTTATACTAAAAATTTAGTCTTTTTTGAACCTGCAAAATATCATGCTGTATTGCAACAACGATTTACAATAAACATCACACTGACTCTGTAGGAATCATTTATATGTTAATATCAGTGTGGCTTGGGCTTCATTCTATTTCAGCTTAAATTGAAAAGATTATTTTTATCAGCATCACAAGCAGACGAACTCATAAGAATATTAAACAAAATTCACAATTGCCAAGAGGAAAAAAAAAAAAGATAAATGAGGAAGAAAGAATATTTTGGAGTGACTTGCTGAAACTGAACTTCTGTGGATGAGTGTATCCATTTTCTGGATGTGCCCAATGTGCCTGTTATTTTTTTAAATTTCCTATTTCAGATGCTTATGTCTGCTAAAAAATTAATTTATCCATAAAGCTTACTCTAGGGTGGAAATTTTGCAGGCAAGCACTTATCTCAGGAAATACTCACTGCTTCTTAATCCAAACCAGCTGCATTTTGTAATGCTAATATTTTCAGTGAAGTTTGATAACTTTGTTTTAAACAGTGCATTCAAAGAAGTAGCATATTAACAAGCAAAAGTGTAAGAATTTCAATTACCTTATGTTTTTCAGTGCTTTGCTTAAATTTAGTCACTGGCCTCATGATATCAGGTATTGTTTCTTTATATTTGCTGGGAGAAGGAAGTCTTGATGTCTTTCAGAACTTTAGACACAAGCAGTGATAATGTGCAAAACTGGAGTATGGTCTGAGAGTGGATTTGAAAAATACATGGGTGTCTGTGCACAGCACCACTTTACTTCACAGTGAGATTTTCATAACATGTTCTGAATCATTTAGTGCTAGTGTGGAGAATTTTTGATTGATAAATTTCAAGGTTCAGGTTTTGTAACAGTGTCTGGAGGCTCTGAATGCCTGATTTGCAACATTTTCAAATAGCCCAATTTTTACTGCATCACCTGTTCCGTAGATCAGCATTCTTCTGGGGAAGGTGGAATAACCCAGTTTTCTGAAGAGGATGAGGAGAAGCTCCCACAAGCCCTCTTTCTATGTATGTGTGGAGTTCAGGGAGTGATCTTCATTTTGGGGCAGCGACAGGCAGTCAAGGCAGTGCCATGTTCAGTCAGAACAGCTGTTTGTAACATGAACATCAGTTCTTAGACTTGTGTGTGTTCTGCAACACGTAATATAAAGGCTACAAAATCTGAGGCAATGGGCACAAGGAGTATGCAATGCAATGGGTTTGACTTTGTCAATCAAATCCTCAGGCTGTAGGTACTTTTATACCCAGAGTTGAAGAAAAGCCACAATTTACAATTTACATTGCTGCCTTCCTTTTCTGACCATTTCATGGCAACCCAGCACCAATGCTTGTTTACCCAGGATGGATGGAGACTGAAGAAGGCTAAGGGAGGCTGGCTCATCTGGCTCACAGTGTTTCTGTCCTCTGAAATTTGTCCGTCACTTCTCGCTCCTTTGCAAGTTTTTCTGCAGTCTGTACCTGACCTACCCAGGCAACGAAAGGGTCACTGTATCAACAGCTCAAGGCTAATAATAGCTGCTGACTAACCTTGAGAGGCTGTGGTATACACCTACCCTATAGCACTGTGCCTTGCATCCTGCCTGAGGAGCCAGGCAACTTGAAAATCAACAGCCCCAGCCCCTGCCCCTGACAGCCAGATGATCTTGGAGCCGCAGAGGTTGCTTTGCAGTGGGAGGCCCTGAGGTCTGGTGCAGCTGGAGCAGCTGAAACAAAAGCTGAGCACTATGGAAATACAGGGTGGGCACTGGGAGGTTGTCTGCAACCTGCCAATAGTCTGTGGGTGGGCTCAAGTATTAATTACCTCAGAGTAATAAGGATAAAGTAAAAATGTTCGGATTGATGTTTTCCCCAACTTTTTCTCCTAGGGATGGAGCAGGGCTGTACCTGTCTCCTAAAAGAGGGTGCTGAGCACACAGTAGTGAATGAAGGCAGACATGCTGCTCTGGCACCATATGTGACTACTGCCTGCTCTGCTGGACTCCCTTTCCTCCCTCACAGCCCTGGCCAGGAGCTGCAGCTGTCACTTTTGCAGCCCAAAGCAGTGGTACTTGGCCACGATATACCTGGGAACCAGCTCTCTCGTCCACCCCCCTGGATTTATGCAATAGGCTTTTTACATCTCTGCCTGTGCAGTCAGCCTTAAAGGAAAGAAAAGAAATCCAGCTCGTGGGGGTCACTGGTTTTGATTCTCTTTGTGCAGCTGGAGAAGTTCTCACACAGTAAACTCCCCAGATGACAAAAAAATGTCGGACTGTATCATATTAATGTGTGTGAAGGCTGGAAGTAGCCACATCTTCACAAAGATTTTCCTCTGTATCCACAAATGAGAGCAGGGAAGACCAAACCCCAAGAACTGCTCTGAATTTTAACTCAGGAGATGCTTAAGCATGTGCCTAACTTTAACTGCTCAGATAATCCTGTGCTTAAACTTGCTGTTTGTGTTGTCTGACTGTGGTCAAAAGGTCTTTGGAACCCTTGATGAATGAGGGAGGACCAGGCGTATTGAAGGAGCTGAATATAATAGGTTGGATCGTGCTTACCTAGTGCAGTCATGTCATTCCATTCATGGTTTGACTGCTCATATAAATAAAATGAATAGGATCTGACCCAGGCATTGCACTTAGTTGGAAATAATCCCTTTTAAGGTTTTTGAGAGCAGTTTCTCAGACTGCTTGTATTTGTTTGGCCTCTAAACAGATGGATTGCCTTCAAACCTTATCAAATTCTGATTAAATTGTTGTGTGGGAGTCAATGGGTGCATATTAAATAGGCAGTGAGATTACCTTCCATCCTGATGGCACACCATACGTAATTAGAAAAAGAGAAATGAAGCTGGAGGAACATGACACAGAGCTCTGGCAGGAGCTCAGTTGGAACCAGAAGAGTACCTGATGCAGTCTGCAGACCTTTGACCAGAGATTTCAAGGTCTCCACTAAGGATTGATTAAGCTGCATCTTTTATTTTCGTTTTGCCTGTTTCTCGTGCAAATTCTGCATGCAGAAGGACTGAGCAGGGGTTGGGTTCTTAATGTGCCCCAATCAGCAATAAGAAAAAGAAAAATTCTTCAAATAAATGCAACAGCTGTAAGAGGATTTTGAGCTGGAGGATAAGGAAGTTCTGAAATCTTAGAATAGGAAGGAACGCCTGTGTTTTACTTGCTGATGGTGGTTGTGCTTCCTGTTGTGACCCCACTGCAGTGTTTCATAACACCTTGGGAACAGCTCAGTCTAACACTGTAATGAGGAACAGGGATTCCCAGTTCCTCCACGCTATCTGCCAGAATTCAAGGTCTCTTTGTCTGGTGCTGACAAAAACTGCAATAGGAACTGAAGAAAAAAAAAGGCAAAATTCCCCACCAGCTGAAGAAAATTTCCAGCTTTGTATTTCCAAGAGCTAGGTCTCATGTACCTCAGTGCAGGTCCTGACTAACACTCACGCGGTTCCTGAATGGAAATGGCCACACTAATTTTCAAAGGGCTTTGTTAACAGTTATCTGCACTGCCAGGCTCTGAGCTGCACTGACTGTGAGACCAGAAAAGCATGGACAGGAGGGAGGCTGCCGATGGGAAGGCAGCTCTGAACTGTCCTGGGGGTGACATCATCTTGTACCATGTCCTCATGGGTTGCTCTGCCAGAGCAAAACAGGTAGACTCCAATATACTGCAGCCCTGTTTCCAAATCCTCTAACAGGTGACCTTTACTATGCACTTGAGCTGCGGTGAGTGGAAGTGAGGAAGGGATAGGAAAGAGAAAGAAGAAATTTTCTGGATAAAGAACCTTTACTGATATACACCTTGGCTATACATGTGCGCACAAACTCAAAATATTGGTTAAATTCCTTTTGGGCTCATTGATTCAACTTTCCAAACATAAATAGATACTTAATTATCTGCGTAGGTTTTTGTACTACCTGGGCAGGAGGAAAGGACTCCAGTCTAAAGACCTACAGCTCTGCAAGAGGCATGTGGGTAGGAACATAGTATTTGCACTTTGATAAGGCATAATAGCTTACTGCAGTTTAAACTTACAGCATTTTAAAGTAAATCTAGTTAGGCTGTGTTCGCTAGCAATACACCCACACAACAAATAATATGGTAAGTGGCAATGAGATAAAATCTGGAAAGGCAGCTGTGAAGCAAAATAAAATATCTGTAGGAATAGGCAGCACATAAGTCATATGAACAGTTTTGAATCATCTTATCACTGGAGACACATCTTGGATGGCTGTACTTTGTCCTACACCACCAGTGAGACAAACGGCATACATAGAAAAGTTGTAAGCTAGTGTCCACTAAGGAGATAATAAGAGACGTCCAAAGAAGCTGAGAAGAATTTGGTGGGATAAAAAATTTTAGAGCACAGCTTGTGATGTTTACCAATGTATTTGCTCCACTGGAAAGCTGTATTTGAACAGAGAAATGCTGTTTGTCTTGTGTACCTAAATTCCTAAGCAGAACAGAACAAACTTTTATTTTCACAGCACAGTAATTTCATAAGTAATAAGTCACGGTCTCCAACATTTATCAGATCCTAGCCCTTTCTTTCTCTCTGTTTTCTCTTATTCTCTTTCACCTTGTTTTGTTTGTTCTGTTTTAGGAAATGTGAATTTTGTTCTGTGACTAAAACAAAACCATTCTTAGATGAGATTTACCTGTCTGTATCTAACATACCTTTCCTGATCAAAGTTATACTAAAATTAGTCCTCTGCAGTAACTGTTCAGTTTGCAAGAAAAGTGCAGCTCTCCACAGACTACCAATATGATTTCATCAGAAGAAATCCTGACCTTCTCCAGTTTATATGCTGTGAAAAATCATTATGAAACTGCATGGAAGATGGAAACCATTCACTGAATGTGTTTTTGGCAGCATGTGGTATACAGACTTCCCAGGACTACTCCATCCATCCACCTTTTCCCAGCCTGGATGGACAAGCTGTCATGATCAAGACCTCCAGCAAAATTGCCAGTCCCTGCCAAGGGTTGGGTAGTTATGGGTTTTTGCACAGCAGAGTCTTTCCATGCTGAAACTGAAGCAGTATTTTATCCCTTCTTGGAGACTCTGGATGGATCCCAGCTGGTTGGAGGAGCAGGGTTGTGTGGCACGAGAACAACAAACGTGTCTCGTGGCTAAGCTCAGGTGCAGAACACCCCACCTCCCTTCTGCTGTGCTGTAGCCATCTTAATGTCACCAGTGTGTTCCCCTGAGTGCTTGGGACAGCACGAGTACTATTTATAATGCAGGCGTAGATAACATGCCTCAATGGTATCAACTGCTTTTAAAGCCACTGTATCTAAGGGGGAAAAGCACTGAGATTATAAAATATACTGCTTTTCATGGACAAACAAAAGCAGCTGAAGCAGGCTTTTGATCTCATTTATACCTTCCATGCAAACTTATTAGATGAACTAGAAATTTTAAAAGAAATAGTCTAAACATGGATAAGAAATCAAGATGGAAACTCAGTTTCATTTCAGGTGAAGATTTGAAAGCAGACAGCATGATCACTTGATGTACCAGAAGTAGGTTTTTACCTACTAGGCCAAAAGGAACTCAGAAATCTGCCTTTCTCTAGCAAAATTTTGAGCAAGTTAGCTGCATCTATTCTAAGTTTAAAGGGGAAACTTTAATGTAAGAATTTTGCGTCTGAGAACCAGGGCTTGACTGGGAAGGTGCAACTACATTGAAGGGTTAAAATCTCATTCACCTCTTTTAGCCTTTATACCTTTCTAGTAATGGAAAAAGTAGAGAAAGAGAAATTTAAACAAGATGAAAATTCAGAGAGTAAAGTTTAGAAATGGCATAAGAACATGAAGAGGAATATTATTAGAGAGTTTCTGTGATGAGAAAAGTCCAACGAGGAGCTAGAAAGGAAGGACAGAGATAGTGGAACGTGAAAACAGTCCTACTGTACCTACTACGTCTTGAAGGGTAAAATTTCTTCAAAGAGGAAAGGTAATATCTTGGCTTATCTCAGTCTCTTTTTCAAATTGAGTATGAGTTATTTTACAGTAATTCAGTTCCTGGCATAGACTGAGAGAAGCTAGAAATTAATGGTTTATGGGAAGTGTGGTGCTTATGGCAGAGAGTGCAGCCAGCGTCAGCCCTGTTTCTGTACCAAGCATCACCACCTGGATTTGTCCTAGCACTGGCTCACAGCAGCAGGGGGGTCTGGGAAGCCCTACAAGTCTTGCCCCACACAGAGATCCATTCTACCTCCACCAGGAGCAGCACTTAGAGAGACAGGGACACTGTCCAGCTGAATGGTGGCGCTTTGATTTAGCGCTTCTCTTAAAACTTCTGCCGTCAGGGCTTCTGTGATGGCTCAGCTGTGGTTGAAGCTGTGTGAGGTGATCTGCTTGGGTGAATGAGAGCACAGGCGACATCTGTGCTTCCCCAAGGTGAATGTTACCAGGCCAATGTCATCTAGAAATGGCATGGGCTTGTTGAAAGCGGTCTTAGATGCTACAATCCTGCACTGCAGTCTGCAGTCAACTGACCACTTAATGCTGAATCCGTCCATAAAATGTTTCCAAATGCTTCCCAGCTGGGCAGCATGCAAGAGGCATTGTCCCCAGAACAAATATATCAACAAGTCTGTACAGCTGCTTGACAGACTGGGGCTGCTCTGCAGTTTTCTGCTAGCTCAGGTGGTTTTATTAAAGGTATTACCTGCAATGTCTGCAACAAAGGAACAGTCAGTGCCTTCTACAACACATATAGAAAAGTCTCAGTCAAAACTGCTGGAAACCCATTTGTCAAAATAGCTTTGAAACATTACAGGTTCACCATTTTCTTCCCCATATACGTAAAATGGGTATGATGTATCTTTTAGAAAACCTGAGAGTGGGGGTTGCACATATATAGTTAAAAGAAAGAAAAAGAAAATGAAAAGAAGAAAGAGAAACAATGAAGTAAACACTTCCTGGCAAAGACTAGCAGAAGAATGTAGCTGCCAAAAGAAGAAGCTGTGTTTGATTAACCTTTACATGCAGTGTGCACTCGTGATTCTTTTCATTTGGGTCTGATTGCTTTAAAATATTTTATTTCTAACAGCCTCCAAATATAAATCTGCATATTCAGGACATCTGAATGCTGGTTGCCTTCCTGTCCTTCCCATAAGTACCTCGTGGAGGCTGTTTTCTCCAGCGTGGGGAGCAGCGTGTTCTGGTCTGCAGATGGGGCAGCACTGCCTCTCCTCCCTCTAACAGCTTTGCTTTGGCAGCCGAATCTCTTATGTGCTCACTCACAGTTACCCATGAGCTTGTACAGGATGGAAGTGTGACACCTGTGCAATGGGAAGGGATTTACAATGCGTGGCTATCAGTGTGACTGCCGATGTCAGCGGGAGAAGGAGGAGGAGAGGGAGAGGGAAGGGAGGGGGAGGGGAGGGGGAGGGGAGACCATTCTTTTCCTGTCTCTCCTTCACCCCATCTTCATCACCTTTACCATCTTTCCAAGACTGTTAATTTCTTGCTCCACTCGGAAAGTTTGCTTCCTCAGCCGGGTGCTTGTGGCTCTGGAGCAAGTCTGGCAGTGGGAGCAGGAATGGGCAGGATGCCCTGCCTGCTACAAGCCCTGGCCCAGTATGGGACAGCAACAGGCTCTCTGTTGCACCCACACCTGAATCTAGTTGCACACACAGGGTGGTGTCTGGGGACCCATAATTTTAAGGTAGCTGCCTAGACTGAACTACTCATCTCAGCTTCTTCTCTGGTCAATATGGAGAGTCTAAGAGAGGTGTCTATGGTGGGAGGGGTGGCTCTTCCTCTGGAGTTGTCTGCATATCTGCTATAAAGTGACCTTAGATGATCAACTCTGACTAGATATCCAACTTTTAGATAACTAGAGCTGCATAATAGAAATACCTCTCTAGGGCATAGAGATGAATGGAGGATAAATAATTCAGAATGGTGGATCATAAATCATTTACCCCTTGAGAACTCAAGGTCTATCAGCTGTTTCCAGCAAGGGTTTTGGAGTATTTTATTATTTTTTTCTCAATAGACACATAGTATTGTACCCTTCTTTGTTAGAAAGAAGACTTTGTTTGTCTGACTATCTTTTCTTGCATCCTGATATTATCATCTAATGGAATTATTCCTGTGCTGAATAGGTGGAGGCTTGTATTTTGGAGAGGCTTTGTAGACAAGTCCCACAGACTGACTGTTCATTGTATGTGTCACTGCACAAACCCTGAATGAAGTTTCTCATCATGTGATGAGTTCGCAGCATATCTGTCCCCATCGTAGCAACCAGGGCTGTGAGGATGCTAAAAGTGCTGAGTGGAGTGCTGGAGCCCAGACTCTGGCTAGAGCAGCGGGAGTTTTTTTGGAGCACAAGTGACAAGGCAATTCAGGATTTATGTTACAGAAAGGGCTGTGGTTGCACCTGGCGCCTGCAATGAAACACTGACCATTCTCAGAAACACTGTAAGCAACTGTATTACGCCTGGAAGATTTAACTGGAAGATTTGTCTGGCTGGTTGCTAACTGATGGAACAGAAAACTTGTATTCTTTGATTACTGATTAAGGTTGGATGGCAACCTGTTCAACCAGGTTAGCAGCAAGGCACTTCTAGGCGTGCTCAGTGTTGCATCTCTAGGAGTGGATGAATTTAAACCAGTAAGTATAAGGAAAAAATTCCTGAAGAGTCAGACTCAGTGGTTTGGTATTTGCTTTTTTTTTGTTTTGGTTTTCTTTTCCAGTTTAATTTTGGATATAGGTCCCTATGTCCTCCCTAAATCCTTGATGTATTTCTTCAGGAATGGTCACTGGCCAGTAAAGCATTTTGTCCTGACAGTTGTATTAAAAATTGTATGAAATATGTATCAGAATTGGGATCTGAAAGTCACTTGTATGAGTTTCTCCTCTTAGCTGGGAGCAGCTGAACTGAGATGCAGCATGTCTCCAACCAGAGTATTTCCCAGCAAGAACAAATAATCATGACATTGAGCCAGAACTGAGACTGTATGAGATTGGGGTCTGATGTCCTACTTTTGTCTGCCAAGTGGAATCCTTTCCTTTTACAGCCCCTGTTATGCAGGTGGATAAAAGGCCCTTTTTTATAATAACTGTTGTCACAGACATGAGGGAACTACTGATTGAGGCCCAACGAAACAGTGCTAGGACTCTAGCACTGGTGTGCATCATGCAGCCAAACTGCATTATTTGTCAGGAGTGTGTTTCTAGGAAGTGCAGCTGTTAGTGGTATGGTGGACAGAAAAGTCATTTTGTCAAAAGATTTAGTGTTACAGAGAGGAATGCATGCAGGGACTAAGAAAAACACTCAATGGAAATGCAAAAGGCAGTATATACATTTTGGAGGATGGAAAGGCAGGAAGAGGACCATTAACAAGAGGAGATGCTGTCTTTTCAGAACAGATAGCCAATATGAAAGACCTTGATGGCTTCATCTGAGACTGAAGCCCCAATACAAGCCTTTTAGTGTAGTGTCTCTCAAGAACTCTCTTTGAACATTTACATTTTCTTTGCATCATTATGCCTGAGATACATTAAGGTTTATTGAATGTGCAGGATGTTGGCACACTGTGATGATAGGGGCCAGCAGAGCAGGTCACTAAGTGACTGGTGGTGGATCTCCAAAACAAGAGATGGCAAAGTGGCAGAGAACTGGACATTACTGCCCTGGAATTAAATGATTTACAAGAAAGATGATGTTCTTCTGATGAGTATGATGACTCAGTGAAATGAAAAGAGATGAAAGGTTTGTCAGCTCTGACCACACCAGTTATTTCTTCCTTGCTTTCAGAGCACAATACCAGCATATCAAATTGTTTGGTTACATGCAAACAGTAAGCATGCTCTACAGTTTGTGTCGGTAGAGCCCGTGAGAAGTCAGATCTCCACAATGAATATCTGTGTGTGTGTGCATGCGTGTGTTTGTATTCCTCAAGAGAGGAATGATCCCCATCAGTTGCTGCAGGCAGGCTTGTGGGCAGGGATCTGGAGGCAGTGGGGAGATTAGCTCGCTGGCATCTCCTCGCCTTGACAATAGAATTTAGCCTGGAACAACTTCTTGGGTGTAATCTGTTTAAAAGAGAAAAGACAGATGTTTTATTTATATCAAGGAATTTTGTATTTAAACTATGCTTCGAAGTGAAATGTGCCCTCGAGGAATCTCTCTAGCGATGTCAGATGTTCACATGCCTCGCTTCCACAGAGGTGTTGAAAAAGGAGTAGAAAAAGCCAAAGCAATTGGGAGCCTTCCCCCTCACACCACTGTAATTATTGCACAGAGAGCATTACATGTTTGTCTATTCTCCCTAAAGCACTGCTTCATGGCACTCTTCACATGAGCAGTGAATTTCCATAAGTGAGTGGTGACCTACATTCAAGGCAGAAGCCTTGCTGCTTGCTTTCAGGAGTGTGCCCTGGCTGCCTTCCAAATCAAGCCTGAGATTCTCAGCATTTCATTTCCTGGCTCATCCCCGTCGGGTTTTCTGGGGACTGAGTTCACTGCAGAACATCTGCATGGAACAGTCACTGCAAAAAGAAGGGTTGGAATGAATTTTTGTGGTAGCCTTAAACATTAGTCTGACAGAAGTTATAAAAATATAGCCTATGACGAACACAAATCAATAGGCAGTTAAGAAAGCGGCAGCCTGGTTAAAATCTGGGCTTGTAAAAATCAAGACTGTGATTCAGTCATAAAGTATTTTTTTCAAACTTTGTCAAAGTCTTACCATTAAATGAGTTCCTGAATTAAAAGTTTAGGCTTTGCCATTGATGCTTTGCCCTGCTGTGTACCTTATCACTGACAGCAGAAGCTACCAGCCTGTGAAGTGGTGTAAGAGTGTTGAATAGCACACCAAAAGTGCCGTCACAAACCTTTTGTGTGGACAAAACAAGAATGTGTAAACTGAGTGCATAGTTAATTTTTTAATGTATTACACCATCAACTGGCTGTGAACTTCCTATTTCTGGTTTGGGTTTTATTCTGCAAGTAAAGCAGTTGTTTGAAGAGCTGCTCCTGTGGTAGGAGCACATGAATCACTGGCATCTTTCAAAAGAAAGCTCTAAGTGTGGCTGTCCCAGTGGTGAGGTGGCATGGAGACCAGACAGACCAAAACCAAAGCAGAAATTAAATTAGTTGAATCTGCTCAGAGATAACCATTTCTAGAGAAATTAAGACCAGCTGTTCCTTTGGATTCACACAGTACAAATAGACATATATTTCAGAATAAGCAGCACTGGCCTCACTAACATCCTCTACAGCTATGAGGGTAACTGAATATTAGGATGTGTTACTTGGGCTCCAGAAGAGAGTTCCCTCTTCCAAGTTATCTCTCACTAATGTGAAAATGTGCAAGGGCTAAGAGAGCACATTCCTGTCTGCTCCAGCCTATCACACTACATAACCACGTAAAGAGAAAGGCGAACAAATAAAAGGATCAAGTCAAACTATCCGCAAAGAAAATCTCTTCAAACTCACAGCCCAAATACTGAAAATTCTGAAAATCCTGAAAATTTGGCAAGTCAAGGGGAACTTTTCTTGGCTAGTGAACAAATAGGGAAAATATGGGAATGAGTCATTAGGGTCAGGGCTAGTTCAGACTTCAGATCAGAACTGGAATTTGTTTGAGGCAACCGACCTTTTTCTGTGACACAGACAGAGGAAAGGCTGACGAGGCAGAATGAAAATAACAAATGACCGTGGCTCCACAAGGATCCTCTTTCCAAGTAAGCTGGCTAATTGCTGGGAGGCTACTGACTGTGTGGAAGGCCTATGCTATGTTTTTTTCAGTTTCTTAACTTCAGCCAACTGCAGTAACCATACCTGAAGCTACTTTGGCATAAAAACGGATCAGGACTGATAACAGCAGTGAAGGAAAGCTTTGAGATTTTGCATGTTTTGACCCCAGGCTATTTATCTTAGCCGGGAGAGATTTCCCACCTTATTTCGCAGTAACTTCACTTTCCAGAGCACCTCATTTAGTACGGCTCTGCCTGACCAAGGGGAGTAGAGCAGGACTGTTTCTGTGGCAGCTGGCACAGCAGTGTCCTTAGCTGCAGTCATGAGAGAGACCTCTGCTGTGGGCTTGGGCCAGGAAATGGCACAGGGCCTGAGTGCATTATGGCTGAGAAATGCTAACCCGGTGTGACTGGGACTGGTGCTCAGTGTCCCTTCAAAACACCCCCTCTTTCACTTCCATTTCTGCTTTTGTGCCTGCGATGCACCACTGTGTTTTACTTATTTCTCTGTCTTGTGCTGTCTGCTTCTCATTTTCTTTCTTGTCCCTCAAATCTTTTCTCCGCTTGTTCTCCCTTCTCATGCTTGTTCAGTGTGTGTTTCCCCTCCGGTCTTCTTCAAAAATTGCTGCTACCACCCTCCGTGATCAACACTCAGTGATCCTCACCCTTCTGGAACACCGAACAATGTTAGGAGCTCAGCCACCGCAACAAACCTGGCAGATTAACTTAATCCTGTATATTTTTCTGGTTGCTGTGCTACAGAAAAGGCTGTTTTGTGCACAAAGATCTAAGGCTTGCCAGCTGTGCTTTACCTGGAGAAACGTAGCAGCCAAACCTACACCATACTAACACTAGCTCCTAGGTCCAATACTAACACAAGCTGCTAGGTCCATGCTAACACAGTGCTGAACCAGGATTTTAATTTGCAAAAATAAACAAAACTGCAGAACCACATTGTTCAGTGAAGAATCCAGTGTTCTCATTTTTCATGAAAAAGCATGGGAAACTGAAAAACAACACTCTGCCACCAGGCACAGCATGAACCAAGATAAAGACAAATGAATAATACTGGGCTACTTTCTTTACCTAATTGCTGGGGGAAATCACCTAAAGCAAATTTGGATGCTAAAAATGTTTGCAAGGATAAAAATATCAAGCAATTTTCAGTTAAAAAAAAAAATGCCCGTGCTCTGAAAGTTTACTATTTCCTCAATGCTTAAAAGCGAGTTTGCTGGGGTTCCATCTCCCCTCCTGGTGATGTGAGACTAAAAGCTTTTCTGAAAAAGACCAACATGTACCTGTGTCCTCTCTCACCATTCAAGAAATGCTTCTCCTTCTAAAGAAAAAGAGCATCTTTTACCAATTGTTGTAAATTCAGAAGTCGTGCGTTGGTATCAGCAATCCACGCCTTGCCATAATTAAACCTTCTGCTTCCTCCCTATCCAGCCTGCTGGACTGAAACACAATTCTAACATTGGCATCCCTTCATTATAAACTTGTACAAACTGCAAGAATACTCACTAAACTGAGAGCAGGCATTACATTTCACTAATAAATATAGACCACACTAGGACATCAACAGAAAACTCATAATAACTCTTCCTTGAATCTACTTTGGTTTTTAAAGAAAAAGAGAAAAATCTAGTTGCCATCTTGATTTCTTTTAGGTCGTGGTTCTTTTTAATCAAACCCAAAAGCTCAGTCAGGGTGAGGGAATATGAGACAGACCAATTCTTCTCAAAACAGGGAGTGTAGAATAAATTTCAGATGAATGAGGAAAAATACATCTCATCTTTGTTTCCATTTTTTCTTCCTTGGTCTTTGGGATCCCTTTCCTCTTTGATGGCCATAGGATGAAGTGCCAGAAAGAGGACATGAGGAAAGCTCAGGTTTTGTGTAGTACCTCTCCTGTGAGACGGCATGGCAATCTGAGATGGGAGTCACAAAAGCTGTATCTGCCTACCACTGCTGAAGCAGCCCCACAGGGACTTGCCATAGGGAGGAGGCAGCTGATGAGATCAGGTGAGAGTGCAGGGAGCTCCTGCCAGCAGCAGGGATGCATGGCACAGTGGTCACGGCACCAGGCTGAGCCTGAGTCAGCCTCACTTTGAAAAAGCTGGTGATGGAAGGAGTTTAAAATGTTATCTTTAATACAGACTGATTGTTACTTGGGAACATTGCAAATTTTTATCTCATTAGTTAATCCGTTTAAATGGGTTGTACAATCTGAAGGAAACAAAGAGGCAGGCGTGGGCAAGACTGTATGGTGCAAATCTGTATTACTTCTGAAATGGGGATTCACTCTTCCTCCTTTTCTCCCCTCCCCCTTGCCAGCACTCTGAGTGCAGGGTGCTAAGATAACCCCTTTGTTTGATATGGTGAATCTTTCACCTGTTCCATTCTGTGGGGAAGTAAGGCACCAAGGTGCAGGAAGACCACTATTCTCAGCAGGACCATGTGTGCACCGAGTCAGCTGGCCTGCAAAACTCTACCCATGTAAAAAATGACAACCTTATTCTGAACAGCCTCTCTTCTTGGGTCCACAGGGGGTGTATTACAGACAGATTTAGTAGGTATTTGTTAGTTTTTGGGCATTCTCAATAATTCAGTAACTACACAGTTAGTTTAAGGAGATTGGAGTTCTAGGCTTGTTCAAAAAACCAAAAGGAACAGTATCTTTGCTATCACTTTCTTGCCTACTCCTTTGTGCAACTCAGCAACCTGGTTTAAACACTGTGATAATGATTTAATTGCCTGCACACTACCTGTCAATGATGCTTTAAAGAAAAACACATCCTTCTTGGGTTTCCTGGACCTACGTCTCAGTAGCCTAAGTTGTGGCCTCAGAAAAAGAAAGGGAAGGTTGTTTCTTTGTTTTATAAAAGACACATTATGTTAGGAGCTGGGACTCAAGCAGCCAATGATACGTGAGACCAGCAGTTCAGAGTCTTGCCACTAACACTGTTTCCTTGGATCCTGCTTCTCAGACGCAACTGCAATTTTGTGTATGCCTGACTGACATGTACATCTGACATGCAAAGCCAGGATTTGTACATGCACATCCCCGTTGCATGAGAAAATGTAGAATTTGCTGAGACATAAGATTTGTATCACATGCAATGATTTAATTTCTGCACTATGATAAAGCTAGGTTTACATATGACTTTCCTTAGTGCTTTGCAGGCTAGAAAGATAAAACAATACTGGTTTGGAAGATTTCAGAGCAAAAAATTTGGCGCCCAAGGATTTGAGAATCACTATTGTACACAAAAAGCCGACAAATATGTGTGGGTGGGAAGGAAGGTCAGCCTGTTCCTTATGCAAAATCATGAACAGTAAGAGCAGAGTGATGGCTGTGGTGCGAGAAGGGGGTTATGTTGCAAAGAACTGGGATAAGTGAGACAGCAATAGCTGCAGTCATTATAAATCAGTTCAGATTTTAATCATCACTGTATACCACAAGAGCTGGAGATGAAAGAGGCTGTTTATCTCTTGTTTCTTCTCCCTCCCAAACTGTAACCAGCTGCCCTACCCTTCTGCTTTAGTGGCACAACTCCTGCAGCCTCTTCTTCCTTTATCAGATTTTGCCTTCTTCCTGGCATACCATTTCATCTGCATCCTACTACTTGCACCCTAGTATGACTACACAAGCAAGTGCTGCACATCTTCTCTATCAGAACCTCATCTGGTCTATGCCAGGCCTACCAGATACCCCATGCCTCTCCTAAGATTTTGAGTGCATTCACTACACTGTCCACTGTTCTCTAGTAGCAGGCTCTAGTGCAGCTCTTTAAATGTGCTTTTAAAAACATCCTTTGCTGTGTTGCCTACAAAAATCTGAACTACAACAAGGAAATGATACCTTCAGCTTGCTGTGCTGCACAGCATTGCCTCCTTTACTGTCTTACTTGATCATCCATGTCCATCTTCTTCACACCTGCTACTTAATGGGACCAAGAAAGCCTTTAGTAAGCTCTCTGGTTGGACCCATGCATAGCAGAAACCACAGATGAAGTTGCTGGGCACTACATCCATTAAACCTGTAATAAGCAGAAATATAAAATCCAGTATCAAGAAACATTTGGGCTGGTCTGTCTTGGTTGATCTGTTGAAATAAGCAGTGTCTCAGCTGTTCTGGCTCTTCACAATTTACTCAGAACATGTTGCCTGAGTGCTCGGGTCCCATATGCACCAGTAAAAATGTGAACTACGCAAGTATGACCCATGTTACAGGTTAGCATTTATTCAGGAATCAGTCAATATCAGAGATCTTCAGATCTCTCTTGTGATAATCAAATAATGAGAGGTCAGAGACTGGGAAAGCATTTAGGGGAAAGAGTTTAAACTCTTGGCCCAGATTACTTGTTTCCTTCCCAGTCTATAGAGTTGTTTTCTTCCTTTCACAGAAACAGTTTCTGTTCTGTGTCATGCAGGTACAAGTCTTCCTGGGGTGTGAGGTGCATGTTCAAAACCTCCTAGTGACAGTAAGCAGAAAAAAAGCTCAAGAGAACCTGTTCCCGTCAGCCAGCTGGACATCATCATGCAGGTACTGTGAGGGTAAAGCCTGGTGCGTTTTCTGTGGTGACTTTTTGCTCCCCTGCCTGCAAAGCATTTGCAAAATCTCCTCTGCTGGAAGCAGAGTGTCATGTTTGCAAATGAGAAATCCTCCTCTCCCCTTTTCTCATCTATTATCAGTGATCTCTGGAGTGAACAAAGCAAAAGAAACCCCAGAGAATAAAAAGCACTGAAAATGCTGCTTTAGACCACAGAAGTATTTTGCAGTTCCTGACTGTCAAGTTCACAGCCAGGACAAAATCTGTATTTGCGGCCAGCCCTCATCACTTCCTCAGCAGCTCCCCAGACACTTCTGGGCATGCTGTGGCACGTGGGGAACAAGCCCACCACATGCAGGGCTCTGCAGAGGTGCTCAGGAGGCACCAGGAGCAAGCTGGATGGTTAGCACCTACATGCTTCTTCACTGGAGATCCTGGGTGGACTTTCTCAGGGATTAGACAAGGGAGGGGCTGGGGACCACAGGTGGAAGGAGGAGAAGGAGGTTCTGAGAACTGAAGGCAGAGCAGGCAGCTGCCCCTCAAAAGACAGAAGCAGTGATGCCGGTGAGTGGAGCTCGATGAAGGATGTCTTATCTGCTGTTTCAGGAGCTGACTGTGATTTCAACAGCAGTTCTGACCGAGGTTGATCAGTTACTTCCAGCACAGCCCTGGCTTTTGGCTCTGCAGCTAACTCAGCTAATGTCTGTATAGAGCAGATATGCCACAAAGACACAATGGCACAGAGCAGACAATGCAATAAAGAGGGTGCTGCAAGTGCTGGAATGGGAAACCATAGCTCCTTCTCCTTGTCTTTAGCTGCATTGGCCTCAGTGTAATTCAGTTAATACATGCAACTAAATGGAGCTGGTGCACTAGGACTCCTGTATCCCTGCACAGCGCTCTTCTGGATGACCGCTATGCTGGGGGTGGGAGACGCAGAGGGGAAGGATCCCAGGATAAACAATGTTTAGGGTTGTCCAAAAAGTACAAGGCAACATGGAAACTAAGTTCCCAGACCACCTCCCATTATCTTTCTCCAGAGTGCTCGAGGAAAGCAGTAATACTCCTGCAAGAAGCAGTGCCAGATATGCTGTTCTCTACTGGAACTGGAGATGACTGCAGGCCTGTGATGACCTTGTTTACAATCCTTTTCAAAGTATTTCTTTCTGGATCTTCTTGTCAGCCATTTAAATTCCCAATTCCTGGGTTGATTTAGTGAGGTGTTCAGCCAGTCCTCCTGGGAATTAAGCAGCCTTAACAGTGTTTTGTGTTCAAGCCAATATCCCTTCTTCTACCATCATCACCCCAGGATTACTTCACAGCCAGCCAAAGACAAAAGCCTGTGACAAAAGTGATGACAGCAGTTTCCCAGGCTAACATGTCCCAGGGGCTCCTCAGCTGGGCACCAGCTTGCCTGTGGAGTGGGAAGTGAAGGGGCTCTCTCCCATAGGGTAACCCAGAGCCTGGGGCATCCCAGACGATGTTTATGCTGCTGAAACACAGCGTGGGGCTGGGGGTTTCAGTGCCTGCAGTGCTGGGAGGGCAGTGGTCTTGGCTGTCTGCTCGTCTCTTCAAGAGCAATTAGTCAGCACCACCAAGCGTGGGTGCGCCCAACCCTGCGTGCACCGCCAAGGATCTGTTCCAGAAGGGATAAAATGTATCTGACAACACTGCAGCTGTGAGTCTGCTACACTTCTGTGTGGAGAGCCCTCTTGCTAAGTGCCACTAGGAGAGTAATTTACTGGCTGCTGCTATGTCAGAAGACATCATCTGTGCTGTGGTCCCTGCAAATTCATCCTCAGCACTTTCCTTCTGCTTTGCTCTCAGATCTAATATTTCCACAGCATAAGAGAGCTTGCTTCAGTCCCTCTATTCCACCGAAATAAAACATAAACAAAAGCACGATATAAACATGTGGGTCTCCTGTGTAAAGCTCCATTAACCAATGCTCCTGCAGGGCTGGATGAATTACCCTGAGCAGAGCCGTTTCTACGCATGCACCATATGCGCTTTAGAGCAAAATAGGAAATACCTGCCCTTCAGTCTTATAACAGTTGTGCTTGAATCAAAGCAGATGATTCATAGCCAGGATCAGGTTCACAAGAAAGGGCGAGGTTGATAGAAAATCAAAATGATAAAGCTTCCTGTTTTTACAGATAGATTTCGACAATGATTATTGCTGCCTCAGAGAAGGAAATGGATGCCTGCTAGCTGAAAAGTACCTCACTATATCTCCTTGTATTCGTGTGCCAAAAAGTCACAAACAACAAGTCAGTTGTGCTGGAAATGAAGGGAGGCTTCCTTTTGGAGTTTTCATCTACAGTAAAATTATTACACACTTGCAAAATTAAGGCTGCTCTGTTTTTTGCTGTTGTGCAAACTTTAGGCTTTCTCCTAGGCAACGCAGAGTGCCCTTAAGAACTAGAAGTGCTCAATGTCTTATGACTTTCTTTTCCTTATATACACAATGATTAAAACAAAAGACAGCTGTTAATTTCGGGAAAAAAGCCACCATGCAATAAATCTTTTGTGCTGCACCATGATAACACTCCTCTTCAGACAGACACAATTGAGCGTAAGAGCTGTCTACATTTAGTACTACTTACCACAAGAAGGTATCCTTTTATTTCCAAATATATGGGAAAGTTGGCTGCACATCACAGAGCTCCCGGTCTTGATACATACAGGAAGTGAAATCTCATTTTTTCTTCTTAAGTGACACTTCACCAAATGTATGATGTGCTTTCCATGTCATAGAAGCATATAATCATGGAATGCTTTGGGTTAGAAGGGACTGTAAAGATCATTTAGTTGCAACTCCCCTGCCAGAAGCAGGGATATCACTCACTAGACCAAGTTGCTCAGTGCTCCATCCAACCTGGCCTGGAACATATCCTGAAATAAGTACCCACTGATGCACTGATTACTTTTCACCAAGGTCATCGTGTGCTTTCGTGATACAGGTGACAGATTTCATGTTTGCTGTGAACTGCGTTAAGGCAGTCGACCGGAAGGGTCTGAATTACCTCTTTGCCACAAAGGCTCGCCTTGCCAGAGCTGAGAGAAGCAAGGCAGGAAGAGGCAAAGCACAGAGTGCCTTCCTGGTTATGCATTCCAGAAACCATTGTGCTTTACTCCAGAGGGGAAGGTGCAAAAGCAAGCTTGTGTATCACCAACTCCTTTTCTCCCTGGGTGTGATGAACATATGGTTTGATTCAGCACCCAAAGAGCACTGGAGATGGGGCCTTTCCCACAACCAGGCTGCCGTGTAAAGTCCAAGCTTGTCCTTCCTGAGGACTTAATCTGCACTATGTGTTTCATTTTGAGGGGTAGATATAAAACTGAGTGGACACCTGTCTTTGGAATAAAGTTGGGTTTAATTCAGTCTATCCTGGTTCTGATCAGAGTGGGGTAACTATTCATAATAAATTAGAACTGTTATAACAAAATCATTTTGTTTCAAAATGAGACACCCACCACGGGATGTGTTCTTCCACCAGAAGCTGTAGAAGAATATGACTGTAGAGTCAGTGTCTCCCCACATGAAGAGAATTTCCTGTTTGTATCTTCAAGACTCAGGGTCACTTGAGCACCCAACGCACCACCGAGTGTTGCCCCAGCTGCAGCAGAGCACACACCCTCATAGGGTCATAGCACCACAGAAACAGATCCATAAGACAAGCTGATGAGCTGCTGCTGAATGATGAGGCCTGGATAAACTCACTGAGGCAGAAGCATGCAGATTTTAATTGCAATGCTTTGGTACAGACTCTAAAATGTCCAGACGCAAAGGGGATCCAGCCTGGATGCATTAGCTCCTCGAAAAGCAAGCTCTGCTTTTGTTTTGAATCACTCTGAACAATGCAGAAGCACAGAATTCATGTCAGTAAAAAACACTGAGTCAGCCTGCTTGGTTTAATAATTTCTCAGGCTCTGCAGGTAAGCTCCATTAATATCTCTGTGGATTTCGAGGGAGATAAGATTTTATGTGCCAGGTGTTGTAGAGGATTTAGTGATCCTCTTGCTTTCAACAGTGATACAGAAGGTGGTACAAACAGTTCTTTGCTGAGTCCCTCCTACTTATCTCTGTTTTTGGAGACTGAATATAATTTCGGTGTCACCTTGAATCTATTTCTTTCAGGGTATTTGTTGTACAAGTAAGTAGGTAACTGGATACAAAGAAGGTACCAAGAAAGTAATTTGCACAGATTTGATGTTTTAGAAACAAGAGTACTTATGAAATGGTGTGTGAATTCAGGGTCATGGTTCATCTTCTGGAGTCAGTTCTGAAGTTCAGATTTGGAGCCGAGTGCACTTTTCACACCATTTGCTAGGTTTAGCACATGGGAAACATGGTAATTGATAAAACATTTAAGAAAATATAACAAGAAATCCCAAAATTTTTTTTCAGGTTTATTTGATTTTTGAAAAATGTCTTCAGACTGGGAGAACTCAGAATGGCTTATGAAAAGTTTCTCTGCATTTAGAACCTATTCCAAATAAAAGCTTGTGTAAGGATGAAAGAGTAGGGCTAGAATATTTGCTGCTATGGGAGAAGTTCTGAAATTATGAAGTGGACCATTTCGAGGCACTGTGTTTTATGCTGGAAGTGGATGTGTGGCCAGATGTCCTAAGGACTGTGGGAACTATTAAGGTAGTTCAAAGCAACCTTTGCCTGTTTGAATCCCACAAGGAATTCAGCAACTATTTATGAGCATGCTCAAAGTGCTAAGTAAAAGCAAAGCAGAGAGGGCACACAAGACTGCACCCTCATCACTTGCCCTGCCCCACTGCTAACTCACTTCCTAACCCTTATTCAGGCCATTCCAACAAAAGAAATTTCTTCCGGAGTGGAACATGAGACTTGGCTTGGTGGTGAGAGACAAGTCGCTGGACTTTCTTTATGCAATCATAAAGACACAGCATCTCAACCAACTTGCAAAACTCATCCAGTCCCATGTAACCTAAATGTATTTAAACAAAGAAACAGAAAAAGATTAATTTAGAACACTTAAAACTATCAGTAAAACTGTAGTTCCATCATACATGGAGCTGGTCTCTTTAGCTGAGTACCATCCAGCTGGTCCATGGTGTAAAAGACTGATCCGGTAGAAACACCAGATTATTTTGGAGAAGATGACCTCCATGAGGATGAGATGCCCTTGATATATTCTCTCCAACCTCAACTATTTTGTGATTTAAATGTCTGCAAAAATCTCTTTGTCCCAGAAAACTTTATGCCTCTTGGTATATGATTGTCCATGCTACTCTAATTCTGCCCTGACAATTTTTGTCTCACAGCTGGAATATCATGAACATACAACCAAAAGAATGAGGTAAACACCTCGCTGGGACCCATGTCTTGTTCAATGGAAGTGCCATTTTATGCCCAGACTATGTCCAAATCACACCTGACTGCTGGTATGTATTTCTGATATTGTTCATCACAGGATCATGTTCAACAGTCAAATGGGAGCTGTAACTTTTCTTGGCAAAGTCAGTCAAGGCCCCAAAACAAAGCAGCCAGCCTGCTTATTCCTATAAAACACCTTTGTTTTTCAGCTATGAGGGGGTAAACTGGATTTTCTACTGTGCTTAGCACCGAATTTAACTAAAACTGACAGTCTTCCCATTGCTGCCACTTTCTGGCCACTGGACTTCAACAACCTATAGCTATGTTCTGGTAAGGTGGACCGAGGGCTGGTATTTTCAAGACACAAGATTGTTGCCTCTAAACTTGTGGCCATGAATAGACATGTGCACACACCAGGAGGCCAAGCCTCACTGAAGAGAGAATAACACCAAAAGACATTCATGTAATCGTCGGTCTGCCTGATTTTTTAATAGACTATGACCCTTGTTTAGAAAAAGAGAAGAATCACTTCTGCAGGCCAAGTGCATATCTGAATACACATCTGAAAGTCAAGAAATTTGGGTTTGGAGCAGAGCACGTTTGCTTCACAAAGAATCCTGGAATCCCTTGGGACAAGGTGAAGTGGGATAACGTTTCTTAATAGTCTTCTTTAATATAACTGAAGGGAGATGATGGAATATAAACACTTCAGAAAAAAACCAGCATAGGGCTAAAGCGTGAATTGCAGGCTGGGTCTAAAACCTGCTTAAACTTTGGGATTCACTTTACCTGGGATTTCCTAAAGATCCTGAACAGTGATAATGCCGGTGTATTTCTGATCATGTTTATCAGCTTGCTAAGACTATGTTTCCATGAAACTACCAGCAAAATTTGTAGTTACCGACTGGTTGTGACCTGGATGCTGGTTGAATAGAATTAGGCAGGACCAAATAACTCCCAGATGACCCAGCACAAGCATGAAGAATGTCAGGAGAAAATATGACACTGGGATTTTGGAATAGTTATACTGAAGGCAGTTACACACCAAGGGTATAAATCGTATTTAGCACTGGCTAGCTGGAATGAGCTTATTTTGCCATTAACACTCTGAGCTGTGAGAAGAATGGCAGGCCATTAACATTCACTACATCCCTTCTTTTTGTATTCTGAGTTATTATGTCATGAGATTCTTATATAAATTTACAAATAAAATTTGTTTTATGAGTTTGTCGGTCAGTATTGCTTGCACTTAAATGATCTTTTACAAAAGCTACTTTTCTCCCCTGCACAGGCTGGCTATTTAAGCTCACAGTTTGCTTGTACTTTTGAGTAATTGTTAGTTCAGAATATTAACCACTTTATAGGAAGAACATGCAGAGATTTCTCAGTCATTACGAAGAGTGTGTTATGCATACGATGTAGCCCAGGCTCAACAGCAGAGATGGTCACAGCTTCAGCTAGGTGGAAAATAACTTTGACTTCTAATAAATGGGAATGAAATGACCACCTAATTAGCTCAAGCTATTATTGGTCCAGCAACAAACAAACAAACAAACAAACAAAGAACCCCCCCACCAAAAAAAACCAACCAAACAAAACTCAAACAAACAAAAACCTCCAACCTAAAGTAAAGGAAGAAGAAAGATGTCTGAAGAGATATCCACCAGGATTCCTGATGGACTGTTCTTGTATGGGCAAAAATATACCTGGGAAACTGGGTAGGTTTAAAAGCAAGGCCAAAATGAAGAAGAGGTCTTTGCAAAGGGCAGCCTGAAATACCAGAATTGAACTGCCTTCATTTGTGACAGATGACAAGCTAAGTTTAGAATTAGGAAGTTTACTGGAGAAGCAAGTAAGTAAATGACTCCTCCAAGTCATTAGCTAATTTGGATTCGGGAGAGAAATACTTTAAACTCCTGTCCTATACACCAGCACTAGGAGAAATTCAGCAAATTTTCGTGTTCCAAGGAGGAGTGCCACTGCACAAATCACAATCTTTGGACTATGACTTAACCACAGATTACTAATTTGATATATGGCAAACAGAACATCATTTATGATCTTAAAGTCCCCAGCAATAGATTCTCGTCCAAATTTCCTGCAAATCCTGAAGTTATTAGAGCTGTATAATTATTTACCTCACAAAGGTAGTGGCAGTGGGAACATTTTCAAGTAATGAGAATTTGGGGTTTCTCTTTAGTTTTGATTTTGTTATGGGTATTGGTCTTTTAAAAAATACTTCACATGCAGATTATTTTGCAGCAAAAACAAAACTCCCAAGCACTAACCAGACTCTGAACTGAAGAGTAGTTCGATTTCTCTTCTGTTTTTTAATGGCCACTGGGATTGCTTTTACTTTTCAAGAGGCAAATTTGAGCAACTGTTGCAGGGTATTCATTCCCAGCAAGCAACCTGCTTTTAAAATTCAAGCAAACATGAGTCTCCCCCAGTGTCTGTGAATTCCAGACATCCAGCTGGGTGCTGCTGATAATGAAAAGGAACTGACAGCTATGTCCCAGCTGTCCCAACGCAGAGTTAACTTCTCTGTTTCATAAAGAGAAAACCAGATGCAAGTCTTGACAGAATCCCAAGGTGGAGCGGGCTTATTGGACATTGGAAATGGGATCTGGCATGGGTGAAAGTAGAATAGTAAGTGGTAAAGTAAGAGAACTTTCACTTTTTAGAGTGAAAAAAAGCAGTAAGCTTTTTGATGTTGAGTGAAGTATGAAGCAATCCATTAATTTCACATGCAATCTATTTCCTTTCCACTTGCATCCCCTCCTGCTGTACTCTTCCGAACCAAAATACCAACACCGGGGCTGGGTGCACCACGGGGCGTGATGAGAGGATGATTTCTGTGGACACAGAGCGATGCCTCTCCCGCAGCACCAGGCTCCAGCAGCCATGTGCATCCATGGGTGTCACTCTGAGCATGTACAAACGTGGTTCCTTGTTCCATCAGCTGCTCTGCATGTGACAGGGGGCTGTTTCGGAAACAGGAGTTCCTTGATTATGCTGCCCCGAGGATGAAGGAATATATACTTACTTAGTAAGATACCCTTACATTGAAAGTCCAGCTTTTCAGCCATGAGGAGTTAAAATTGACATGGCTTTTCCAAAAGAGTTAGCAATTTTGGGGTTGTGTTCTTGTCCCCTCCCTCCAGTTTTAGTGAGTAGTACACGCCAGCCCTGATGTCCCTCAGTGCTTTTCATTTACCTCTGCATGGAAACAGCAGTGCTTTGGAATGGTGTGTGGTGCTGCCTACTTTCTTCCTTGCCAACTGATTGCTGCTCTTAAGGGACACGGTGCAAACCTGCTAATCATAACATTCCTGCATCAGCTGCCCTTATGAGTCAAGAGCTTGCTGCTGGGGCTGCAGCATCCCTCAAAGATATTTGCAGCCTCAGTTTGCTCAGCTGAATAATTTTTCTATGTGAATTAAGTATTCATTTTTTAAGCTTCTAAAAAGACCCTTTTCAGCATTTTCTCTCTCTAGTCTGTGACCCCAGCAGAGAAATTTTTGCATGGCCTGATTGCTTCTGTTTCCTAATAATTATTTGGTAATTACCTCTTGCTGGTGAGCGTTTGCTAATAATTAGCACAGTGATAACTAGGAGAACACTTCCTCCCTGTAAGAAGCACGTAAGATATCTATAGTAACCACGGAATAACATCTAGTGCATAGAAATTTTTGAATTAAATACTAATGCAAGGGGTGATGTTAAATGATCTGCACATGGCTTTTTAAGAAGCAACTCAGCATACCTGCAATAAGAAAAAAACGTTTTAGACCAAACCCTGAAATTTTCCATGTCCCATTTGGTAAATGTTGTCTTTCCTCGACAAATGACATTGTTTCCAGTAGTCTCTCTGCTTTAATGTTATTCTGCTTTGATACCTGCCATTAGCATGTCCAGATGAATTAAAGCAAATCGATCCAATGGCACGGTGTGTTCCAGAGGGAACAGGTGACGCGATGGGATGTTCCCACAGAAAAAAAACACACCACTGACAGGCATAGAGAAATCTGGGGAAAACTGGCCAGGAGCCAGGGAATATGGTTATATGACCAGGTTTCCTTCCTACAGAGGCTGATGGCTGCACCATATCCCAGGATTAGTCAATGTAAGCTGCCTCTGTGACGTGTGTAGCGCAGTCGTGTCTCTTGTCTGCTGGAGCACAGAGGGAGTAAGGAGGTGCAATGGGCATTTAGAGCAGGAGATCCACCCTCCGAGCATCAGTTTAGCCTGTGTACACACTTTCCTACACAAAAACGCTCTTTTGCAATTCTGCCTCACCATTGCAGATGCCCGGTTCCTGTGGGGCAGAGGGAGGAAGTAGGATTTACTGACTGCATCTCGAAAACATGGTTAACTTTTGTAGCATTTTGTCTTTACTACCCAATGGTGCCTGTTGATGCATTCCCTTCTGTTGTACACACATTAACATGGGATTGAAGAAAACATCTCTGTGTTCCAGGCCTGTGCTTTTTTTCTCGTCCCCACAATCAATATAATCTGTGGTACAGAAGTATATCTCCTTAGCTGCAGGATGCAATACTCTGAACATGAACAGGCTGCCCAGGGAAGGGGTTGAGTCATGATTGCTGGAGGTGTTTAAAAGATGTAGGTGTGTTTAGTGGTGGACTTGGCAATGTAAGCTTCACAGCTGAACTCAATGATCTTAAAGGTCTTATCCAACCTAAATGATTCTACGACACTGTGATTCTATTGCTGTGCACAGAACATGCACGTGTAGATGCTGCCACTGCTCATGTAGTCCTTTCAGATCTTTGAGCCTAAATTAAGGCTGCAGCTTTCATGTCTTTTGCTGATTTATTAACCATTATCTCATTTATCTTATTTTTCTTTCCGTTGCCTTACCAGTGCACCAGAGCTGGTGCATTGATATCAACATGCACTGAGGTGCAGATTTATGCCACAGAACATTTCCCAGGCAGCAGTGGCACGGTGGCTGGAGGAGCACAGATGAATGAAGGAAGCTATGCTACAGAACAAACATCTGAGCCTGCCATCACACTAATACCTGCTTCATTGAAGATATTCTGCTATACATCAAGGGCAGGTGCAGACATAATGTGAGTGAGGAGGAAAAGAAACAAAGCGTCACTATCCTGGGTTTGGCTCTCTGGTACAGCCAGGACCAGTGTGGAGATATTTGGAAATAGGTTACCAAAACATTTCACCAAAAGAGAGACTGGAGAACTGCTAGGATCTCAGGTTAGTGTGGTGTGAGAACTAGTGAGGAAAGGTGTGGGGCTGGTGGGACTGACCACAAGCAAGACTTAGAAGAGGCTCTCTTTCCACACAACTCGCTATCTCCTATTCCACATCAGCAGTATTGTGCCTTTGAACTAAAATACAATATACACTGGAATTTCAAAATGGGAAGAACAGTGGAATCCTACAAGGATCCCCTCAGCCCTTCTAACAAATCTGCCTCTGATTCATTAGTATTGAAAGTAACCCATGGGAGGAAAGGAAAAGTGAGATGATAGGCAATGTTAATCATCTCCCTGAGGATCCTTCACAAAAGGAGGGTCAAGGTCACACTGGAAAAACAGTTCTTGTGTATGGCCTCTGCTGAAACAGCAAGGTTGATAACCTTAGAGAATATTTAATGTAGCCCTTAAGCAGATGAAATAGACACAAACTTACACACTGTTCAGATAAACCTTTTGTGCGAATATGACCTCCTATTCAGAATGGTATTTTGAATACAATTATTTATTTGCACAAATATTTACAATGCTAGTGAATTCTGCAAAGATCCCATTGAACTAAAATCTACATGTAGATTTGTTAATGAATAGCAAAATAAAAGTGGTCTTAGACACTACCTCAATTAATGAGCTGTCTTATTTCCAGTACTCAAATACCATATTGCTACATTCACCAAATGCATTGAGAGGGTAATAAAAATGATTAATGAGCTACAGCAAATGACTTATTAGAAGGAACTAAATATATCAGTCTTGCTGACTCTGAGGGAGCACGTGCAAATATTTATACAGGAAACTGTGAGTTCTTAAATCTGATGTACTGCTGAATGAAGGTTGTACCCACCAAACTGCACCATTGAGGTTGACAAGGCGTCTTCTGAATCACCACACTGGAACAAATGAATGATGATAGTGGTGCCAGACTTCAGTAAACATAAAGGAGTTATTAACCTGGTGCCAGTTAGTAAGGATACCATCAGCTGGTAAAGAGGAGGAAAAAACTCAGAAGTTTAATGGCAGAAAAAGTGTTCTTAAAGGCACTAAGATTACCCCAGGTGAAGGAAAATTCCTGTCTTCGCGGTAAATAAAACAACTGGAAATTCTGCTGTCTGAACTGGACTGTGACGACAAGAAGATGGTGAAAACTGCCAAATATTTGTTGATATCCTCTAGCTCTAACACTTTTACGATTCCACAGCCTTGCTGTGACGTACAACAGTCAGGGTTACTTGATACAGGTGTGCAGAACCTCAGCTTCAAAATGATGCAAAAGTTCTTAGAAGAGACTATACATTTTTTGTGGCTTGTCTCTGTGGTTCCTCACCCTTCCCTGGACTATCAAGAGCCTGCAAAATGAAGGCTGAATTTAAATATTTGAAAAATATCTACTATCTAGCAAGTGCAACAAGGATCTTCTGAAGAGAAGCTTAGTAAACTTTCTGTGTCAAGAATTTAAGCTGCAATGATAATGCAGAGAAATCCAGACATGCCTGGAGATGGGAGGGTGAAGAAGGAAGAACTCATTCTCTCTCTCTCATATTCTCCACTCTGAATTTTTCATTTCCATGGATTCAGGTTTTCTAGATGCACAGGAATCTCCTCCCATGTTCTTGCAAGTCATGTTATTACCTATCCCAGAGTTACAGGTCGTAATGTCTCCTTCCTTCCTGTTCGTTTTCAGCTAAAACAGGAAAGCAGGTAGAAGTATGTGGCTGGCACTCAGAGGAGCAAAGGAAAATACTTTTATATTGTGCCCACAACTTTTAATTAAGGCTCCAGCAGGATCTTTCAGCATGGGGACCGAGATTACCTCATACAAAACTGAGAGGGTGGGACGTGGGGAATAATGAATCCTAAAACACACAAAACTGTATTCATGAAATCAATTTGGGTTACTGGGGGGCCAGGGAGCTTTATGGAAATGAGAAGACCAGTAAAGCAATGTCTAAAGGCTCCAGAAACAATGGGATCCACTTTCACAATCCTGTCTGGGAGGCAAGACCGTAGGGCAGGGCCTCGCTGCCTGTGGCTCCCGCATGTCCCTTGTGCTGGCGCAGCAGCTGGCCCTGCACAACAGGAGATCTCTCCCTCGAGCGGCTGACCCACAGAGGCAATTTCTGCGTGACTGAGCGTGTACACTGCTGGGGCTCTGGCACTCTTGGTTTGTTCTGTTTTGTTTTGTTTTGTTTTGTTTTGTTTTGTTTTGTTTTGTTTTGTTTTGTTTTGTTTTGTTTGTTAGGGGTGGGTTTTTTTGGTTTTTTTGGGTTTTGTGGTGCCACCACCCCAAAAGGCTTTTGACTGCCGGGCTAAATAATTTCTGCTCACCTCCCCTTACCACCTTGTATTTTTACAATCTCATATTGTTATGGACAGTTACCAGGGTTTGCCCTGTCATTGTTTCACCAAATGTAGTGTTAACACATATTTTGTGCTCTGCAGTTTTCTACCCATGCCATTCACTATTCACTCAACTTCTTGGCTTTTTTTTCCTGCACTATTTTCTCTGTTTTGTCTGAGTACTTTTCATATGGAAGCATTTAGAACTGTATGTAATAATATGTTACCTACCATAGCAATTGTAATTTGAATTGTGAGAGCAGGAAACTGTTAAATACTTCAACATTAAATTTATTGTAGAGTATCTTAAAATATGCTCTAGAAAACATTCTGGACTACCTTGAAGCAATAGACTCCAGATGCACTTCCCAGTTGGCAGGTAGAGATAAACACAGCTAGCAGGTCCCACCCAAATTTTAGATTGGGACCTGGATAAACATAATTTTCATCCCACTTGTGCTCTGTGTGCCTTGCTTCCCACAGAAAGCAGCTCCGTGCTTTCCCACAGATCTCCCAGTGAGGCAAAGGCAGGACTGAAGTGCAGAGGGGCTTGTGGGGAGCCTCACCCATGGAGGGCTCACGGGCTTAGTGTGACCTGAGAGGGTGAAGGAAAATAAAGGGAAGAAGACAAGGTTACAGCAACTCATCTCTGGGTGGTACAATGTCTGTGGGTGGTAGAACTCTAGAGCCCAAGCTAAATTTTTCTCATTAACATGGTGTGACTGGCTATTGTCAAAAAGCTTATCTTTGTAGTGACTGCTGGCAAAATATTTGGGAATGTGGTGAAGAACAGGAAAATGCTTAACTTACAATCTAGCACTGCAAAGCAGAGTGTGATCTGAAGCACTGTATAACAAGCAGACAAAGTATAGTATAAGACAATGCCTCGAAAAAAAGTCTTAGAAAAAGAGATGTACAATACAACCTGGTTACCTGACTTACCCTCATCTTATTTAGTCATGACCAGGACCAGAGATGTTTAAAATCTGAAAGGCAAGCCTTATTTAATGGAAAGCAACAAGTGCAATTTCGGTTGTGCAACTGCAGAGTTGTATATTGAGGTTATCCCCACTGTTCTCTCCTGGCTTGATGGCAGGGATAAAAGCAGAAACAGGAGCTGGATGTAGCAATTTCTAGCTTCCCCTCTCGCAATGAATTCAAACTTTTGACTGGACAGAAGTGTAGAGGACTCCAAGGCAAATATACCTCCTGGTATCCCTTGATTCTGAGTATTGCATTTCATTTGCAGATTTTCTTCTCAGCTATGCATGTGATCAAACTTCAGTCCTGTCCTGTCTTCTCCTCCATCCTGCATGCATTGTATACAGAAAACTGACTGTTGCTTGAGAAAAGGATGAGAGTGGTGAAATAATGCTTCAGCTCTTCCTCAGTTCCTCAGGTTTTTCAGTTCCCTTCCAACAATATGGAAAAGTTCTTTTTACTGCCTTTATTGGAAAATCCAGAAGGGAATTTTCCAAAGTTCTTCCAGTGCTGGAAATTAGAATTTTGGTTCAAATCCAAAACTGAATACAGTTTTGTGAAATCAGCCTGGGTCCCCAGAGACTTGCTTCCTCTTGTTACAAACACAAAATAAGAAGTCATGATCTTGCTGCAACCAAGATCTCACACATGTTCCTACATGACTTAAATGAACACATCGTAGTTTGTGCTAATGCCTAACCTCTTTGCAACCAAACATCTTGGATAAAACCTTGAAGTGAATAAAAACCAGGATGTAGCCAATGCCTGGCTACCCAAAATAATCAAACTTATTATTCAGGTAGTATTATGAAAATCTGTTTCCCATAGACTTTTGTCCTCTGGCTGATTTACATCTAGTGAGGTTCAAGCTCTGATCAGGTGTCGGCTTTGTGTGGAGTTTTCACAGCTTCATGTTCTGTGTATTCACTCCGGTGTGGTAGGGCCTGACTTTATAAGCTCTGACTGCAGCCTTCCCCTCTGTTGCACCACGGCCTTTCTCCTACACTGATGAAGAGGCTTCTCCTCCCAGCCACTGGCTTTCATGAAACAGATTCTGTTGACATTTCTGCCCCCTTTCAAATTTTGTTGGCACCTGTGAATGGGCTCAGATCTCAAACAGTCAGGCAGAGGCAGACGGAGAGTTACACACAGACAATGTGGTTGCACAAGTGTGAATTCCTTTGAAACCAGACAGAAGAAGAAATTCTCTCCAAGCACATCTTATGAGCCTGTGTATTTTTACTCTTTGGCTATTTGATCCACGGTGTCCAATCTAAATAAAATGTATCAGCAATCCTGCTTATACTGTACTGTTTTGCTAGTGGAGGCCTTGTGCAAAACTACCATTTAGAAAATAGTACCATAAGGGTATTTTCGTCTGTGGGAACTAAGTATCAGTAGGTGTTAATCCATACTTTGATAGTGAAGCTTTGTTCAGTAGCAGGGATAAACATAGATTGGAAACAGACTCCATGCTATTTTTACAAGATATACTATTTTGATGCCTTCTTCACTTAACAGTCACAGAGGATCACAGGATGAGTGTTGATATATCCATAGTAATATTATATCACGTATTAAATCCTTGCTAACCAAACTGTGAATTCAAGTATTAGTATTTCAGATGTGTCCTGACTACTAGAAAAGTTGGTAATTCTTTCTTGAGACTAATGGCCTTTCCTCCAAACAAGTTAAACCTACCAATGCCTACTTTTCCCTAAATAAAACAAACAAAAAAGCCCAAATGAAACAAATTCTTCCCAACGATACCAACATCTGTTCCGTTACTTGGTTGTCTTGCATTTTTGCCAGATGAACTACTTTGACATTAGTGTTCCTGTGAAGCTAATAGAATCCTTCTGTTCGTCCCTGTCCTTCTCTTAAGTATTTCCATCCCTAAACCATGCATACCTTTATTGAAAATCTGAAAGTTATGCATCCAATTCTGTTAGCAGACCACCAAGAGCATGCCCTTCACTTGTGAAACAATCTGGAGAACATGCTGTGTCAGCAACCCTGTGTAAACAATCTCTGTTATTTTATACGGCATCTTTTTTCTGCTCTGGTAATAACAATGTGAGTTTTGTTTGTGACTGTGGTAGGATTTTGCTTGTTTATGGCTTTTTTTTAAGTCACAGCACTTCATAACAATCTCCAACTCTGCATTTTGCTCCCTAGCACTTTCATCAAAACCTCCAGAGAGTGTGCAGGGAGTACTTTTCCCCACTAGCTCTCTTTTTGATTAGAAATTCATGCTGTCGAACTGAAAATCACGTCTGTTCACCAGAGGAAAGAAATAATTTATGGCCAGGTTCATTTAACAGTGCCTTCTCACGAGCAAAGATCAAACATTCTGTGAAGGAGGGACTAAGGCTGGAGTTGCCCTCCCTGGCATTGCTGGTCAATGCCAAGCCTTTGCTAAGAGCTGGCCTGCACAAGATGCCATACTGCTGTTTCCAGGGATGCTGGGGACACAGGGGCATGCTCTGCCATAGAGCACAGCTTCTGTCAAGCTCTTATTTTCTCATGAAAGCCTTCGGTTATGAAAGGAACCCAAAAGCTTTCCCAGAGAAAAGTGACATGGCCCGCAATGTTTATCCAAGGGTCCCTTCCAGAGCCCTGCTGGTGCCGCAAGCACTGGGATATATTTAGTACCCATCTTCTCCGCAGAAACGCCTTCTGTCTTGTCTGGTGCAAAATGTTTGCTTTTTTACTTCCTTTATGCTTTGAGATCGCTTTAGTGAGAGGGTCTGTTTTTCTTCCCAAAGTGGCTATCCCTAGCTCTTGTGCTCCAGGTTGCAAGGAAATGAGACTGCCCAGCTTCTCTCTCAGCACCTCTGTGAGGGACATGCGTTGCAATAGCACAGTCCTTGAGCTCAAACGCTTCAAACTTTTCTTGTTCTCTTTTGAAACCATGTCTGTCAAATTAATCTCCTTAAAAAAGATAAACAGTCCAATACAGTTCAAATACAGCAACAGTTTCTTGCCTCTCCCCCACGTGTTGTTGCTGCCTCAGTAATGCTGAGCTCACGTAACGCCTTAGTGAGGATGGAGAGAGACACTGTCCTGAGTTTCACTTGTTTACGCCTGGCCCTCTGTGGCTTTTCCTTCAATGTCACTGTCACAGGGATGACATTATCATGGACCAACATCCAGCTCAAAAGGAGGAAGAATTTGAATTGGTTTTACACTGATAACCCAGGCATCCTCTGACACAATGTAATCCACAGGTCCCAGGCAGAACCCCTCAGGAGTGGCACTGCTGTCCTTGCCCAAACAATACAGATCCATATACAAAACTTTATCAGCAGACGATGTCTCAGTGTTTTCACGCAGCTGTTGGTGTCGGCTGGGTCTCCTGGCAGGAACTGTGCCAGTGCCTCCAGTTCACCATCTCAGGTCTCCATCTTTCAGCCTTTTATGAGCATCTCTTCCAGCTCTCTGTTAAGGATGAACTTGTCATAGGTGTGGAGCACACCACTGGTGTCCGTGGCACAGCCTTGCACAGTCCCAATGGAGCTTTTTACCAACAGATCCAAATGGTTGTCAGAGTCACCACTACAGACAAGGAAATGAAGGAATAACAAAGGGACTTGGTTGATTCAAGAGCAAATCCTTCATTCACCCCACACTGCTGCCTTCCCTGCATGCATGTCTAGGATAGGAATGAACCACAAGTTTCTGATTCATTGCAAAATCTCTCAATTAGCCGATACTGAAGGATTTGCCTTCACCCCAGTGCTATGATAACCTCCTGACAAAAGATGCTCTGATCCCAATTTCTGCTTGTTCTGCTCATGCCACAGTTTTTCCTGTTAACCAAACAACAGAGTGAGGCAAACAGAGTGAGGCTTATTAGTGGTAATGTTTTCTACGTTTTCTGAGAAAGTGGCATTACCTGCCTCAGCCTGTTGTGTGTGGGAGGGACCTGCTGGTCCTGCTGTGAATAACTGCCACTGGTTTTGTGTAGCTGAGCAGAGTTCTGAAAAGCTAATGATGATGAGAAATGTGCCTCCCACCCAAAAAAAGGGCACAGTCTCTGGCATCATTTACATAGCTACCTTCAGAGCTGATCTTGACTGTATCTGTGTTCAGTTTGTTAAGTGGCAGCAGTAGAAAATCATTTACATAAGCAAAGCGTCCAGAATATGCTATCCAAGAATAGCCATATCTGACAAACCATTAAATGGATTTTTTTAATGGCAAAGTGTATGTGTATACAGTTCATTAGAGTTTGGGGAACAATTTGCCTCAGAAGTCCCATTAAAAAAAAAGCAGAGCTCTACCATGAACTTTATGTGCTATTATATTGTTGAACCATCTTGTTGCATGAAAATTCAATTTATGTTTTCCACATAATTTATTTTCCATTTAAATGGCTTTTTAATTACTCTCTAGGCAGTAAGCAAAATCAAATATAATTTATGGCACTTTTAGTAACAAATCCATTGTTCATTTTCCTACAGAGTTGAACATACCAGCGAGGCAGTGTTGAAGTAGCTTTTATTCAGACAGCTCTGATGTTTTCCAAAGAAAATGTGTGCCAGGTCCACAGCCTGAGAGTGAGAATGCATTTTTGTTTTAGGAATGATTACCACACAAATACATAAAATGCCCTCCCAAAAGGAAAGGTGCTAGCGAGGCTTTTGGAAAGACTGCACAGCACAATAACACAGCAATCGGTATTTTCATTCAGCAGTGTTGGCTTTTGCTCTAAAGAGAAACTGCCACAGTGCACCAGACATGAATAAAAATAATCATGAGTAAATAGCAGGCTATTTATTTGGAGGTCATACTTCCCTACCATCATTCAACACAATGAAGTTACATGTAAGTTAAAGAAATTAAATACATTTCTCATTTGTATTTTTATGCCTCACTCCACAGTCCCTGATGTCATGCAATCATGTAATGAAAGACAGATGCTGCTTTAAAGATCTTGCAGCTGAAACAAACTACACACAGAAATGGAAGATGTAATAGAGATGCTGAGTTACCAGATCTTATTAATTTAATGTTTGGGTTCAGAGCTATCCCAGCAAAATTTGATCTGAAGTGCTGCAATTAGGAGAAGAATCATCAGGGCCCTATGTAGAAACAGTGAAGAGGGATAGTCCTTGCAGAGAGAGATCCAGAGCTCAGTCAGCACCGAACAGAGGAGAGGTGATCCCGTGATCCCGGCCTGGTTTCTGCACAGGCTTGTGTTATTTCCACTCTCCCTGCAGCAGCAGGACCCCTGTGCTGCTGCCCACCACCAGCCGTGCGTGGTCTCCACCAAAGCTCCTGCTGGGCGCTGATTCTCATCCACCTGAATGCAGAAAAGAAATCTCAGCTTTCCAAGAGATTTTATGTGGGTTTTTTTCTGCTTAACACTGAACAGTTGCTGTGTGCCCT
The DNA here is from genome assembly GCA_013397755.1 of Cnemophilus loriae. Lineage (NCBI taxonomy): Eukaryota > Metazoa > Chordata > Aves > Passeriformes > Corvidae > Cnemophilus > Cnemophilus loriae. The sequence goes on from VZTF01006172.1 coordinate 66,021, forward strand.
TGGTGCTATATTTTGCTGACATTCCATGTCTTTATATTTTCCTTTTTCTGTTGTTTTCAGTTGATCCTATGGAAAGTTTTCTGAATCATAAATACAACACTCAATGCTGTTGTTTTGTCCCCCATGGAACAATTTTTATCTAAAGCTCCATTATACTGCATTTAATAACAAAAGAGCTGTGCAGCTATCATAACACCATAGTCAGCCTACAAGGCTTTTATCTTGAATAATATCCAGAGTTCTCATTTTTCCAGTGGTCTTTTTGATTAAACCAAGAAGTAACAACTTTGCAGACAAAAACTTAGCTGCTTTGTGACATTTTCTGTAAACCAGGTAACATTCAGATATTTTGTTGAAAGATATGTTATTCATCAAAATTATTGTTTATAAGAAGACAGAAACTATTCCTACAATAGAATTCCTAGAATTTAACAGATCTTGTGATTTCTCCAAGTAGAAAATGAATTCTAAGAAAAAGGAAAAAAAAAGTTATTCTCATTAATTTTCAAAGCAACATTTGGAGTAATAAGCTAATAATAAAGGGGGCTTAAATACTGAAAACTGAATTTATCATTTACTTTTAGATCAAATAAAATATTTGGTGTCTACCAAGCATAACTTAAAAAACTCCTCACGTCTTTTTTAAAAAAAAAGTCATGCAACTTAAAAAATGTACTTTAAGTATAATGTGATTCAGCCATCAGACAGAAAAATGCTCCGCTCTTAGTTTGGGCATCAACTGCTGCTCTAGCCTCCAAAATGGTCACAGGAAATCTTGATTTCTAGGTCCTGGTGTTATAGAAATGCTACTGGTAATTCAGTATCAGAATTTCAGTACAGACTATTCTGTCTAGCACTGCCAAAATACTGCACTGAAGACATACAGCGCTTGGTAAAACTATAGAAAGCTGACACTTATTCCAGCCCAAACCTCAGAAGACTTTGCAGCAGGTGTCTCAGATGGGCACAAGCAGATCAGGTATTGCTAATTTACTGTCTCCTTTAGATCTCAGAGGAGCTTGGCTGTGGTTGGAAATGGAACCAAGTAGTAAAATCACCAACAACACAAAATGGAGGAGCGGCCAAAAAAGGATTACAGCTGCTCCACAGACATGATAATGCCAACTCCAGAGATTTTATACCAGTGTTGGGGCACCTGGTGCTGACTGCAGTGGGGGACTGGGTACCAGCTAAGGGAGGTGACTCTTGTATTGCACTCTGTGACTTCCTCAAGCCTGTGTCAAAGTCTTGGTGTGAGAACTGTGCTGTTTGTCAGACAAGCTTTGCCCAAAGAATAACCACTGTTGGTGACATCTGTGACTCCCCAGTGACAAAAGGACAAGTTAAAGCCTGGCATGCCCTGAATTCCACAAATTGTCTTTTTCTTCCCTCTCTGCTGTAAAGAATAGGGAAAAGGATGATGGTATTGGCTCTGGAGGAAATCCTACAGGCCAGTAGTCTGAGAGCTGCCAGATGAGGTGGAGGCTATGACCCAGCTGCTGAACTGAACCAAATCCAAAGAGGATCCACTGGGAAACGAATTCCCAAAGCCAAGCACAAGTTGATTTTGGGAGTATGTTGCACCTTAGAGTTAATTTGACACTGCTGTAGGGTGCAGGCAACAAGGTTCAAATCCCTGCACCATCTTTGATTCACACATCTGCAAGCCAAAGTGCTCTATCTGAAATGAGTGCATGCAGCTGCCTTATTTTGTCTTTTTGGAGATATTCTCTTGTGAGTGAACAACTGCATATGAAGAAAGAAAAAACGGGTCTCTAGTCCACTATGAGCCAACATTCTACTGCAATTGGGGTGCAGATATTTATGTCCCTCATCCGGATTTCCATCAGGGACAGTGAGCTCTGGAGGTGTGCTGAGTCTCTGGCAGCTTGACTGTGCACCATTGGCCACTTGGATGGGTAGGTCCCAACCCCTTTTATTTACCAAGGAATCACTGGGCCTGACAAGCTACTCCTAGTCTTGTCAGAGAGGACACAAGTTTCTGAGTCAGCATAGTATTTTCTGATAGAAAGCATTTGCAATTAAAAAATCTCCGATAATCCAAACCCTGACAATCTCTAGGTATGCTGCACATGTGTATTTGATTATGTGAAAATTATGTGTGTTTGTTTCTATCTTAAAAAGAAGAGATTAAAAGTGTGTAGCATACCCCACGAAGATTTAATTTCTAATGAATTAAACAGGAATTCCTTAATAAATTTAACTGAAAGCAGCACTGAACCACCAGTGCTTCTTTTTACTTATTCTGACACTTTACAATGTTTAATTCTTACAGTCAAAGCTACTTATTCCTACCATAGAAAGAAAGTAGTGGACGGCATCATTTAGACTCAACTCAGTAATAGCAGCTCAAATAACTTCAACTTTATGAACATGTCAATCATCTGTTATAGTTCAATAACATCTGCTCCAGCTATTTGCTCCACTTGGGGTAACCAAGGCAAAGCAAAAATTTTTAAAGAACCTCCAAGACTTAGGGGTAATTTTTAAAAAGGTGTTAGGCTGACAGGCTTTCCCATATTTAAAAACATAAAACAAATCAAAAAACAATCTCACAGATTGCCTCAGGGTGAGCCATACAATCCCACTGGATATAGTTCTCCAAAGCACCCAAGTACTGTACTGATGGAAGTGCATTTCCCTTCACCCCACCTGGGGTCATTGCCTCCATTGGGTAGGTTTTGAAGGGAGCCCTCAGACCACACAGGGAACTGAGATCTGTCACAAGGTAATTTTTCATTTCTTTATTAGGGTTTGTTATATCTTTTACTACTTTTTAAATAGTTCCTGAGAGGGAAGAAGGCCTAGCTATGTATAAATAAAAGTACACAGAGGGAATCAGCAAAATGAGAAGTTTTTTCTACAGAACTAGCTCCATTTTAAGTAGCAGGCACATTCGGTTTTGTTCTTGCAGTTAATTTGCCATGGCTGCGCAGGAACCCAGAGTCTGATGTGTACAGGAATAATCCTATCCTGACAGATCTGACATAATAAACCACCACATTTTTGTGGTATTGCAAAATATGTAAACTATTTTTAGTTTGCTTTAGTCATATTTTTTTAATGACGAAATGTTGATGACTTATTATTCATAATGTAAACTGAGTTGGGAGTTCAAACATCTCCACATAAAATTCAACAGTCCCCACATATTTAAGAGAACACAGAGGACAAGACTGAGAAATCACAGGGAAATATTGCCATCAGCACTCATGGATCCTGTTCCTCACTCGCCACTAGTCAAGACACTGCTGACTGAAAAGCCATTTCACTTTCTTCCTTCCAACTGGAAACAAAAAGCCTGGCATCGTGTTAGAAAGGGTCTTGCAAATAGCAGCCTGAGGAAGAGCCTGATACGGCAAGTAACTAAAAATGTGCTTGCAGCCGCAGTTCCCACTTAGCTGAATTGGGAACCAGTTTATTTTCTGGGTGCATCAATCCATCCAAAGCCTAGCTGCTCTGACATTCATCAGTTGTACTCTACTCAAAGCCCAGTTGCAGTTACCTGCGAACAGAAAATGACAGGCATCCTGAGAGCACCCCCAGCATTAGGGAAAGTTGTTACGACCCAGACTGGCTGGGAAAAGGACTATGATAGCCTGACTGGGGAAGCCAGTGTTCTCCCAGGCTGTACCTGAACTTGTGCTCAGCCCTGCGCCTCACAGCCCTGACTCCCCAGGCAGACAGAACAGGGGGCTTGTTGAAGAGCAGTGCCATTCCCAGCTGCCCAGACATCACCTGAATGCTGGCAGAAAAATGAGTGAAGGCTGTGCATTCCAAGGGGCAGCTTGGATGCAACAGCCTTCCTGGGAAGTGCAGCCAGGCACTGCAGTTTCCATGTAACTCTGCAGGGAAAACAGCAGCCATCATGCATGCCACCCCGTACTCTGGTGTCTCCACGTTGTCCAGCCTTTAAAGCAGGGCTTACGGCATTCTCTTCCAATGGTTACTTTCCGTTTGCTTATGCTTACAACCATTTATTAGCTCCTTAGCCTTTCCATATTTTTCCCTTCTTTCTGTCTTTTTTTTTTAAATAAATTATGCTTTCAGAGCTACTGCTTACCTCCCGTGAAGGTATTTGAAACTGTGCTATGTATTTGACAAAAAGCTGCCCTCCTGCTCTACAGTGTGGGCTCTGTGACTATTAAAGACAGGAGAAAAAAGGCGAAGACTGGACAAGGAACCTCAGTGTCCAAATCATCATTGCAAGCAGGCAGGAAGTCCCTCTCAGTGGCATGCCGCAGGCTGTCCCACAGAGAGCTTGCACAAGGCCTTTAGAAATTAGAAAATAGCATCATGTGCTTCCTGAGCAGATTTGAAACTGAAGAGGCACTTTGCTAGCCTTAGCTCCTCCCCTGACCTCTGGCAGGGGCTCAGCCAGCACAGCCTTCAAGAGGAGTCAGTTACACCTCTGCAATTCCCCCTGCTCCCACGCACGTTTCTTCAGTACGTAAATACACTTGGGGCACTTTCTGACCCTTCTGCTAGGAAGATTTTTACACTGTTTGAACAGTTAAACATTTAGACAATTGGACTGTTTCATCTGGAAAACTGGACCTGATATGCTGTGTTTTAACATCAGTTACAGGCCTGTAGGTCATCCTGTATTAGGCTTTTTATTTTTCCTCCAGTACTTCTAAGACAAAATCAAACAGTACCATTTAAGATAAAAAGACTCCTCTTTCAATATTTCAGTTTTGGGTTCTTCATTTTTTAACTTCAATTCCAGTATCTGTCATGATGAAAGCAAAGATATCTTTGAGATTTCTGAAGGCTGATGAAGGCTGGGTTTGGATGGGAATTATGCAATTAGTGTTTCTGCAGAAAATACAACCAAGTGGCAGAAAAGTGAGCCCATGTGTACAGCTTATTGGCTATTTAGCTCCCTGGTTTGCAATTCAGAAGTAGCTGGCTTTCAGATATAAAACTAGTTTCTCAGGTGTTCTGCACTTTCGAGTAGAGAGACTGGAGCCAGACCTCAAAATACGCCAAACCCCCAGTGCTCTCAGCTAATCACATTCATGGACATTTGCACCTAGTGTGGCAATGGAAGATGAGCCTATTTGAAAATCTGCTGCAGCGATAGGACTAGGCACTGTAAGAAGAAAGATCTAACAGAAAAAGGGTTTCAAATGCTAATTGAGAAAACCTTTCTTTAAAACAGTGTTTTCCAGGAGGAATCCCAGCTTTTCATAGTATTTTCTATTTGTGAGAAAACCCCAAAGCTCAAATTATTTGTCAACAAGAACCTCAACTGCATTTCAAATAAAAATTTAGTAACACTAAGCACATGTGTGTGCTAAAAGCATACACAGCAACACGCAAAAACTGTTATATGCTGTTCCAATCTGCTTCATTAGTTTTTTTTGCCTGGATAAATACCATTCCCATCACTTAAACAAAAAAAAAGAAAAAGAGGAAAGAAAAACTGTATAGTCCCCAAACCATCTCTTCATAGCCACTCTAATCTCTGCTATCAAGACTCATTTTTAACCCTCAGTAAGCAGCCAAGCATGACAATTAGAAAGTAATGCATTAAGAAAGGCTCTTTTGAAAGTGCCCGTCCCCAGGCAGTTCTTCCCCAGTTTAGAGAGATTATAGCAATTATGATACAGACTATTGGCTGGCAGCAGAGGGTGGGAGGCAAGTGGGACTATCCATAATCCTTAGTCCTTTCTTTGGCCTGTGAGAAGTGGGAGGAAAGGTGGATTTTGTTTCTTTAGGATCCCATTGGATAACAGTGAGGAAAGAACTGCCAAATCATGAATGTGTGGACTGGGAAACACAGGTCCTTGGTGCACCTAAAGAGGTTTCAGGCTACTCCCCAGAGCTGACTCCAAATATCATTTTGAGACTGAAGAGTTGATCCTGGTAAATTGCAGTGACTCTGTTTCAAATGCTGGACAGGAGCCTGTCTGATAAATTTTCACCTTTGAGAGCTGTGGTGCATGGCTGCATAGTCTCCCTAGCTGCTGCTCCTAAAGCAACTATGTGTGTTGGGTCGTTGCGAGAAAACCCACATGGGTTTCCTGTTGCTCATGGTTCAAGATAAAGGTTGCACACAGCATGAGCTCAGTTCTTTACAGCAGTTGATTTCTAGTACAACTACAGTGAAGAATCTACAATTAACTCAATTTCATCCATTAGCTTATAACTTCTCAGAATAATTAAAGCCATTTGGCACAAAAAGCATCATCCCATTTCCTACCAAAAAAAAGAAAAAAAAACCCATAAGAGCACAAGATATGGGTATCTGTGGTGCCTAGTACAGCCTGGCTAAAATTATGAACATGGCCGTGCTTCAGATCAGAGCAAAGGCTGGCAGCTAGCAGCCGTAAAAACAGAATGTCATTGCAGCATACTAATATTTCCACTGTGGTGGATTGCATCCTCTCATAGTGGCTTCTCTTCAGTCTGTTCCCTCTGGAAACAAGAGGCACTTGAGGCATGAGAGGGAGAAGCAGGTGGGGGTCAGAGTGTGCCAGCAGTGCAGTGGGCATCCTGCCTGCTCTGGCTGTGGATGTACAGGGGAGGCCCCAAGCAAACTGCCACAGAGGAGTGGCTCTGGCAGTGCAGAGACACTGTGGGCTGGGGACAAGTGGGACAGGGCCGGCACAGGCACCTGCATGCACATGTTCGCCTGCACGGGGTCTGCACTGCAGCTCTGATGTTCCCCTGTGTAAGCTCATGCCCAGAGCTGATGTCAAGGAAGTTGCTCAGATATAAATTGGCTTGGAGATAAGAATCACCTTGTCTTACCTCATATGAAGTCCCACTCGGGATGCTGCTACCACGGCTTTGAGGTTTGTGTTTGTCTATGCTTCAGGCAGGCGCTTCAGAGAAATGTGAGGAGACTGTACTGGTACATACAATTTCAGTATCTCCTCTCATCTGACAGCCCAGGCATCCTTCAAAAAAGGCAGGAAGGAGCTGGCACTGCTTCCAGAAAGTGCTGTTCTAAGGAGCTGAAGGAGATGGCTGTCACTTGATGAGGCTACAGCACCTCTGTCACCTTTCTCCAGCAGGACGCACAAAGCAAAGCTGGGACTGGATCACTTAAAATTTGTGTCACCACAAGATTCTCTGCGATTTTCCATGATGAGAGAGGAAAAAAATACTAGCTTACAGAGTCTGAGAGCTAAACATACCCTGAACTGCTGGTGTAATGGAAGTGAGACTGAGCATCCATGTGAAGCATTACCTACCTCTGCTAACGAGAGAACAGCACTTATCCATTTTTTCTAGCCTTGATCCCAGAACCCTCAAAACTGAGAGAAGTGTCACTTGACCCGTCACCAAATGAAGCCAGCACTACTCAGAGAAACACGAAATGTTCAGCTCTGCTTGGGTGGGGGTCATTCACTCAGACACCACTATGCAGTAGTGGTATGTAATAGTTCTGATGGTTGTTTTAACCTCTATGGCATAAAGTCCTCACGCTAGACCTAGAGTTTACTTTGGGATCTTGATGCTTAGTTTCACCTAAAGTATCCTTCATGGGATAGTGAAAGAATGCATACACTTCAGTGTCTTTCTTTTAGATGTTTAAATCTTTGAAACAAAGAAATTCTTGCTCAGCCGCCTCATAGCATAGAGGCTGTTAAATTTCACAGATATTTTGCTCTATCCCTGTGAAATTCTCCAAGTGCTTCAAGTCTAGCTCTCTCTTTCCAGGAGTATCCTAGTCCTGATCAAACTGAGCAACAGGGCACATACATGTTCCCTATTCCCATTTTAGAGTCAAAGTATTCCTCCTCTTTCCTCCCTTGAGAAAGCCAGGTCAGGCAGGTTTAGCTTGGACATGCCTGATGCTTAGCAGCAGAATCCTTATGGAATTCAAATGTTTCATTAATTTAAAACACTTATACAGCAACTACTACTTCCTTTTGTTATAATTTCATGTGCTCTACCTGTGCTCAGGGATAACTTCTGCCTGCTTTTCCTAGATATTTCCCTTTCTCCTCACAGTGGCATATATTGAGGGATTTCTGATTTTATCAAGAGTTTCTTCATTCTTGTTGAGAGTTCAGCTACATCTGCCCCAAGTACCTGGGCACCTGCAAGGTAAGCCCAGACTTTCAATAAAGACTGCCAGAGGGCTGCAATGGATGTCCACAACCTGATGCACATAAACTGCAGACTCACTATGCTCTGCACCTGAGACATCCATGACAGCCTTTTCTCGTATCCAGTTTGCTCTTTAGCCTGAGGGAATTCCCACTCTCCGTTTTTCAAACCCCAGGTTATTCAGGATGGGACCTGCTGATAACTCCTGCTGATATATCAAGATCACTGCAGAGATAGAAATGCAGAGGGTGTCACACAGATAAAGTGGAAGAACCGAACTCAGTCTCCCTCATACAACACACAACCAGCCAAAACTTTAGTTATTTTAAATACATCGTGGATGGGACACCACCGCAATCTAATTTGCTGTTGAGGCTTCATGTTTGATGTGAGAGTAGCAGCTTCTTGGGCAGCTCAGGCAGTCTGGTCCTTTTGACTCACTGTCCACCTCTCCTGTAGCCAGAATAGATAATTCCTGTCACAGGACATGGGTGGCTGTGCTACTATGGCAGGTGACCTCCTCTAAAACTGTCACCAAGGCACAGGGGCACTCCTACCACGTGAAAGATGTGTCACCAAGTAAGATGGAGGATACCTGCAGAAGGTCATGGGACAGGTTTCTACCACATCCTCCTCCTGGGCCAAGGCTGCAGGCCAGAGATTGACCACAGAAAGCGGGCTGCAGGACTGGCCACTCTTCATCTGACCCATGTCCTTCTTGTGATCAATTTTGTGATAACCCTGGCAAAAAAAAAAAAAGACAGCAGCCTCCGGGAAGACAGGCTAAAGAGGGAACTTGGCAGATCGAGCCTGACCCAAAGTGATCTGGGTGTTAATTAAAAAAAAAAGGTAAACAAACAGTTCACCTCCAGATGTAGTAGTTTGGATGCTTGTTAAAAGTGGCATTGAAGTAAGTTTTTGGTTTCAGGTTGCACCTAATATTATAGGAGAGAGAGAGCTACTGTGGAAAGCAGCTATTCTGCTCCTACCTGGTCCCTCCTGCCTCTTCTGGTGTGGGTTCCAGACTTTGCAGGGTGAGTCAGTTCAGCTGTCTGAGCTGGAAAGGATCATCTATGCAGAACAGGAGGCAGGAGGATGAAAATATTTTTCAGTAAATCAGCTGCTACATCCTCTCATCCTCTATCCAGACAACTTCTAGGTCCACTTTGGGACAGAGGGTATGGCCAGAAAGCAGGACCATTTGGAAGGTCTCATATTTAGTGGAGGTGTAATACAAAACCATATCCTTAGAGATCCAGGTAAGGGAACGCAGCAGCTGGGGCTCAGATACACCGGTCCTTCTGACAACCTGCTGTGGGAAAGTCATCTTTGCCAGCAGAGCAGGCACAGTTTAAATGTCCACAGCTGTTTGCACAGTAATCTCCTATTATGAACTTCAGTTTCTCATGTGAGCTCCTTTTGAGAGGTCATGGTTTGGCTGACGTGTCAGGCCACTCAAGTCCCTGCAGCAGGGAATGTTTTTCAGTAGGTGGAGAGTAGGTGTTCAGAGAAACAGTGTTTGATGTACACTTTGTACTAATCACTACATGATGCTCTGCAGAGGAGAGTGATCACCTTGAGTTTTTTAAAATAAACATGAAGGTACCTGCCTGATACATCTCTTCCAGGGTAGAGGCCAAACCCATCACTAGGTTGCACAAGAGACAGGTTCCCTGTCCTCCTGCAGTGCTGCACAGAGGTGCAGGAAACACAGGCCTAAATCCCAGGGCTGCAAGTGAAGTGGAGAATACAGAAAAACATTCCATCCAGAAGAAAATCTGGGGCAAAACGAGGGTTCTGTAAGCCTCTTCTTGGAGGCTTCCTGCTAAATGCGGCCAAATAACAGAGATAATGAAGAAAGCTGTCAATGTATCCAGTTTCTTGATTAACCCATTCTGCTCTCTGCAGACAAGTGCAGCTTCTTTTATCCTCCAAATGCCATTTTAGTAGCTGGAATGTATTTTGTACCACAACAGAATTTTCTTTGTAAAGAGTGCATATGAATTGGCTTTTTAGCACTGATAGGCACACTTTGTGCATGTGTGTTTTATTTATATATATTTCAAACTTAACCGTGCCTGCTATGAGTTCTGACAAAAATAGATTTCTCAAATGTTAAGGGTAATCCAAAGTCACTAGTCACCGGCAAATCCTGGCTATAATGGTACCTGATTTAAAGCCCTTTAAGGTCAATAGAAAGAAATTCCATTGTCCTTCAATTATACCCATAAAACATACATTCATGCCCATACAAGTTACACAAGCACAGGGATGACAGAACAGGGTGCAGATGGATGCCAGACTTCTCCTATAAAATGTTGTCGAAATATTGCTGCTCTTGCTTTCAAATCACAAGCTCATCAGGCTCTCTAGGTTTGTATGTTTCTGCATTCATCTCTAATCTCCGTGATGGAGACCATCTATTTGTTTGGCACAGCTTTCCCCCATACACAGTGTTCCATGTGTCTTATAAAGCCATACAAATATAGGCAATGAAAGTGTCCAGCTGCACAAGGTTGCTTGAATTCTAAGGAAAACCGTGGGAAAGCAGGAACAAAATAGCAAAAGCTTGAGGAGCCCCTTCTTCTGCATTGCTGCCCTATCCTTTCGGGTCCTAACTGCTAAAACCAAATTGGCTTAAACCAGAATTTCTTCTGGTAGGAAAATTCCCTTTTCTCTACATTGAGTAGAAACCAGTTCTCTGCCTGGTAGTGCTCGCCTTAGCAAGTGCCTCATCTCTTGCCCTGAGGGAGTGGTTTCCCTGATTCTGCACTACCTAATTCTACTGAGGTGAATCTCTGGTATCAGGAAAGTGGAGGAACAAACTCTCAGATGAGAAAATATTGCCAAGACCTGATTTAAAATGTGTGCAAGAACAAGAAGGCAATTGGCATATCTTTGACACGTTCATTCATATTGCATCAGCACATTCAAGCCTTACTCATCCTCTCTGAATTCTGTTTTCTAGTGATACTTCTTCACCAGTACCATTGAACTCTTCTTCTATTTTCCTCAGATGGCACTTTTTAATTTGTATAATTTTCAGGAAGCTGGGTCCCAAGAGAAAAATGGCAAACTATAACCCAGATAACCACACAGAGTGAGTGAACACATCCCATGTGTCACCCAGGCTCCTCCATACGTCAGAATCAGCAAGGGAATCCATGCATCAGCCAGTTCACAAGCAGCACTACACATCTTCCTTCTTCAGCTACCAGACTTCAGCTCAAAGAGAACAAAAACCAAACTTCCCAACCTGAAGCTAACAGAGCTCAGCCACCTTCTTTTGAGACACTCTACACTCAATTCCCAACCCTTTTATTCTAACTGCAAATAACCTCTAGAAGCAACTATGATGCAATTTAAAAAGGAACTCCCCATATTTGGCATAACATTTGCTTCATTCCAGAAACATTAAATCACATTGACTAATCATAGACATAGTTTTCATGTGAATATTAACTCCTTTTTCTCCATATTTGCTGATTCCCATGCTTGAAAAGATTAAGGGAGAGCCAGCTGGGAATTTCAACTTTTTGTCCAATACATTCCTTCACATAACTCTTCATCTTCCTAAACAAATGTCTTTCATCCTAGAAGTGAAAAGCAATGTGTGCATTTCTGCTTTATGGAAATTGTATTCATTGCATTAATATAAGTCCCAGCTATGAAACTGGGCAAGGTAGCCGGCAAGTAAGTGCCCATATAGAAATTGTTAAAGCATATTGATAAAAAACCTGTAACACCATAGCTCTGGTTTTGCTGTTTCTCTTTATCAGCATTGTTAAGCCATTGTCCTGCAAGGCATTTGTCTATATTCGCGTAAACAGATACATCTATGTTTTAATGTAAATTATTCTAAAGAAGGGAAGGAGCTGCCAGAAAGAAGGAAGGACAAACAAATGATCATTCACTTCTGATATCTACTAAGCAAACAAAGACAGGAATAAATCCTTTCTTGTTCATTTTCTTCTTTTTAGATGCAGAACTTCAAAGAATCACCCAATTTGCAAAGATTAGTCTGTCTTTAAAAGCAAGTAAGAGCCTGTAATCAAGAATTTGCAAGTTGATTAGTCAGGTTGCCACTAAGCTTGGGAAATGAATTAACACTGTTGCCAAATATAGGCAGATCTGTTCCCCCATCTGATTTAACTGGTGGGAAACATTATATTAAACACACCCTTGATATTTTAAGGGAATCTTGAAATTTGTAATATGCCCAAAGTCTGATCACAGGAGTAAAGAAAAACCTTGAAGACAATATGTTAGTGCCTATCACCAGGCTTGAAGTTTTGTTATGATATTGAATTCACCTCACTGCTTTCTAAGCGCTTTCCCTCAGCCGGCTCCTGATGTATGCCTGGGTAGCACACCACTGTAACAGGCTGTGAAGTTTGAGGTGTTTTTCTGCATCCAGACAGTGGGGTCGGATCCTCCACTCCACCCCTCTGCTCCCACATAAGTCATTTGCCCCTCAGCAATGGAGCCTACCTGCCAGGAGACAGGCACATGCATGCATCTGACATTTTCAGGGAAGCAGCTGCTGCAAGCCTTTCGCCTTTCCTCTTTCCCATTTCTATGTCCTCTTGATTCCCAGACCTTTCAAGAAAATCCCCTCCATTTCCCATAACATACATTTGTTTTCAGCCAGCAGGTAATGACCAGGAAACTAATGAGCAACAGCCATTGATTGTTTCAGCTCCCTCAGTGCTTTATTACTTTGCTTTCCAAACAGGGAGCCTGCTTTTCTTCAGTCCTCATTTCCTGTCCGAAACGGCTCCTACAGTTCCTCCTCACCTGCTCAAGAACCTACTCTCTCTCCACACCCAGGACAGCATCAAGTCTGGCATCCCTGACCAGTTCTCTCTTGCCAACACATTCCAAAAAAGCCCATCCCACTAGCTTGGGGCCAAGGCCTCATTGCTGCTTCCACCAAGGTTTCCTACCATTCCTGCATGTCCCAACCTGCTCTGTGTCCCCCATTTGCTGTGGCAGTGTATCTGCCCAGGAGGACCACCACCTGTTTATAGCCATTTGGTCTCTCCGTTTGCAGTTCAGTAGATGTCAGCTGGATGTATTCCTGATGTGTATTCCTGATGTGTCTCCTAACACACTGTATGCAGACACATGGTCTAGAAATAAGTGTCCACGGACACACCAGCTGCATGAACAGAGGAGTGCTGCAGCCATCTCCTTCCTCCACCAGCAGACCTGGAGAAGGGTCTGGAGCAGAAGTCTTATGAGGAACTTTTGATGGAGTTGGGATTGTTTAGCCTAGAGAAGAGGAGGCTGAGGTCCCTGAGGGAGGACTTTATTGCGTTCTACAACTGCCTGAAAAGAGGCTGTAGCAAGATTGGTGTTGGTCTCTTCTCCCAGGTAACAAGTGACAGGACAAGAGGAAGGGGCCTCAAGTTGCAACAGGGAAGGTTTAGATTAGATATTAAGAAAAATTTCTTCACTGAAGGGTGGTCAGGAACTGGAACAGGCTCTACAGGGAAGTGGTGGAATCACCTTCCCTGTAAGTATTCAAAAAATGTGTGGATGCGGCACTTGGGGACATGGTTTAGTGGTGGGTTTGGTAGTGCTGCATTAACATTTGGACTTCATGATCTTAGAGGTCTTTTCTAAACTTACTGACCCTATGATTCTATGATTCCTGACCCTGAGGAGTAGTGGTGGTGGGAGGTGTAGGGCCGGATTTTGGGGTTTCCAGCCCAAGGGTGTTGAGTCTGCAGACTGCCATCCTTTCCAGGAAGAGAGCACGAATTACATTGAAATGCCTCAGCACCACCAAGGCTTGCTGTGGAGAACAGTGCTGCTCCTGGAGGAAAGCATCCGTGCTTCCATGCACAAGCAAGCAGTAGGTCAGCAGCTGGCAGTGGGGAATGAGGTAGGGGACAGGATAACATATAACAGGAAAGCAAGTTTAAAAACAAAAGGAAGGGGAAGTGCTGGAGCGAAACGTCCAATTTCCATGAGCTTGGCTGTTTAGTCCCTCCAGTGTATTGCATTTTCAAAATAGTGACAGACTCTTGGTGAGCAATGGCACGACAGGAGCCAACATCGATATTTAGTATGTTTAACTATTTGCACAGCAGGGACAGGCCTTGTTCCCCTATGTACTGAACAAACACAGTGGGGCACACTGCCTGCTCCAAGGAGGTTATGTAATGGCTATAGAAGGAGGTGAAGAGAAAAACACACATGCACAAGGGCAGGTCAGTGACAATGGCATTACCTGTGCTTCAAACAGTGGGAAGGATTGTAGCCTTGTGCATGGTGTTGTGCTCTGCCACAAGGTCAGCAGCACAATGAAATAATCTCGAGTCCTTCACAAATGGTGATAGCTGTGATCCCTATCACCATAAAGCTGTTCTATCCAGCAAACCAGCCAGGCCAGGACAGACTGTCTCTTTCCTCTCTCTAGAAATGACAAGTGATCCTCCTCGACTCAGCAAGGGCTTTCCCAGCGGGAAGCCTATGTAGTAACATGTGGCTATGTGAGACTTATTTTTACAAGACAGATGGAGCCTTCAGTTCTCGTGTATTTTTTTATATCTCATCATAGTTTATGTAAGTAACTAAGTGATTCTTTAAATTGAGGTACTTTTATTTAAGGGACAGATACCGCCAGAAGAAATATTTGATATCTGGTGGGCAATAACATGATCTTGGAATGGGGACAGTTCAATCACTCTCATGTTTTACTAAGGTCATATTTAACTGTCTCCAACTAATACGTCTTCTATTTTTTAAGGTAGGGGTTATTCTGATGTAAGAAACACATTTTTTAATAGTGAAGGAGATCAGCCACTGAAACAAATACAGAATGGCAGATTCTCTCTCTGATCTTCAAACTACAAAAGATGCACTCTGGTCAAAAGTGTTCTGAGGCTCAAAGCAGAGGAAAAAGGAACATTACAGTGGCCTGTTAAATGGGGGAAGCCAGGCAAGATCCAGCTTCTGTGACTTTCTCCTCTGTAGCTCCTCCATATGTTCTGTATACATGTCTCTTTGTCTTGGTGTAGGTAGAATCACAGAATCCTAGACTGGTTTGGGTTGGAAGGGACCTTATAAATCATCTAGTTCCAATGCCCCTGCCATGGGTGGGGACACCTTCTGCTAGACCAGATTGCTCAGAGCTCCCTCCATCCAGCCTGACCTTAAACACTTTCAGAGATGGGGTATCCACAGCTTCTCTGGACAACCCGTTCCAGTGCCTCACCACTCTCACAGTCAAGAGTTTCTTCCTAATATCTAATCTAAACCTACTCTCTTTCAGTTTAAAGCCATTCCCCCTCGTCCTATCGCTACACACCCTTGTAAAAAGTCCCTCTCTGGCTTTCTAGGAGGACTACTTCGGGTACTGAAAGGCTGCAATAAAGTCACCCTGGGGCCTTCTCTTCTCCAGCCTGAACAAGCCCAATTTCACATACTTTCCTCACAGGAGAAGTTCTCCATCCCTTTCATCATTTTAGTAGCCCTCCTCTGGACTCGCTCTAACAGATCCATGTCCTTCCTGTGGTGGGCACCCCAGAGCTGGATGCAGTGCTCCAGGTGGGGTCTCACAAGAGTGGAGTAGAGGGCGAGAATCACCTCATTCAGTCTGCTGATCATACTGTTTTTGATGCAGCCCAGGATACCGTTGGGTCTCTGGGCTGTAAACACACACTGCTGGGTCATGTCCAGCCTCTCACCCACCAGCACCCTCAAAACCTTCTCAGCAGAGCTGCTCTTGATCTGTTCATCTCCCAGCCTGTATTGATGTGGGGGCTTGCTCTGACCCAGGTGCAGCACCTTAGTACTTGGTCTTGCTAAAGTTCATAAGACTCCTGTGGGCCCATTTCTTCAGCCTGTCCAGGTCCCTCTGGATGGATCCCATCCTTCAGGAGCGTCAGCTGCACCACTCAGCTTGGTGTCATCTGCAAACTCGCTGAGGATGCACCTGATCCCTTTGTCTATATCACTGATAAAGATATTAAATAACACTGGTCCCAGTAAGGACCCCTGAGGGACACCACTTGTCACTGACGTCCATCCGGATCCTGAGCCATTGATCACAACCCTCTGAATGTGACCATCCAGTATATTCCTAATCCACTGAACAGTCCACCCATCAAATCTTTCTCTCCCCAATTTTAAAGAAGGATGTTATGGGAGACTGTATCAAAGGCTTTATTGAATTCCAGATAAATGACATCTGTAGCCCTTCCTTTGCCCACTGATGTAGTTGCTCCATCACAGAAGGCCACTGGGTTCGTCAAGCAGGACTTCCCTTGGTGAAGCCATTCTGGGTGCCTTGAATCAGCTCGCAGTCCTCCACGCGCCTTTGTACAGCTTCTAGGAGGATCTGTTCCATGAACTTCACAGGCACAGAGGTGAGAACCACTGGTTGGTATTTCCCAGGATATTACTTTTGATGTTTTTTAAAGATGGATATAATGTTTCCCTTTCCCCAGTCACCTGGGACTTCACCTGACTGCCATGATTTTTGAATGGAGAGTGGCTTGACAGCTACATCAGCCAATTCCCTCAGAATTCTGCGATGCATCTCATCAGGTCCATAGACTTATGTACAATCAGGTTCCGCAGGTGGTCATGCACCTGATCTTTACTCAGAGTGGGAAGCACTCTGCTTCCCCAGTCCTTGTCTTGCACTCAACTCACTCGAGAGGTGTGGGAGGGGATGCTGCCATTGAAGATTGAGGCAAAAAACTTATTGAATACCTCAGCCTAGGTAGCCACCTCAGAACTGCAGAGGGACAGTAGCTAAGTAATGGAGCTGTCTGTCACAAATGGCTGTGAATTAACACCGTGCCTGGGACTGCATGGAAGGGTCTCCAGAATCCTTTCACTGAAGGTTTTTTGGGGCCTCTTTGTCCAGCTATGGGCAGTAATTTCGTCCAAGGCAGTGGGATTGTGAACTACTCCAGCTGAAGCCTCTGCACAAGAAAGTCACTTGATGTCTCATTCACCAATGTCACGCTCTTCCATGGCATCCAGCCAGGGTCAAACCACAACTACTGTATACGTTTCTGTGCCACTTTAATTGGACTGAGCAGTTTTCGAAGAACAAGAGAAAAATCTAAAATAAAATGTTAGTCTAGTCAGTAAAATGTCAGATTAATAAAAAAGCTTCCTATTTTATGTGTTTGTTTGGGTGTTTGTTTGTTTGTTTGTTCAGAATTTCTGTCTTTAAACTTCTTTCTTTTGCTAAAGTTTCCTGAAATCAACCTCTACCTCTAGTCATCCTCCCCTTTCAATGCATCTTCAAGAGCTTAGATTTAGAAGACTCACAAATACCTGGAGATAGAAAATCAAAAGATCTGATAGACAGTGCTTGCTGAAGATGTATTTATTAAATGCATCCACAGAGAAAAAGCCATAAGAAGAGCTATTTACTGGCAGGTGTCTAGGAAAGACTATCCAATAAATAACATTATCTGTAATATGATTCTGTAATTATGCCATCCTTTACATGAAGTGACAACTCTAAAAGTGGCAATTACTGTGACTGTGTCTACTCAGGGCTTGGGAAGAGCTAAACTGGATGATAGTTGCTCAGGGAAAAAAATATGGGTGGCAAATGTGAGTACCATTGTGTCTGAGCGGGCAGTAATATTTCCTTATACAATCAGTTATCTGAAATTTTCAGTATTTCAGAAATTTTACACTTCTGAACTGCTTCATCTTATCAATGAAAATATTGTCTTAAGAAGCATTCACATAAGATAAGGCAGGATAAAATTAATCTAAAATCAGTTTAATAAACTTTAATAGATGACTTCAAATCTACATGTATATTGCAATGTATTTGATTGCCATCAAGGATATATTTGTGCTTTTATTAATGTAGCTTGGCTTTCCTTGATCATGCGTATGAGGATTTGACTTACGATATTTATAAGGGGTTGTAAATCAGCCTCTATTTCCTCAACAATAAACTTGTTTTTATGCTTGGTGCATGACTTACACATTCTAGGATCACCTGTTGTGCCACAGATAGCCAGTAAGAAGCTTTATTCAATTTTCAGTTTTGTTTTTAGAAAAGTTCCGCTTAATTCAGAAGATTGTGCTCAGGAGGTTTAATTTCTAGTCTCATCAGTTTTAACCTTATTTTTCGTATAATTTAGATACACAAGAACAAGCACGTCTATTTTGCTTTGGGATGGAATTCCTTAAGGTCAAGAGTTTCCGAATAACACCTATGAGCAGGTCTTATCATTAAGGAAAGCAAAGCATGGTCAAACTGTTTTCCATGAGAAAATAAGAGCACCAGGCTCCAAACCCCCAACATCACAAGGCAATGAACCCCAACAGAGAAATCCAATTCAACCCTCAAATGACCTGAAATGGAGGTCACGCCAGTTCAACAGACCAAAATTAAATATGTGGATATTTTGAAATCAAAATATTTCAGAAAATTTTTCCTCATAGACACGTTTTGTTTTTCTTAGAGACAGAAATAGCAAATTCAATACTTGTATTAACTGGAGAAAGAATTTTAGAATAAAAGTCCTATGGCTCTTAGTTGCTCAGAGGGGCATTAGGTGGCAAATATTTTTTGGATGTCAGCCTGAGTTCTTCAAGGATCCTTCTGATGCAGTTTGAAAATTAAAAAGACAGTATATAGCCAGGGATAGATTTAAGAGATAACACTGCAGAGCAAATAAGGCCCCAGACTGTCAAACCTGGCAGACAGAAAGAATGTGCTAGAAAAACAAATTATAGTAATGAACACCCTTCTACATACTGCTGTGAAAGAGACAGAACCCATCCTAATCCCTCAACGCTAAGGAAAATAAATGGTTTTTATTTACATTTGATTACATGGAAAACTGAACTTATTTAAATAATAATCATCTGGTCAAATTTCTAAATAGAAAAGATGGAAAAGATACTAAATTCCTAGTGCATGTCTGCTTGGTATTTGCAGGCAGTCATGAGCTGGGTCTGCTCAGCACAGCCTGTCGAGCCTAAATTAACACACCCTGCAGGGAGTCGGTGTGTGTATTGCCAGGTGCTGAGCATCTCCGTCACCTGCCTACCTGGCTGCAGCTCACTCTACGTGAGCACAGACCTACCCTTAAATCATCTGGAAAAGGCTCAGGTGCTCTATGTGCCTGCTGCATGCTCAGGCTCCTGCTGCCATCCAGACAGTGCAGTCCAAGGGGTTGGAGTCACACCTATGCCCTGAATCCCTCTTTGGGCTCCACCGGCTGAGCTGATCAGGACTCAGGTCTGCTGCTTGAATTTAAGTATTCAGTGTGATTAGGCAATCAAGGGTAATCAAAGATGGTGTTGGCCCTGCCAGACACTGGTATGAAGGCAGCTAGTCAGGGCCCAGCTCTTCACTGCCTGCAGCAGGAGCTTGTACACTGGGTTCACAGCACCTACATTAAAGCCAAGTGAATACGGGTGTCTGAACCCGGTTCTGAGGCTGCCAGCCTAGGAAAAAATCTGGACCTATTCACGCAAGTAACATGTTTTAGATGTGTTCATGTGAATAAAAATTGCCTGAATCAAGAGAATATAGCAGTGGTGGGAGCCCCAGTAGAACTACTCTGGGATTGCACTCACATGCATGGAATCAGGATCCTGTCTTAGAAGTGAATTAAATTTAATAACACCTTTCTGGGGGTCAAGTAGTATTAAATTAATGAGAGAAAAAGCTGAGCTGAATCATCAGGAGTCATTTCTTTCATCCCTCCTCTACCTGCAGCCACTGAATGTCCAAGTTCTTTCTCACTTGTCCTTGTTGAGGCATAGTCCCACTGAAGTGGAGGGAGATACTAATAGTATTGACGGTGGCCAAAGTCTGGCAGCAGAAAATTTTGAGGCAGAATTGTGTCAGTCAAAATGCCACTTTTGCCAAGGAGTGAGTAGAACATCAGGGTTTTCTTGTTGGGTTTGTGGGTTTTCTGATCACAGGGTCAAAATTTGATTAACTCTAAAATCTATCTAGTTTTAGGACTAGATCAAAGAATTAAGGGCCTGAATTAAGGACTGCAACAGCTAATCATGAAGAAACATAACTAGATTTAAGACATGGAGGCAAAAACTAACAAATATCTCCAAAACAAAGGAAATCCCTTCATATCCATTGTTTGCCTTTCAGGCAAAACCATTGCTTTTCTTTAGTTATTGCTGAGACACTGGGGCACCAGTCAGAAAAGAGATGCATTCAATACTTCAAGAAAATTCCATGTGTCCTCCCTGACAGTTTTGCAACTGTCCCTTCTCACACAGCTTACTTTTTCGTTCTTCCCTAGTCCTTTTTCCCTTTTAGCCTCTTCATTGTGGTGAGAGTTTGTGCATGCTTCACTTCATTTTGTCAAAGTCACATTATCACAGGGAACGCAGGTAAAGAGGGGAGACAGAGGTCACTGAGCAGTAACCTAACAGAAAGGGTAGGCAGACTACCTCAAAATGCATTTGCATCTCAGGGTTAATACTCCTTGAAAAAACTACATGAAATTAAATAATTTCCCCTTTCTCTTCTCTATTCTTTTCGCAGTCATGACCTTACGAATAACATGGTGCTGATCTCAACTTGAATCTTCTCAAAATTTTGCATTTATTGTACGTCTTGTATGATGTTTAGACTCATAAAATTGAACCACTTAAGAGAACTGATTCAACCAAAGGGTAACGAGGAGAGGAGAGGAGAGGAGAGGAGAGGAGAGGA
>VZTF01006172.1:86934-143114 GCA_013397755.1 Cnemophilus loriae
AGAGGAGAGGAGAGGCAACACATTTTTGATGAACGTGCTTAGCTCCCTTGAGCATGCATTTAGTGAAGGACCAAAGAGACAGTGCAAGGCTCTGGATGTGCAGCCTAGTATGGGAAGAGAGGTGCAGAAATCCTACATCAGACTGGCTGCCACCTGAGATGAATAGGATAAATTGCTCATGGAAATGCCTTTATCTCTCCAATAAAGACAAAAAGAATCTGTACAACTGTCTTTGGCTGGGCAAACACCTGTCAAACAACTTGAATCAGATAAAATGAATCCCTCCCCTTGAAGATACGTGGGTTATTGTGGTTAGTGCTGAGGCCTGGATCCATATTCCTTACAAACACACAAGTGGGAGCAGAGGGAGCTCTTGTGTCCTACTGGGGCTTTGTCTCTCTTCGCTAGTTAAAAATCCTGTGCACAAACTAATCATGGAGTAACACCTGGCCCGCTGCACAGTTAATTAACTTAGAAAGTACTGGGACTATTTACAGTTCTTGACAGACTCAGATCCTTCTTGGCACAGAATTGTACAGACCCAGGGAAATACTTTCTGCTCTGCCTTATTTGCAAGCATTGGCATGAGGGCTTTTTTCCAGCAGAAACCAGTCCACGTTTGAACGCTCTGAGCAGTTCTACTAGTAGAGCTCCAGCTAATTACTACTAGGCCCCAGTTCATGTTCCTCAAATAAAAAAAGCATCAGTGCTCTGGGCTATAAAGATCTGCAACTGAAGTCACAGCTCACCTGGTGGCAGGTGTTCCTAATACCCACAGAATCCTATAAAACCATGAGGATGTCTACTGTCCCCAGTTTTATACCTTCTTCTGGTACACTGAACAATTTCCTTCCTTGGTTTGTCTCTCAACTGGATTGCTCTGTGGTGGCTTGGGCACAGACACTCTTTAAAGTGCAACATTTTTGCCTTCCAGCAAACCAATTTAGAGGCAATGGCCTTCTGTTAGAACAAAGTTTAGACAGGTCTAAATATCTCACAACTGTTTGGATATCAGGTATTGTGGTGAGACCTGGTTTAAGTCATCAGGAATCTTTCCTGATATAGTTTCATGTTTAGCTTTGGACAAAGGAATTAGGGTTCCTTGAACATACAGTCACTTCCCACTGCGTTTTTGCAGCACAGATGTTTTGTCCAGCTGCACGCTCGTATGGCTGCTGGCATTGATTATTTGGAATGAGTTTTGTTCTAGTAGAATAATTATACAAAAAAGTGGGCCCACCTTTCCTTATTCATTTCATAGAACCGTCCTCTTCTGAAGCCTGCATTTCCCACCAGTCAAGAGAAATGCAGGTGCTTAAAAAAAGCTTGTTTCTGCTCTGCCACCAGGATGAGATGAGGGTATATAGGTTTCATCCTTTAGACTTCCAAGATTCCCTGAACTCCTCATTATGTCCAGCACCTATTTCTACTGCAAAAACTGTTGAGAAGATTTACTATTTGAGGTTATATACTCTGCCACTTTGCCTTTTTTTTTTTGTTCACTGGAATAACGTTAATAGCAGCAAACAAAAATCAGTGGAGGACTGTGCTCTTGCATTGAACCCAGGGAGGGATGAAAAGACAATGTGACGGGTTGATAATTGTGTAGACATGATTATTCTTCCTTGCATTGGTGAGGTAAAACAGGCAGGTGAGTTCTGTACTGTCACTCACCTGGACAGCTGGGATATCACCAGCCCATAGCAGAGGAGGTTGCAATCGTTGAGGCATGAAAAATACACTTCTTGTGGCATCCCTTGCCTCTTAGCTTTGCTAGGTAGAGTCCTGCATCTAAGTGATCTGTGGAAGAGGCATGTGTGGAAGCCAGCTAAATCCCAAATAAATTGCCTAGTGCAATGTCATCTTCTATGGACACTGCAAAGGGGCTGTTTTACCTAGAACAGGTAAGGAGAGAGGAAGCAGTGTTTGGTTAATGGTTGGACTTGATGATCTTTGAGGTCTTTTCCAACCTAAGTGATTCTATGATTCTAAATGCCTTGTGGCTTCCTGACATTTTAGCAGGATTGCAGGGCCAGAACCTCCTTGAGTATCCAGGGCAAATATTGCTTGCTCTTACCAGCTGGTGGCTAAGGCACTGTGGGGTGCTTTGTTATACAAGATGTAAAAGAAGTCAACAGCAGTGGCTGCTGAACTAATTTGAATCAATCTTAAAACCAGATGATGGAGAAAAAGATGGAGGAAAAGATATCCTCAAATATTTCTATGACAAGTAACATTTTACCGGGGACATTTCTACAGTTTCACTTCCTCCTCTCCTGCATTGCTCTTCAGAATTCACTAGATCCAGCTGCAGTCTGTAGCATTTTGTTATGGGAGTAAGTTGACTGCTGCACACCAGCAACAACTGATGGCTGTTCCCTCTGCAGCCTGCTGAAAGAGGTGTCAAATGGGGTAACAGCTCCTCCAGCATCTGAATGGCAGGGGTGGTGTGGCAAGGCAAGTCCTAAATCTTCTTCTTTTTACATCCAGACATTGCTGAGGGAAATGCCAGAGCAAAGTCTGTTTTGCTCTACATTCATGGATATGTTTTGTCATAAAAAGGCTCCAGGTTTTGAGGTCCTGGTCTTTGGCCATGTGACATCCCAAAGCTAGTGTGTACTTTGCCAGTACAATGTTTTCTTCATCTGCTTACAAGGCAGGAGGAACAAGCTTTTTAAAGGTATTTTGCTTTCATTGAAAATCCACTTTCTGCTAATTTTTTTCTATTCCTTGTGTTGAAAAACCCTTACAGCTATAATGGGCATTCTGTTCAGTATGAGGTGCCCTATAAATAAATGTGCAGTTAATGATGTTCGTTGCAGTTCCTTCTCTATGCAGATAAAGTATATATTATTCAAAAAGCAAGTCAGCTTTCATTATGGTGACATGAATAAAAACACAAGGGAACACACTGCTGTACCAAACCCCAGAACCTAGGCAGCCAGTTCTGTGGAAGGTTTTTGTTTCAGATTTTGAAGGACTAAATATTTCAACTAAATCTCTGGCTGGAATTTGTATATTTATATAAATTCTTTTTTTTCCCTTGGAGCCTGACCCTGTTTCCCGAGGCTTGAGTGAGGGACTGGCTTGCTTTTCCTAGCTTTTGAAAGGCTTGTATTGTAGTCTTGTTTTCTTATTAAATGTAAATCAGGGACCCTAAAAGTCAGTTTACACCACTTCCATTTGATAGAAGATTGCTACTTAAAGACCCTTTCCTCCGTCGTTAGAAATAAGCATTCTTTGAACTACATACCTTCATTAATAAATCACTTGCATAATACTAATGCTCCCCACTCAGATTCCTATATATCATGTGGCTTTGAGACTGCAGCATGCTGAGGTCTTCTGGCTCTATTATTTATGTCTGTCACACATGAATGATAATTCTGCTGACATAAATTCATCTAATGGAGGCAACTTTATGCTCAATAAATACTGTGAATGCTTGCTGAGTATCACACACAGTAAGAATCTCCTCATGTACTTCCCACTGAAGGAGAGCAACTCGCTTCTACATGGAAATCACCCTAAGCCTGGCTCGAGTTTCAACCTGTCACTATGTGCACTCAAGTGAGTGCAAGCCCTGTCCTGACACAAATTGGAAATGAAAGATGTTGACAAAAATTTCAGCAATGTGAGTAATGATTTATGACTGGTTTTGCCCAGGCACCTCAACAATGTTCGTGAATAAAGCATTGGGGTTTATGGTAGCAAATAATCCATTAGAAAGACAATTTCAACTTGATTAGAGATTCCTGAGAAAGAAAAAGGAAAGGCCAGAACATTTCATGAATCAACATGAACTTCAATTCCCTTGCTTTAAATATCTGTGGCAACATGCAAAATTCAGGTCACATATTTAACCATAGGCACCTGCTGGTGGCATGTTGCTAATCCACAGCGCTGTTGTCAGTGTAAGAGTTTATACTGTGACCACATCTGAGAGTCCCATTTTTGCATTGGAACCCAACATGACATCCGAACACGAAACACCATGATCCTGTAAGCTTCATGAATTTTCCCTGTTCTGGACTGTCTTATATACAGAATCTTTTATTTAATGATAATAAGATAGAGAAAAGGCGGCCTCTTGTAGGCAGATGATACATGATACCAAGAAGGTCTTGTAAGAATTCCTAAGGTATCACTCTACATCTGAAAAGAAAAACAAAATTTTCCTTGCCTTCAGAAAAAGAAATGAAAATCTTTTAAATTATTGACATATATTAATACATATCCAGGTGCACTCTTGAAAATATGGTTTGTCCCAGACTAAGAGCCAAGTGTGTGCTCTTAAATCATAGCATTTCTGTAGCTAGCATCTGCAATGCCAAATACCAAAAGCCCCACCTTGCAGGAAAATTGTCCCCCCAGACGCCCTTTCATTCCAGACATACCCATTCAGACACTGCTTTCACAGCCTTTTAATCAAATCAGCCCGTACAATCTTCCTTTCACATCACCACCCCGTCTGTCGCGCACAAGCAAGCCAATTTTACACTGCAATTGTCCTCTCATTTCTGAGCATCACATCAGCCCCATTTTCACCCTAAAAAGCTAAATCCCTTTTTTGGACTGCCATGAAGCTGAGAGAACTTTATATAACCTGCATCTTGAGGAGGGAAAAGAAGTGGCAATTACAGCAAAGCACAGAAGCTCTTTGAAGGAAGAATTTCTTCTGCTTTGCCCTCTGTTTCCACCTTTTTTCAGACCCAGTTTGTAAGTGCAAGAAGGCTTTAAAGAGCAGTGGCTGTTGTAAGGAAACTTAAATACTCTGCAGGTGATCTTGCAGTTCACCTTTAGGAGATGTTGACCAGAATTTGAAGGGAGACCTAAGAGTTTTGGCACTTAGAGCCATTTTTGCTCACTTTGAGCCCTGTTTACAAGAACAGAGCTCAGAAGACTATGGTGTTTTTGCATTCTACTATTAAAAGCAGTGAGGATCTCTTTACAACCTTCTGACATTTTCATGTGGCGAATGGGGTCCGAACTGGCACAGTGATCCTTGTTCCCAGCTTTGCCATTTTGTCCTTTAGGAAACAACCCTGAACAGTCTGTTTGTCTAACGTGAGCATAAAATATGGCACGGTGTTACTGCAGGTTTGCATACTAGCGGCCAGTGACTTAATCAGAAATTGGGAACACTAATTTTGTAAAATATTCCTGCCAAGATTCAGTCTGAAAAACACAGATAAGAAAAATCATATGTGATGGATATGCAAAGAATTTTCTTGTAGCAATAATAAGCATATAAAAGCTCTCCAACTGGTGCTCTCTAACAAGGAAAGAGTTGATGAGAAGTGCTAATAACACTGAAGGAGTGAAATGAGTGAGAGCCTCATCTGCAAAATAAATTACAAGAGCAGAATAAGTGTCTGTTTTAAGCAGTTTCCAGATCATCTGGGCGTTTGAAAACCTTAACATAAATAGCTTTACTGACACTGGCAGTGTCAGTCTGCTTAACAACACCAACTCCACTCTTTTGTATCTTAGCAAGTGCAGTTCTTAACATAAAAAAGCAGTGTAAGAGTTTGTACTGTGACCACATCTAAGAGTCCCATTTTTGCATTTTGGCTACTTGGACTCTGCATGGTCATGCTGGCAACAGCAATGTACTGGCTTTAGACAGCTGGTATATGAGATCAGCTGTAGGGTGCAGTGGGTCTGTACAGCCACAAGGAACCAGAGCAGGCAGATGTGAAGGACACAGCTGTTCCCTCCTGTCTCGGGATGCTCCCTGACCAGCCGTGTCCCGTGGCTGCCCAGTAGCCTCAACAGGACTGTGCAGTGATAAATAAGCGTGAATCTTGTACTTCAAACCTATTGCAAAATGTTTGAGTGAACTGTACCATTTTCCCAAAAAGTTACTGAAGCATACCTCTTGGTGTATGAGCAGCTCAAGCTATCTGCCCGTGCATGGGATCCCAGGCTCTGCAACTTAATGCTTTTCCAGTGACCACAGACTGGGCTTCACCACATCACCGCTATAGGTTAATACAGCTACGTCATGTTCAGCCAAATCAGCTGTCACATCAGCTCTCCATTTTCATACAAACAGCCAACAATAGTTATTTCCACTTGCAGTGCTCACCAGCTAAATCAAATTTCCCACGTATATTTAAACACCAAGGTAATTTTGTTGACACTAGCTGAAGGAAGAAGCAAACTCTGAATTCTAAAGAAACATTCTCCTTTCACACAAAAGGGATCTTTTTATTTATGCAGTTCACATTTAAGGAATCTCTAACATATTATCAAATCTGTGATTCCTCTGGTATGAATGACCTATCTCATATTGTAAGCTGCCTCTTTCATTGCATCCCACATGAGACAACATTAATTTAAAATTTCACCTTTCTGCAACTGCACTCAATCATTTCTATGCATCTGTATAATTTTTACTAATTCAGGGTTTATGACTGGAAAGTCAAATGATTTCTTACTAGAGAAATATTAATGCTCTGTTATAAGAATTCTGATTGCATTACTGATACTGGAGCTGTGCACAAAGCAAGCATTGTCTGGTTTTTGTCAACCTAAGCATGGTAAACAATAAACCAGATTCAGTTTAAGCAGGGATATACTAGTAGTCACATCAATGTTCTGCCTGACCACTGCTAAACTTAATCATAAGCATGCTACTCAATTAGGTGGATGCGTCTTAAAATCTTCCGGCAAAAGTGTTCCGCTTGGTATAAATAATTAAATGCCCAAACAAGGATTTCAGTCTAACTATTCTGTCTCCCAAGTGAATGCCTTCCCAAACTAATCTCACTATTTTTCTTGTGCGATGCAATAGAATTTAATTATTTATGCCAAGCAGAACAGTTTAGCTAGGGAGACGGAAATAGCGTGCCTGTCTACTCCCCCTCTACAGCTTGAGAGTTCCCATGGGCCCTTTGGGACATAAAGTCTATATATTCCCATTCCTGCTTCTGCGTGGGGAAGGTATGGGAAGAGTGTTCACACTGCATGTGTGGGCTTCCCTACTGCTGCTGGGTTTAAGGTGGCATCTCATTCCTTTTACTCTACTGTAAGTTTCTGCGCTGGGTCCCAGAGGCACAGCAGCCAAGGTTTATGACTCCCACTTGTGCAAGCTTTTGGCAAGGATGAGTATATACATGTGTGGAGGCAGCAGCATAGGTACCTTCATGGTTTCATGAACGGAAACACAGACTCTGAGAGAACCGACTTGCTTCCTTGTTATCTGCAGCCAAGCAGGGATGCAGGGATGTAAGACATCCATCAGACATGTGAATCATCCTGGGGATCTGGCCCCTGACTCACAACACTGCCCAGATGCTGACTCCAGTGTGTGTTTTCAGCACTGTCTCTATACCACAAGTAGCTACCACAGCTCATTTGGGATGTTGAATGAATTACGTTTTGCCTGACATGTGAAGAAAAAGGAATGTGCCCCTTCTCAAGCATCACTAATCTCACTTACCTACCTGTCATATACAAATATTATCAATAATATTATACTACATCAGTCTTGGTGCAATAGAACAAAAGGGAATAAAGAGGAACCAGAGGACAGCAGCTGGCTATGTAGAGGTGTGCAGTAGCAGCATTTTCTCTTTCCATTTAGGTAATATGAACAATTAGTTCAGTTTTTAATTTTCTTTGCTCCCTTGATAGAGGAAGAGATCAAAAGACAGTAGATGAAATTACCTCAGTCCTTTAATAAACTGGTGGCTTTTTTAACATGAACACTTTGTGACAGTTTACAAAAGATCTCAGTACTGGGCGTTTTGGCATTTTGGTGTTAAAAGATATAGAGAAAAAAAAAAAGGATTTTTATTGTTATTTTGGTTTTGGTAGGATGTTTTTGTTGTTGTTATTAATTTTTGGGGGCTTCTTTTTGTTTTCCTTTTCTCTTTATATTTCCTTCACCTTTGCCTGCCTGGTTCCTGCTATCTAACCACCACTTCAGGTCTGTTGAATGTATCCAACAAAAATGTTACCAAAACATAATGTCTCAACATGCCCTCTCGTAAAAATACCAAACGTATCCAATAGAAATCTATAGGGCCAGATTCCAACTCACCCTGTAAGCTCATTATACTGTGAAGGAGGGAAGGAGAGACAGAGGGGGCTTTCTCAGGCTTCTTTTCTTTCTCCTTCCCTTCTCTCCCTGCAAAGGGGAAACGAGAAGTAGTATTGGTCCGTGTGGTCCTGGCATGGCCGCGTGGTTGCAGCCCAACATCAGCAGGTGACTGGCATGACTCCCTGCCTCACGAGCATGATAAAGGATGGGGTAGCCATCAGAACATTGAACTTCACAGGTTCTTTTTCATAAACGGTCCTCAGAGATCTCCCAAATGCAGGCAGTACCTTTGGGTGTTCGGCCAGAGGCTGAGACTCTCCGGGCTCCTTGCCCCAGGGCCACGCTGGTCACCACAAGATGCCACAAGCTCTGTGTAGTGCATCCCCCATGTTGCATGGACAGGATGTGCTACAACAGCACGAAAGTTCCCACCTGCCCTTTTTCTGTGGCTTGGCACCTTGCATTGGATGTCCCTCCTACAGTGGCTGGTGTGAGAGAAGCACACATGATCCATGGCAGTGGACCAGGTAGGGAGTAGCATGGTTGTCCTGCAATGTGCTGACAGCAAGGGGCTTGTGCTAAAGACAGTCTGAGCTCAGCCAGAACATCTCAGATCTTGCTCATAGGCTGCACCGGAATGTGACTATGCCAGTAGATGAGTGGAAAGTTCAAATCTGTGCCCCTACTCACCATAAAATATAGATGCAGTGGTGGTACGTGGTACCTCTATGTAAATCACATTTAAATAAAAAAAATCCAAAGAGCTTGAGCTTTCCATTTTCTTGCAGATCCTCTTTTCATGTAGCAAAGCACAGAGGCAGCAGCTTCTGCACATCACTGCGAATAACACTCTGGAGAAGCAGCCCACACTTCCTCCATACCAGAAACAAGAATGAGCCTAACACTGGGGTTATTTTCTCTTTCCCACCATTCATTACTAATTCTTGGCTATAGGCAAGGATCTGAAAGTCAGTAGCATGTCAGCCTTTTTGCTTACACTGCCTTTCCACGGTGCCCATCAGAAGACATGTCGTTATTTCTTGCAAGGCAATACACCCATTGCAAGCCTGGTTCATGCTCCCTGGAGTATCTATAAGGTGGGAAATGCAATTAATTCTAGAAGGAATCCTTCCCGCTGGCAGGCAGCCAGAGATAGCAGAGCCGTAATAGCTTTTGGGCAGCCACAGCACAGAAATTACAGCCATTCACCAAGGACACTCCCCCTGAGCTTCTGCTTTCTTGAAGTAATTGCAAATAATATCACTTGGATGCAGATAGCTGGAGGGGAAACTCAGACACCGATGAAGCGTGAAACAGCCCAGCCTGAGACCTAAAATAATCCTGTGTAAAAATTCACAGCTGCCCGTTGTTAAAAATAAAAACAAGACCATATCCCCCTCTGCTTATCGTCAAAGAATTTCCTTTTGTTCCCCTTCCCCCACAGTCTTTCCTTCCCTTCCTGCACGGCTGCCTGTGCCCTGCCAGACACCGTTCCTCACCCTGCAGCACCTGGAGGCAGAGTGACATCAGTGTGAGGGCAAAGGGTGGCCCCAGCCTGCCCACTGAGCCCCACTGCAGCTGGTGCCCCACTGGTGGCAGGGATGGTGGCCCCACATATACACACTTTCCGCAGTGCTCTCATCACCTGCTGTTTTGGCTGCTCTGAGCACAGACCATGCCAGCACAGGGCATCTCCAGCTGGGGGCATGTCACCTGCTCAGATGGGAGCTGCATGGCTGTAGAGAGGAGCTGCAGAAACAGCCGCCACCTCCAGCCAGGCGCTGCAGGGTCTCTGCTCAGCAGGTTGGCTGGTGTGAGTTCCACAGACAGCATGGAGTTTGGCAGGAGAAAAATCCCACGTTTCTATTGATCTCCCACCTTCCCATGCCTGAAAGGCCTCATCAGAAGAAAAAGATTCAAAATCTTCATATATTTGTTTCAGTATCCTGAACTGAACATTGTGGCTAAAATACACGATGAGAAGCACTCAGGAAGGAGGAGGTGCAACAAAATACAGCAAGAATCACAGTTAATAATGCAAATTCACTGATGGACTACATCCTGATCCTTTTCTCAAGTTAAGTAATGGCTTACTGCCATGGAGTAGGATGCAATGCCTCTTGCAAAGAAGAATACTGTAAGAAATTCATTATATGACATGCAAATGTAATGTGCACACAATGGCATCCTGAAAAAATGGCCTTGCTAAGAGTAAGAGGCCATTCTGAAGGACAAAGACTGGCAGAGTCTAATCTGCCCAGGATATCAGCCTGTCTTCTAGTTCATATTACAGTAGCCCTAAGGGTGGCCAGACTAAAACTAGAGTTTCACTGCCTTTCCTTGGCAGATGGGCACAGTAACCTTGTCTCAGAGCCTTTATGATCCAAACTGACAGGAGACATCCAGAAGACGGGGGGAGATTATACTAATTTCTGCATAAGGAAACTCTAAACCAGTTCTTTTGTACAAGGAATCTCTAACCCAGCTGGGATGTCCTCAGACTCGTGAATGGAGTCCTGTCTCCTAGCTCCGCCACTTGCTTAACCGACGATTTTTTCTGTGGAAATATATCACTACTTCTAGTAACGCCTTGCATTTCTGTAGCCTCCTTTGTGCAAAGATCACAAAATAGCTCCTCACCCTACACAGTCAGCTGTACTGCAGATATCTAAGCCTGCAGAAAAACAGTTAATGCCATCAGAGGAGCACTGGCTGTACAATGGGATTCACCTCATTGCCCAGCAACTCATGAGACAACAGAACTAAACTGTGGAATATCCCCCGTAGCTGCAGGCAGCCCTGCTCACCCCAGCACTGGTATAGTCTTGCTGGGCAAGGTAAGGAGAAGGTACAGTGTGCCCCAAGTGAAACGCTTTGTCCCATGCATTCTGAGTCTGGCCAAAAGCAGAAAGCAAGGGGAAAGTTATTTCACTATGACAGGTTTTGGTCAAACTACCTCCTTGGCTGCTTAGAAGAGCACATTGTTGCACCCCCTGTCCTTGGAACTTTTGGAATCCACCAGGCACTGCATGCGTTGCCTGCCTCCACCTCTGCTCTTGGGATGCAATGATAGTACAAAGACAAAGAAAAAAATGTGGTTAAAAGAGCTTATTTGGCATAAGTAAGAAGTTACAGCAGACTGTACATTACCCAAATTGGAGTGGGTAACTTCATCACAAATTTTTATCCATACTGTTGTGGTGCAAATTCCTTATCTAATGGGCTGCCTGAGAGATGCCTGTCTGCCTCCCTACCCACAAACTGGATGCTGCCCTGCTGCCCCATGCCTTGAGCACCTCCGTTACCACAGAAAGTAAAGGTTCCTTTACACCACTCATCTGTTCAGTGGCAGATGGCATTTATGAGATGATGCAGGAGCACATGCAATGCACGTGTCACACGTGTCGTTGAATACATGTGCCCCACACAGCAAACCAAGACCCAAAACTTATCGTAGCGTCATGAAGAGTAAATAGTTCCTGTTAGATATAATATATGGCACGCACATTTTACTTCTTCCCTTTCTTCACTGTACTCAGATAGGACAAAGTGACTTTCAGTGAGCTCAGTTTGCCTTTACAACTTGTGTTTTGCATTCTTTGAGTTCAGTCACCCTGTCTTAACTGCCCTCTCGCTTCCCTGCACGAAGTGCCAGCTTGCCTAT
Organism: Cnemophilus loriae; assembly: GCA_013397755.1. Classification (NCBI taxonomy): domain Eukaryota; kingdom Metazoa; phylum Chordata; class Aves; order Passeriformes; family Corvidae; genus Cnemophilus; species Cnemophilus loriae. Next base: position 98,649 of record VZTF01006172.1, read on the forward strand.
CCTACCCCCCTCACTAAGGCTTCCCAGTCGCTTCTGCAATCCTTGCTTCTGATTATCCAACACCTGGTTTTGTGCTGCTTCTGGTAACTTTCCACTCTTTTAAACCACACACAGACCCTGGAAAAACTGGTTTGTGTAAACTTTAGGTAACCCTTTGTGCCAAGCCTATTTCTAACTCAGTAGTGGAACATGATGGTTTAATGGTTAGAGATTGTTCCCAGCAGAGAAGTTAAAGAACATTTAGGAAGGGGAAGAGAGAGGGGAATTCAGACTCAGTTACACTTGTCTGCAAACTTCCTATAAAATTTGTGTTAAGATTCATGTCATACATTTATGGGGAGCTATTTCCAAGCACACCAAGTGTGTTAGCATGTCATTGTGAGTTAGAAAGCTTTTATTTGGCTGGAGATTGAGCTGTTCGAAAGACTGGTGACTGATGGCTCATCACAAGCTTGAGCATTGAATCATTTTTAATACTGTTATCAGGAACAAATTTTGCACTCACAGGAGAGAGGCTGGAATAAGTCTGCATAAACTATGTGTGGAATGGTGTCAGTGTAGACCGAACCTTGCTATAGTTTCATACTTGTGAGCCACTTGTTTCCACTGCTTCTACTTAGTAGAAACACAAAGTCTGAGCCTGCACTAAAAATCCAACAGAATTGTTACCATTTTTACAGGAGGTATGTTTTTCCCGGTCAAAGACCCTTCATTTACCACAGTCTGAATCTTTGTACAGGCGAGCTGAGCTCCCTCAGTTCTCGACTGTGACAAAGCAGCCTCACACAAACGAGTCCTTCTGCTCGTAGGAAGCCAAGCACTCATAAGGAAACACAGCTAGAGCTTCACAGGATGTTGGTAAAGGGATGTCTGCGTGGGATGTAAGTAAACTACAAAGAGCTACAAACACACTGAAATCAAGACAGGAAGCATCTGTGGGGGTCACTGAGGAGCCATGGAGAACTCAATCCATTCGATACTTTCTGAGTCATGAAATTTTCAAATGCAGTACAGGGCTAGTTTTTCACTAAAAATATTTTACTTCTTTTTCATTTTATTCTTCTGTCATTGGTACTCAACTGGCCAAATTAAATCCTATGTCAAAAAAACTGTCTTCAAAGCTAAGGAAAAAAAGAAAAAGCAATTGGAATCTAAAGGGTGCCCTCTTAAATGCTTGAAATCTGAGTGCTTGCAATCTCTTGAGAGGCAAATGGCCTGGCCAGGAGAAAGGAGACTTCAGATTCATGGAGGGAGTGTGATTTGGAGGAAGTCTAGCAGCTATGCAAATAAAGCTCTGTGAAGTTCTCCAAGAGGTTTCAAATTGGACACAAAAATAAGTGAAACCATACATTCCTTTAGCCCTTCAGTTTTTTACCTTTAGACCTTTAACCTTTCTAGTTTGGACCTTTTCAACAGGTTACACCCTTATATTGCTTTTCTTTCTTGTTCTATCCCATTTTAATCAAGCTATGAGAACAGTCATGGCTAAGCACCAGCAGAGCCCACCACCCATCCTCTCAGCTGTAGTGAAAACCATTCTGAAGAAATGAATAAAGACTGCAATAAACAGTAAATCCTTAGTAACCTGTACAAGAAATTCAGAGAAGGCACCAGAAAATGTATTGCACATAATAAACCTAAGCTGATGTCAAGATGACCAAGTGCATTTTTCCCATTTCTCACTTCCGTGATTCTGTAGCACATGAGATCACCTTCCTTTTTATAAATGATATAAACTTCTGTCTGGGGTATTGTTTCTACAGGGTCCAAAGACTGCACGTTTCTCAGCACTGATCTTAAATTAACCCTGCACTGCAAACATATCCTAGATTTGTTCAGCTTCTCCTGTTTTTGATTCTGCTATTAGAACCATGTCAGAAATTGATTTTTTTCCTTGGATATAGTGCAATAGTCATTATATAATGAAGACATTGTTAAACCAGCAGGACTGTACATATGGGAAAAATAGATTAAGAGATCAGTGAATAATGATGGATCCTGTCAGAAGACCTCTTAAGAGCAGAGAAGCTACCAAGCAAGGTCAGAAAGCATAAGCTTTCCCCCTTAAAAAAAAAAGGGCTTCTTTAAAAAAAGTCAGCTGGAAATCAACAGCAGTGGTACAGAAACAGTAATAGCATCTATAAGGGAAGTAACATTGTTCTGTGTCTGTGACATCCATCCAACTTGATAAAAATTTCATTCAAACAACAGTCTCTTTTTATTAAGACTCGCAGGACAAAAAGTGTTCATAAGGGAGCCTAAAGTGGTTTTGCTACAAGTATATAGAAAAAGTGGCAGTATCTTTCACTTGGCTTGTTCCAGTGGGGTTGAGAGTTGTGTATCTCAGCTAAGTGGGAGGAAGGTGATTGAATACATTCATTAGTTGGTATTTATACATGACATCTGTACCAAGAAGTGTCAGGCAGCATAGGCACTGAGTTCAGGATGCAGCAGAAGAGCAACAACTCAGATCTGGCTAAAGCATAGCGTGGTAAACTAAAGCAGTTTGTAAAATAAGGGTTGTCATAATCAAAGTCTGGAAATTAAAATAAACCAAATAAAACTGGTGCTGAGTAACACACTGTTCCCGTAAGCTAATAATTTTGGTTTTGCTGCTGTGGCTTTGCAGGGAGCTGCTTTGACAATAGCGCATAAGTAAATGCAGTTTCAGCTCCTGACCTATGTTAGCTGCTAAGCTGAGGTGGTAACACAAAGGGATGGTCTGCACAGCAAGAAGCATCTTGCAATACAGCACTCCGTACACTTTCGGATCAAGATCAAAGGTAAAGCTTTAGCTTCAAATCACAGGCTTATCATTCACATAAAAGATATCTCGCAGAGAATCATTTACTTCTTCAGTTCTTCATTCATTATATAAGCTGTTATCCTTAGAAGTACAAGTTCACGTGATAAGCCTTTACAAACATATCTGATTATTAAGATACAATCATTGCTGTATTTAAAATACTCTTTCAAACAGAAGACTAGGAATGATTTGTAATTCAGTGTTTCTTGGCCTATTTCAGAGTCCAGCCTTTGCAACTCATGGCCCTTGCACCTAAACTAAAAATTTCAGCTCAGTTGTCAAACATCATCACAACTGCTGAGGGCTGTATTGACATGAGAATGAAACATACACCTGCTCCTTTCCACTGACTGCCCACTAGCTGCTAGCCAGGCAGCCACAGAGCGTGGACAGGCCAGACGCAGTTTGGGAGCCTTAGATGCTAGTCTGCTGTCAGTCACCTTAGTGCTCCATCATAAAACATTTGATTCATGCCAGGGGAACATACCCCTTTTCACTCACAAGCTGTGCAGTGCTTGCACAGGTGGATAGTGGAAGAACATTTACAAACAGCAGGATATAGATAGAATATCTGAAAATATGAGCTTGCAGCAGAATAAAAATAGTAGTTACATCCCTTTTATGCGTGACATCAAACCCAAAATGGAAAATACCTTTCAGAAGATCGCTTGCCTTTAGGAAGGTACATTTTGAGTCTTTCAAAACGCTACACATAGACTTTCTGCTGCCTCAGTGTTCTACCTCATTGATGGATATTATTAACCACCTTAAAAACATGTTTATCAAACCTAATATTTATGATATGGGGCTCTATCTCAAAATTAAAGGCTTGCCGCTCACATAGCTACAGCTTTCAGGGAGCTCTTGTTCAGTGCTTCATTCATAGAGCTGCACGCGGCAGTCATTACTGACAATTGTCTGCTCGTGCTACCCACACTGTGGCTCTTTGTGCAATATGAGTCACTCACTGCAAGCTGCAGCTCCAAGCAGAATTTCTTCATCCTGCAGTAACCACATACTTTGTTCCAGATCACCTGCTTTCCTTTTGAGTAGGAAGAATTAGTGAAGTGCAATTATGTCCCCAGGGTCATAATTTTTCTTAAAGCATTTATTCTTTTCAGTACCTCTCATACTACACCAAAAAAGCTGCTGGAATACTGGCATGTAATAGTCACAGATGCCAGAAGAAAGATGCATCTCTGCTGTTGAAAGGAAGAATAGTGGCCCACGAGAATTTGATTCAACATGTAAAAATATTTCTATGCAGTTATAATGCAATTTAGTCCAATTCCACTGCTCTCTTGTGAAAATATCTTCCTACTCTCTATCAGGAGGGAACAATTATTCTGCACCTTTCTCTTTCTCTGCCAGTGCTAGAGGATAATGCCAGCAGTAAACAGACAATGCTTTGTCCTTTTTTAAAAGCTATCTATTTGCAAGCATTCATTCTAAAAACCTGGGTGTTGGAGAGAGCAGACTATCTGCCTGCAGTTTTTCAAGTTTTACCTTTTTTCCTGCTCCAATTCCTGGTTAGATACCATCTCTCTCCCTTTCCATTTACTCCAAATATAAACAAAATGAATAGGTGTTTTTATTGAGCAAATAATTCCTAACACCTCAAATAAATGGGAGGGTGATTTTTCCTACTTTCCTCATGACTACAGCAGGGTAAATTACCTTTACATCCTTCGTGTGAAGCCACATTTCAGTTCTTTTATGGTAGTCTGACTCAGATTCAAACAGCATATAGATTTATGTGGAGTCAATACACATTGTGCCTCTTACTCCTGGCATCTATCCTCGCACAGATGCTTTTGGATATAATTCTTTTAACAATGTGGGAAAATTTCTGAAAATTAGCAATGGCTTTATATGACAAGCCAGATGCAAATATGACAAGCCAGATACAAATAACTCAGAGTGCTCACTTGATCTATGTGTTTTCTTGGGCTTTTTTTTTTTCCCATATTCTCTTTGCTACAAAAGCCATATTTGAGACACAGATTTGCTCATGTGAAAAACTGAACCCAAAGAACAGCAATCTTTTCCCAGGTGGCAAAACATACTCGCCCCTCTGAGGCGGCTGGGACTGGCCCATGAATTGAACTGTACTTATCAACAGATAAGGCTGAAACCCAGCCTGGAGGTTTGCTCAAAACAAGGCAAACTGAAAGTACAGCTCGCACAATCTCTGCCAAACATGGCATCGTGATTGGAAGGGCAGTGCTTTATCTGCTGTTGATCTCTCAAAGTGCATTAACTGCAGAATTGCCTCAACTTCATCAGTTCTTTCACCTTCTCCTCTCTGTCAAATTGCTGGCAGTTTGGTACAGAATAAGCATGTTCAGCAAGGACAGGTGGCTTTTACCAGTTTATCTCATGTCCCAAGGGTACAAACTGTTCTGTCCTTTAATCCTCTAAGCGAGGGTAGCAGTGCCTTACGGTCAGAGGGAGATTCAAAGGAATGGAAGAATGAAGGAGGTTTCTTTCCAAAAGTCACATCCAAAAGAAGAATTACAGCTGTGAAGCATACAGCTAAACCAAGTGCTCCAGAGGCACTGGGAAAACTCCCACTGTCACTGATGAAACCTACATAACACTAGGGTGGCAGAGCCACCTTTTTCCCTGTAAAGCCTGTCCAAACATCTCATCATGGTGAGCATCCTCTTTTGTGGACCCCGAAAGCAGAGGTCTCTGGCCCTGGGTCTGTCACCAGATCTTCATAGCTCCTCAGAGGAGCACTTCCTCTGGGCAGCCCTCAGGTGCTGGTGGGTGTCTGCAGCATGGGGTAAGCTGGGGTAAAATGGTTTTGCTTGTGTAACGAAACCCAGCACAAGTTAGCTCTTCTGTTCAGGGCTCCTGAAAGGTGCCAGTGCCTGCCCCACACCAGGTTCATCCTGTTAATCAGATCCATAAGCTCTGCCTATGTGTCCTTTCTCCTTTCTAACCTTACAGTCATATCACAGAGTCCTGGCTCCACTTGGCTTTGACAACAGAATAACCAGATGCAGCTACTGCATAGCAAAACCAACAGTTTTATTTTGCCGTGGAGGGGAAAACAGACTCTAACTTTGAGAGAGTCACTGAAACACAACCCTCCGTGTCAATGAAAACTGGTGAGTCCTGGCCTGGTTAGGAATAGATGGAATGGACTGTAAGAAGTTCTGTGGGCTGAAGTTGTGCACTGTGGTCTGATGTTTGCCAGCTGCTCACACCAACTGGTGTGAGTAGTCACAATTAGGTCGCTTCTGTGAGGAAGAAGAATCTCTGGACAAGTCAGCTGTCCTCTGATGCAGTCACACCTATTTACAAATGTCTTTCTACCAGCTCTCAGTCATAGCAAGTGCTCCCAATTTCACTTTTCCAAGCCTATACCATCAGTCCTGGCTTATTTTTTTGTCTATTTCTCAAGCATTTACTCCACCTTTGAACAGGTGAAAAAAAACAACCCAAGCCTCCTTCCATCCTTCTGCCTTCCAGCACTAGTGAAAACACTTTACCTGCAATACAAATTCAAGAGTAACCTCAAATACACTTTTAAGTTTAGGCAGCAATTTAAGCGTGCTTTGGCTACAGGCCAAGCTGGGCAGGGAGGGCAGGATTCCTCTAACTGCAGACTAAGCAGGCGCTGGTACCTGCATTAGTCACTCTTGACTCCTTTTTATAGCAGAGAGAAACAAACATTTCCAGGGGAGGATTCATCTGACCTACTATTACACTGACCTATAATAGGTGAGATTAATTAGGACCCTTGAGATGTGCTGCTCTTCCTAGTTGCAGGAGGAGCCCAAGGCAATTAGCTTGGCTGCTTTACAGACACTTAAGCCATCTCAAATGAACCTCTGCTAGGGAATCAGGCCTCAGGTGCATGCACCTCAGATATCTGTCACCTACCCTAATGCTGTAGTGTCACCTTTTTGTGTTTTGCTTATGCTTCCATGATGTGAATGTGTCTGTTCGGCATGTTCTGAATACTACTGATTCTCTGGTTCTTCCATACTGTTATTTTTGTGTTCCCCTAGAGAGAAGGCTGCATTTATCAATAGGGTGAAATGTCAGATCCTTACCTACTCACACTTGTGGTAGGTGTATGCCCCTGGGAACCAAGAACAAAAGGTGACCAGGCAGTGCAAAGCTAGCATGGTGATTACTGATGTATCAGGTAACACAGCACAGCTGGTAGGAAGAGAGAGCTGCCCCCTGGGTAAATGGCTGCTCCTGTAAATAAACCCTGGGGAAAAGCCCTCTGCACCTAAAGGCTTCTAATTTCTGCTGGGTGGCTCAAGAAAACAGATTACCATTCCTGACATACCTTTTACTGCACGTACCCTTAGGCCATCACAGTGGTAATGACTCTATAGTACTGCCACATCCCCGGTGCGGGACCTTTTTCTTAAGAGCAGGAGAGATGGAGGAAGACAAATTACACTCGCTACACAATGTTTGCAAAGAAAAATGTGTGAAGGTGATACTGGAGGAAGAGCTAGGGCTCACTAACCGTAACAATTTCAGCCTTTCTTCCTCAGTTTAATGCACTCAGAGGAAGATAGAAGAAGAAAAATTACTAGCAAAGGCTGAACAGAGGACGCAAGGGAATCAACTTACTTTCAAAGGCAGAAGCTTTCAGTGTTGCGAGAAATACATATATCCATAAATTCCAGACCAGGAATCTGGCAAACTTCAGCTCAGAGCATCCTTGGATGGAGTTACTGCACTGTGCAAGGCATTGCCAAGGCCAGCACCACCAGCACCCACTGCTCGTTATTTTGGGGAAGCATTTCTGATTGTGCTTATTCACAGCAACATTGAGAGACCCCATGAGGACAGATCAGTAATGCTCCATCATGTGCACTGCACACAGGAATATAGCAACTTCTGTACCAGAAGAGCTGCAGTAATACTGCAAGGGAGGGTAACTTGGGCCGGAGGAAGCCCTGATTCATGCTGCCACAGCAGCTCCTTTGTCAGTACTGTGTCCCATCTTCAGACACCCTTCTTTTGTCCCCTCTGCATGCTGGTCCTTGCTGGTGGCTGTAAATCTCCCTAGGGCTTGAGGAATGGGAGGGCAACAAGACCAACACAGCTTTTTATGAAGGAGTGGCCAGAGCAGCTTAAGAGATCACAATCCTCTGACACCCCTGCAAAATTTGTAAGCCACCTTTCAATAAGCTGCATTGGAAAATATCTGATATTTCCTAATAGCTTTTTCTCAGCACCTAGCTTGTTGGGTTTTGACACTTTTGATCTTGTTTGATTATTTGTTTCCATTCTATCAGCAACTATATTCTAATTCTTCTGGTTTTGAAGTTCTTCTTTCTGACAAAATTTCTCCCTCAATTTCACTGGACATCTTTCCAACTTTACTCTCTAATTGAGTTTGATGAAAGGTATTTTTATCTGCTGGTTTAGCATCAAAGGAGTCAACGGTGTGGTTTTCTTTTTCTGAAAAATCCCAATTCAAGACAACTAGATTTGGTTTTGTCTTTTAATGGAAATCCTAATGTTTTGAGGAGGTCTACAAGAATAGAAGATGTAATCAGTAGCAATTGGGACTAAATGTTCCTTGCAAATAACATAATCCTAGGCAGTTTTCCTCCTTCCAGGAATCAAAGGGAAAGCAAGATGCAGTCCTGACTTCATTTACACAGCTTTATCTCAGCTTATTTAATATACCTTGATTAAGTTTCAGCATCTATATTTCTTCACCTCTATGTGAAAAAGCAGCTAATAGCAGAGTTTGCCATCATCAGAGTTTCCTGATGGAATAAAAAAACTCCTTATGTCATGGCTCAGCTTTTCATGGAATTTGTTTTGTTNGCCTGAACATGATAAAATTCTGTGCTTTAGTAAACTCAGCTGAACTCAAATTTTGTCAGTGACAAGAGTATTGCAGAACAATGACCACAGTGGGAGTCATGTTCTTATTCTCACCCTACATACCCAGTGTTTTGTGCACTGACAAGTAAAGAGGCTGGGTAGAGTAGACTGGATATCTGACAAGAAGGTTATATTTAAATAGACAGGGAGAGAAAATATTATTCAACAATTGTTTTATTAAATTGTCCTGACTGCTACTTGTTGATTCACCAGAAACTGTTGCAAGAGTATTCTGAAGTCACCAATGTCCTTTCAACCTTAAAAAAATTTCGTTATCCAGGAACTCAGCCATGAGGAGGCAATACATAAATCAGTTCAGTGTATCCCTATATTCAGACAATGTGGAAATTATACACACTATGACCTCCAGCACAATTAGACACTGACGCTGGATGTGCACTTAAAAACAGATGTTATCTCTGAAATAATAAAAACCATGTCCAATAAGAATCGTCCCAATTGCTGTGTAAGAAATGTGGCCTCCAGCAAATTAAAGGTTATACAGCATGACATGGATCTTATAAGGCTGCCTGCCCTCACGTTGGGGTGTTCACACCCCACTGCTTCTGAGCTGGGGAGTGGAGGAGGTGCAGACAGTGAGGCCACCCCACAGTGCTCTGGTGGGGTCCTCAGCCCACCCAGACACACGACAGCACTGGTGCAATGTGGAAGCTCTCAGCATTTGGAAGAGACCCTTTGCATCTTGAAGGGGAGAGAAGCCAGACTGAACATCTACATCTATTCCTGACGTGCATGCACAAATATTGAACGGTTCCTCTGGCCCATCTATAACAGCCGGCTTGGCTATAAGTCTTTAGGTCATCAAAGCTCCATCATCACAGCAAAGCTACTGCTCTATCTCTGCTAATGGCAGAGACATTGTGCACCTCTTTTTAACTAATGGGAATTATAGAAAAAAGTATCAAATGCCAGGCTTGAAATGCTGGTGTCACCAGAAATTCCTGGTCTGATTGGTGTGGAAAGAGACAACCAGTTTGAGACAGAAGGAATCTGATGGTTATACTTACGGTGGACTTGCAAGTGTGAAGTAGTTTTTGCTGTTTACATCCTTAGGAGGTCCTGATTTTAATAATAATATGGAATTCCTCAATGGCTGAATTTCATGAAACTGTAAAAACTCCAGATGAAATGCAGTAAAATGAAAGCAGTGAGAGATCATACTCTTTAGAAAAAAGAATCCAGTCAATATTGCTGCATGTGTACTTTTGTTCTTACCACAGAACAAATGCAGCTTTACTAACCTGGATAACTCATGGACAATACAGCCGTGTGCCAGAGAAACTTAGTGTTTTTTCCTCCCCTGAACTAAAAGAACAAAGTACCTGATACACAACTGGGGACAGATGTATATTCATTTTGGAATTGAGAGAAGTGAGGTTGCCAGGTATGTCAGTGATGAAACTGGGGACATTGATTCTGGCTCCACACTTTCTGATCCCCTCTTCCCAGTTCAAAAGGCAGCATCCAATGTATAATTCTTTTTGAAGAGGAATGGCATTCTCATTATGTCTTCCACCACTGACACACTATAAACTATAGCAGCAACACAGCTGCTCTGCAAGTATCTACCACTGCTGTTGGGGGCCTAGGTGACATCCATCATCTGACTCCTAAAATACTGACAAACATACTGTGGCTCTTCAGTTACCAGCCCGAGAGAGTGTTTTGTAGATAGCCATACCCACAGGTGTGGATCCTGCAATCAGTGCTCCTTTCTCCGTTCAGCCGGATGCTGTGCCTGCGTCCATATTCCACGGAGAGAGAGTGGGAGGTGCAGGGATCCCTGTGCTGAAAGCCCAGCAGGTGCCACCTCCCAGCTACATCTCTTCTCTGTGGAAGCACTTTGTGGACAGCCTGTGTAGGTCTGCCTGGGTTATCCTAGTCTGCACAAAGACCTGAGCGCCCCAGTCAACCTGACCTGGACATACCAGGGGCTGGATTTTAAAGCTGCTGCTTACATGCAGGGCAATCCATTCTTGAGTGCAGCACCAGAACCATTCTTGGTTCAGAGGGCAAAGAGAATTAGAGGAATATTTTCCACCCTTCTAACCATCTTAGGTCCAAGTGGTTGGAAACTGCAGTGCAGTTAGAGCAGTTTCTATCAGAGGGAAGGCAGGTGCCTGCTCACAGGTAGCATGTGTGCCATGGGAGCCAGGGGAACAAGGCGTACTCTGCACTGACAGCTGAAAGGACGGAAAGGGTTCAGAGCTCCAGCCTGGCCACCTGGGGATGAGCATCTAAACAGATCTCCAAGGAAATGAATGGTATCTGCCTTGTGTTGGTGGAGCCTTTTGTTTCTGCTGCAGCCAGAGTATTTTGTGAGAGTGAAGAAGGGAATATTTGTGCTCATCCCTCTGAGGTTGAAGAAAATGGGAAAACTTGACAAAAACATGAAGACGTGAAACAGAAACATGCTTAAGATTTTCCAGTTGAACTGTTCTGAGTAGTGTCTCTTCTGAGTAGTTTGCTGAATGGTCTCAGAGATGGAAACAATTTTTCCTAGTCTTACTAAAGTTTTGGCAAAATAAGATATTTCACTCACTTTTCCTAGAAAGGAAACAAATAGCTCAAGAAAAATTACAAACTGGGAGATGCATGCAAAGGAAAGGTCATAGATATGAATGTACTTACTGATACCCTATTAAATAGTTACGGTAAACTTTCTTTTTTTTTAATGCAAAGAAATAAAATTCATATAAGCAAATATCTTAAACTGTATTCTTCTGGATTTGGGGAACTGTTGAAAGTCTAGGAGGGGATCTGGACAAACAAGAGATTCTCCACTGGCATTGCCTGGCTTTACAGCAGGGATCTTCCCTTCACTACAGGTTTCTCTCACACTTGGAAGCTTCTCACAGGTGTTTACCCAGATTCACACAAGCATCAGACCTACAGAAAGAGAGCTCTGCCATTTTATTTTGAAATTAAGGCTAGGTCAAGAGGCTCTTTTATTGCATGTTGTTGTCATAAGACAAGTCTGTTGAGTTTTTGCAGCAATGAACACCCTCACCACTTTGAACATCAGAGTCCTCCAATTTTTTCCTTTATCCATACATTAATCAGCCTGCCCTTTCCCTGTGTTCACTCTTGCCATGTCCTCACGTCCTTAGATGAAATTAATTCATGTCTGCATCCACATCCCACCCTGACAGCTTTTTCAAGCTTGGCACAGACTTGAAGAAAATCCATCTGTGGACCAGATTTTCCCTGTTCTGAAACACTTCAGTTATTGCAGTGTTAATAGCCATGGCAATTATTTAAATCATCCTGAAACCAGTAGTGATGCTTTTATTTAATAATTCCACCTTGCCATCTGATTAATCTACTCTCAAAATATTTCCTTATTAATCAGATTACAAAGATGGTTACTTAATTTTTCCAGCTGACAGTTAGCATGTTGACACCCTCCCTGCTTAGTAACAGAAGTCACAGGAGATTATCAGGAGCAGAAGGCAAACCCATTTTTGTGCAGAGTGAGAGCACAGCTTTGTTAGCAGTCCCAGAACAGAGTCTCACCCCTATTGACTGCTCTCCTCTGAGGTTTCTTGCATCAGCAACAGCCCTCTCAAATGTCTCCATTTCATTTCAGATCTGATCTGAAAATGTCTTTGCAGTGCAGCTAGCCAGTTACCATTTTAATTTTCTCATCCTTTCTCTTCGTGCTCTCAAAAATACTAATTAAATCAGTAAATCTTTTAGAGGTATAATTTGAATGCACAGTAGTAAATAAAACTGCACTGCCCTTGGTCTCATGCTAAATCAGGAAATTGTGTAAAACTGGCAGACAAACAGAGGGATATTTGAACTGCTCTTATCTCAAACCTAGGATAAGGACATCATTAGGACAGTTGTTACTGGGAAGTCAGTCTTGTCCTCATTTTAACAATACACTACAATACCAAATTTGAATATGTTGAGAGCATGAATGATCTAACAGTAAGAAGGGCACCAACAACTCTCAGTGGCTTGAATGGAGATAGCAGATGTCTGGTACTTTTCTGGCCCTAAGACAGTAATCAGTCACAGATAATTGACTACTTTCAGATCCAGAAAGTGATTTGCACCGGATTATGTTTCCAGTTTACTGTACTAGCTTAACATTAACTGCACAAGGGGAACCGGATTTTTGAACCACCAACCACAAACCACTCATTTTTGATCATTTGAGCCATCTCCTTACGCAGTACAGTTGTATATTCAAACTTCTGGGCATATACTAATTACGCCTTCTAATTGCAACGCAGCTGCTTCCATTCCCTTTATTAAACTCTATTCATCCCTTATTATTAAACAAAACATAGGGCAGGAAAATAGGATGATATTTTCCTATGCATCTGTCTCTTTCAGAACAAATTCCTTTCCTGAACAAGTACAGCCATGTCTATAATCACATCTAATATACAGTATCACAAGACTACTCACATTCATTTTGAAGACCAATCTAGCAGTGAATTATCTCCTGTTTTGTCAAAACGAGCATGCCTACACATTAAGCACAGCATGATTCACAGGCACAGCAATAAGGAAAACTGCCCTTTGGGAGGTTTATCTAGCTCCACAAAAGTGCCTGGGAAGAACCTCTCCACCTCGAACAGTGGTTTAAGAGCAAGAATCAGTTACCAAGAAGATAAGCACCATTGCAACACTGGGAAATCCATCGTGTCTGGAAAGCAAACAGGAGCCCTGACACAGCAGCCCCAGTGCAGAGCAGTCACAGTCCTTCTGCCCACCAGGCATGGGGAGAAGTGCTTGTCTGGGCCACTCCAGCAGCTGTTTCACTTTTTAACCCAGCTCAAAATGATCCCAGCAGAAAGGTGGCCAGTTTTTTTCGCAGGTGAATGAATTAATCAGCTCAGGTAAGCTCAACTGTCAGCTCCCACATCTCGATCAGCCCCAGAGAGGGCTGGGTTGTGTGGATAAAGACAAGGGTGTGAAGGGGGGGAACTGAGACTTCCTCTTCCTCTTTGGTACCATTCAGGTCACAAACTGGCTCAGCTACATATGTCAGGGCAGCCTCAGTTCTCGATCCAATTAAACAGAGATAATTAAGATAGTTTTCAATTTTATCAGGACTAAAAACCCCTGAACACTCAGAACTCATAAGAAATCTTTATAAGCAGGTCTGATGCTATCTCTACCCCTTCTCATTGATTTATCTACTGAAATGTATGTACAAGGTCATTCCCATTAATGTCCATGGAAAAGCATCTGTCCTAGCAAAGGGCTGTCACTAAAATATTCATGTACAAGAATCAGCTATTATGCAGATGATGATCTCTCAGTGAAAAACAGCATTTTTTCTTTCTAAACAAAGTTGTTCTCATCAAATTTGGGGAATAATTTGTGTTCAAATCAATGGCCAAGGCATGTTCCTGGGAAGCCAAGGTTTAATTCCAGAGCTGATCCCTGAAAGATTAGCTGCCTGCTACCTTGGAAAAGATGCTCCCTACCAGAGCAAGGTAGCTCTTTTGCCAGTTCGGTTTGAAGATGAGTCAGGGCAGATGCTGCACCTCTGTGTGTCCTCTCTGGAGGGTCCATCCCTTGCTTCTTCCTGGGATGGATGAGGAACCTGCTGCTGCTGCACAGATGGGTCTCTGCGGGTAAGGGAATGTCCTGGTGGTGGTGTCCATGGTGCCCCACAGGAATGTCCTACCTGGCAGGTCCTTTTATAGGAGATATGTTTGCATTTCCTCATCTGCTCTGTAGGTGACGATTAAATTTGGCCTGTCTGTTCCAACAGCTAATTTTTCATCAGAAACAACCCAGCTGGGAAAAGAATGGCTTTGTCTGAAGTTAAATGAAATATTTTCCTCACCTCACAGACCAAAAAAAAAAAAAAAAAGAAAAAGAAAAAGCCCAACAAATTGAGCTGAGACGGACTACATTATTTACATTATTTTTTCCTCTCAATTTTTTGGTTCAACTGCCACNGCTGAGACGGACTACATTATTTACATTATTTTTTCCTCTCAATTTTTTGGTTCAACTGCCACACTGAAAAATCAATTATTTTCATAGCTCTACATCAGTCATTCCTATTTATAAAAATTCTAGTCATACAATCTGAGAACAGATTTTCCCTGCTGTTACATTGACTTTAGCTTCCAGGGAAGCCAGTGTAGATGAACTCTTCGGGAGAAATAAGTCCCTGGGGTAGACAGCCTGACACTCCCCTATCATGAATAACAAACAGCAAGTGTTGGAACAATTAGTCACAGTGAACAGTTTATGTGAAATAACCACCGATTGAAATTTCCTTGCTTAAAAGAATTCAGAAACCTAGCCAATGCTACCTTCTATGACCTGTTGAAATGACTTCTTGGGCTTTGGCTGTACACTAGGTGTGTGCTGCTCTAATTTTACTGGGTTTTATACGATGCAATCCCCATACTGGGGATATAGTTGTCTGATTATGTTGGTATAGTTCACTCACCTATTAAAAAAATGCATTAATCTATACACATTAGGCAGCTTAAAACTGTTATGGGTTTGGATTTTGTGAACCAAAGTCAACAAATACTACATTGTCTGACTGTAGCAGCTCCAGTATCACATAAGTCTTGGCATTTCCAGTGAAATATTATTGTCTCCCTGGAGTTTAGATCATCCCTGGAAGTGCATTTACCCATCTGCAGCACTGGCAGATCTCAATGTTTTGTAGAGCCTCTGGGTAGCCTGGCTGGCCTTGCAATGACAGCAGCAAACAGAATAGACAGCTACAGCTCCTCTGGGCTCTCCAGTCTCTGCAGCAGCTGGGACTGGTGGTCACTCTGAACCAAGGACATGGCTGGTGGTCACTCTGAACCAAAGACACGGCTGCTGCCTACCACTGACAATTTACAGGCCAAGTATCAAGTCCCAGGGCCATCACTGAGGCTACTTCCAGTATGCCACAGCAGTCATGGGATGTGTCACTGTGTTCAGAGTTGTATCACCACAAGCAGAGTCCTCTCATATTCAAAATTCCCTCAGGACCACATTTGTGCTAGCTTACAGCCATATGGAAACTAGACCTAAAAACTTATGTAGTTGATCCATCATACTTGTCTTGGCTTTCCACTTGTACCAATTCAAGAGAAGAGGCTTAGACTGCAGTCCAAGAATGGGTTATGTTCTATTATTTTCTACTGTTCTATTTACAATTAAGAAAAACAAACCAAAATGAACAAATTTTAAAAGCAAAAGCAAAACAACAACAACAACAACAACAACAAAACCCCCAAAAACCATAAGAACAAAAAACCCCAAAACCAAACCACAAAACAGTATAGCAAAAAAAAACCCCACAAAAATCTCAATTAAGTCAAAGAAGGGCTGATTGATATGAACTTTTGTAGCCATTCATGCCTTTAAAAATCACCTGCTCGCTTTATACCAGCTTACCATCCTCAGAAGGCAATCCTCCTTTTCTGCAATACATTTGAACTGAAATCTTTATCATGGGCATCTTTGCATAGTGGGTAGGAAATTAACTACATCCATCAAATGATTTATTTTGTTGGAAATAGCATGCTCAGAAAGCATGTTGCTGGTTGTTCCTTTGTCAGTCACTGCCCAGAGGGTTCAATTAGTGCTATGGAGGTTACCTGCTGACCTTTCATTTTTCTCTACACATGGATTTCCATTCTGACTGATGAAGCCACATGTCAGTATAATTTCACCAGCATCTGTAAGAGGGTGCCTGCTGCAACCTCCACCTTACATTAGTCTCCTTTGATCTTTGACTGAAGCATGCCACACCATCAAGCCACTAAAAAACATCAATTTTATTCTTTGATCTGCATCTTCATGGGCTGATGAGGAGAATAAGTCTGCATTTTATAGCAAACATGACCAAACATGCAGCTGCAATATTGCAGTCTATCTCACGTGAAAAGATCAAATGAACTGACAAATTAAACTCGTTAGGCCAAAGATCAGTCTGTCTTAAATACTCCTTGTTTGCTCATTCGTACGGTCATGGTAGGTAGTAGCAGTTGTTGGGGTCTCTTCAGAGATAGCATCCTGGTTTTATTCTTTATAATTTATCTACTACATTTGCCTCGGTCAGCTTTTTGGGACTTTGTTTTATTTTTTTAATTTAGATGTCAGTTTTGATGTCAGGTGACCTCGGATGACAAGGCTTAGATTTGAAAGGCTGCTTAGGCTGGTTTCCATTTAGCTTTGCATGACTAAGTAACTTTCAATGGGATGTAGGAGATGAAATATCTAAGAAATCATGAAAATGGGTCTCAGTTTTCAAAACCACTCAGGTCATGCAATGTTTTTATGATTTGCAACTATAAGAATGTTTGGAAATGAGGCCTTGATTTTGCTTTAGATTAATAGAGCACCCATCAAAAAGCGACCCTAGTCTATGATTGCTGGTGCTATATACAGCTGAATAAAATGCCAGGCTGTATGAGCAAAGCTTTAAAATGTAAATCTTAAAGGTTCCATTTTGTAAGTTAATAAAGACTAAAATTGGATGCAGTAATATTTTAAAATCTTGATATCTTAATACTAATATTTCATATTTTTTTCTGATGTTTAGCATTAACAATCCTGTTTTGCAGTGACATGGCTGAGATTCATGATGTGACTGAGGAGGTTCAAGAGAACTACACCTAACTGTGAGTTCTGAGGCCACCTGGGTGAAAATAACCATTTCTGCTTCTCCTGTGTGAGTTTACCTAATGCATCTCTCTTTCTAAGCTGGTCTCCAACCAGCTTCAAAATAACCAGAGCAAATACACAGCCTGTAAATTCAGTGGCATTCTGCCTCATCCTTCTGGTAAAAACACCTTTCCAAGGGTGCCTTTTTTTTTACAGTGCCTTTTACAAAACATCTAAGGTGTTGTTTCAGCTAAGCCAGTTCCCACTATTCAGTCTTGTCAGTTTGAAAATCAGTTCTTTATCCACCATTGGCATTTCAGCATCTAAGAGGTGTTGTAAAAATCTCTTTGAAATGGTAACCCTAAACTGAGGTCCTTCCATAGCTTCAAAGGCACGTCCCAATCCGAATTCCGGTGAAATATTTAATTTGAATAATAAACTACCCAAGTGCCAGCATATTCAGGTTGTTATCAGTTAGCCAGTAGAAACTTTGAAGTGTTAATTGTGGAGCTGGACAAAGCTGTAGACTTTACTGGTTCTGCAGGAAGCAAGTATTACCCCTTTTACACCTTGCTGAGGAGAGAAAATTTTAAAGAAGGACTCAGAAAAATCTTAGGCATTATAGCCAAGACCCAAAATGCTCACAGAGATGTGGCAAGAAAAATTTAAATCCACCCATTTTCATTGTTTATTTCCAAAGAAGCAATAGTTACAGTCCTTGACTACATTGAACTTCTTGTTCAGTCTGCACAGCACAAGCAGCAGGATGAGGATGGTATTTATACATGCACTAAAATAAGTTTGAATGTGTTCTCAGTTTCACCATTGGCTTGATGGAGTATTTCAGTGGGACTTGTCCTTTGAAAGATTCCTACGTCTAGGGCGTCCACACCTCCTTTGTGGCCACCCTTTGTGGTTTCCCCTGTTGCAGTTTTCAAGGTGCTCCAGCTGAGAACAGGTAGGAGCAACTGAGTCCTTCTGCAGAGCAAAGCAGAAAAACAAAACCCGCTCATGTGCTGATCCTTAGAGCAGCCTTTGCTGTGTCACCTTACTATGCAGCTGCTGGGGCTGAGATGGGACAAGTGCATGAGGCAGGTACTGCTGCTGGTGCCCAGAGACAGAGAAATAAATGTGGGTTCATGCTTCTGAGGCAGAGCCACTGCAAGCTGTGTCATTCTTTGGCTGTCTCTGCTGCTTTGTTTCCCCCCTTCTCTGAGGACCTGCCTGAGGCAGCAGTGCATGCAATTGTCTGCTCTTCCCCCCAGGGTCACCTTGCACTCCCTCACCCCAGCAGAGCCCCACCACCTTCCAAGATGTCACCACACTGAAGTTTTAATTCTTTTGGTGACATTACACACCATTACTCACCTGATCTTATCAGGAAGCAAAAAACTCCGTGAGGAGTGTCGTTCAGATAAAAAAGTGTCCTTCCTGTTCTCTACCTCAAAGCAGTATCATTTGGCTGCAGTGACCTGATGGCATCTTTTTCCACACCAGGCTTTTTCAGGATAGTTTGGAGGGTTGTCCATTGTTCCCACTTGGTGCCTTGTGCACCCAGTACATCCACTAATGTGGGTAGCAGGGAGTGCTACACAGAGGGAGCACCAGCATCTTTGCTAACAGATGATCTGCTCCACAGACTCAAAACCATTATTTGAACAACAGAGCAATTAGAAGTCAGGCATAGCCTGCTGATGTCCCTCACAACACTGCTAATTTTTTCTCATTAAAAAACATGGTTTTTTGCATTTGGAATTTAAATCAGTTTAGTCCGAAATGATGCAGGCTTGGATTTTCTCAGCATGCCTTGTCACTATGCAGTTGCCAGTTTAACATGGTCATGTGGCCATACTGGGAAATCTCTTACTTCTTGTAAGTAACAGTGTAGTCTCCCCACTCCTGCAGTGTTTTTTTCAAAAGAATGAAAACACCATTATTTTCCTTTCTCCTCTCTCTGTAACACCACCTGACAGGATGCAGAGTTCACATTTCATGACTCAAGTGACCTCTATATTCTCATTACCCATGGTTCTGTCTTAGGGGATTTGCAGAGCTGTGCTTGTATTTAAAAGCGGTTTCTAAATCCTTGAACAGTACTAGTGAGGATTAATGGGAATGTCACTTTCCAGCAATTATCCAGAAATCAAAATTTACTGTTCTAGAAAGGACTACCACAAGGCCTAGATATTTCTAAAAATACAAAAATTAGCTCTCAGTTTCTAATCAGGAGTTAAAAATGAAAAAAAATGCAGCTTTAATAGTTGTCTACCACGGGTCCAAAGTCTTTTAAGTATTTCTTAGGAAAAACGCACACTCCATTTACTTGAGGAACCCAGAAGAGACCACTTTCGCTGCATTCCACAGCCAATTTCAAGTGCTCACAGCTCGTTAGGGCACACATTATAGTGCAAGCAGCCGCAGAGATGCTGGCCTGGAAATGGCCCTGTGTGACCATAAGGGCTGAATGAGGAGAGCCATTGAGTGGCTGCCGGGGCAGGGAATGGAGTGACAGGAGCTGGCATGAGGGCAGCTCCAGCCAGACTGTGGGCAGGCAGAAGCAGGGGCAGGGGGCACTGCTGGCAAAAGTCACTTCCTGTTTCCAAAAGCTGGGAGCTGGAGGAAGGCAAACCATCTGGCTCTATGCCAGAGCCACAAAAATCCCTTCCTTCCTGCTTGAATTCAAAGGAAAAAACACAGCTTCACAATTCACAGTGCTGCGCTGTTAAACCCAGTGTGCTTTTGTATTCGTATTGATGTTTGTTGTATCTACTGGAATCCAGTGAACTTACTTTTTCCTTCCTTGTGTGACCTTTTGTTACTCCTGCTCTCAAAACGCATTCAGTGTCCGCTGTGGCTTGGCTTCAATCATCCTTCTGGGCAATGGAGAGAGTTCAATAAACTGCAGTAAGCTTTGGATGCCATCGTGCAGCATACAGAGAAGAATACCTGGCAAAGGGTGTATGTGAGCCCAGAGCACAGCCAAAGGGAGAGTCCTGTGGCCAGGAGAGTCAGAGACCTCCATTTGATTTTGGGAGTGCAGAATCACGTGTGAAGCTCCACTGAGAGAGTGAGCCACTGGCTCCCTGCCACACTGAAGTGCCACTCTGGAAGCAGAGACCCCTGTAGTCCCTCTGGTCAAAGTGAGTTACCCTCTGCAGGAGAGTGTCTCCAAACTGCAGCTCACTGACACTTCTATCCCTCTCTCAACTGCTTTATCTGACAGACCTCTGGGACAGAGATTAATTTGTGTCACCTGACACGGAAGGAGTATATGCTAATAGCAGGTAAAGGACTTCAGTATCCAGGTTTGCTTTTCTCTCCACGCAAACATCTCCAGCTTTTGGATTACACCTTGTCATAGTACATGAGATGAAAGAGCTAATACAAACATCCTAACACGTGCAAGAAGATAATGCTTCTTTAGACTAGCTTTGCTTCATCAGTAAAACAGGCCATGATACTGGCACCTGGAGAAACAGTGAAATCACTGTGAAAGGGAATAATGCTGTGCAAATTCACTAAAGTGAATTTCCAGGGCTCTGAAAACAGAAATGCAATAAATTTACAAAACCCCAGCAGCAGTGGTACCCCAGCAACCCAAGAGTTGCATCTCATCTGACCCCAACAGAAAATTTTTCTACCTGAGCTCCAATTAACTCATATAATGATATTGGAGCTTCATTATAGCATTGTTCCCGGGAAATAGACCTCATGTCTTTTATTACTCATCTCATGTTGTCACAAGTGTTTTTGTAACAACTTACTTGTGCTCTAATTAGGGAAAAAAATCCAAGCCTTTGGAGCAGACTGGTCTCAAAGCACAGACTACAATGTGTGGAGATTCACAAGACCTGAAGGCCTAACAAAGCCAATAAATCACAGCTCACAAACCAGCTTTGTGCTGACATGATTTATCTTCCAGGGCTGACCTGCTTGGATATGATTTTATAATGAAGGCAGTCAGAGATAGGAACAGTAGACTAAAAGAAGCCATTCACAGTGGTGAATCTGAGACTATTTATTTTGCTATAACCCCAGCACCAATCTGTGAGGCAAATCTAAAATGTACTACCATGACAGTAGTAGGTGACTCATTCAGGTGAAGCAAGGGCTCTAGACTTGTTATAAAGGACTTCTTCCCAATCTCCATCCTGGACATTATCTCTGGTAGTTAAATATCCTTAGAAGAAAAGTCTAACAGATACATCTGCAATGGCTGGAGAAAATGGATACTCAGACCGAAAGACATACCAGGCCCTGAAGTAGCTCACCATGGAGTTCCTGTCAACACCGACCATCAGCATCAACAGGGAATACCATACACGTAACTTTTAACACAAGTGTGTTCACAATATTCCAAGGCTGTCTAGCTGTTCCTACAGTGCAGGAGCCAGTAACAACTCAATTCTGAGTCTTATAGAAATAGCAAACCACCTCCAATACTGTCATTGTTAGGCAAGTATTGCACATTGTCTTTTTTGAGGGAAATGAAAAGAAAGGTGTTGTTCTTCAGAAAAATGTACTTTCTCTATAATGACATGTTTGTTGCTTTGCTTTGTTCTGCTTCAAAGTCATTCCAAAAAACTTTACTTATGTTGTAGGAATTTCATCTGATATTGATATGAACACGAGCATCTTGAAAAGCTTAAAATAAAGGATAGTTTTAAAAGTTGGGCATGTAGAAGGTGATTAATTTTTTTCATTAGTGAAGGCAGCTCTAAACCACCAGGACCATAGCAACCTGAAACCCTGGTGGATTTTCAGATCCTTGTTTTCTCTTTTCAGAAACAGAAAAAGAGAAAATGATTCATAGCTGAATTCAGAAAAACATAACTTTTGTCCAAAGATGCATTACTTTTTATTTGTGGCATATGAAGTAATTTATGCTTTAAAAGAAAGAGGCAGCAACTCTAAATGCACAGGTTCTAAAAACTGCGATAATTTTCTTTACACTGAGATGTGGATGTTTCTACTATGGCATTATGGGGGAATTCTATAGTCTACAGAGAGATGAAAGATTACCCATGTCACCCAAAAATGCATTTCACCGGCATCCTAGAAGCTCTGTGCTACTTATAGAAATGAACGTCGTAAATAGCTTTTGAGCATCAGATAAGCACTGACTGTCAAAACACTCAGATACATTTCAGTAGTCTTTGCTTAAGTGCATTCAGAGACCAAATTATTCACATAAGGATATGCCTGTTTACTGCAATGCTCCTGATTGTTTCACACTGAAGTTTAGCTAGTATAGAGCATAGCTAGCATAGTCTTTATATGGAAATATTTTTAAACAATTTTACAAATACAAAAAATAATAAATGTAATTAATCAATGAGGTTGTACTTCATCTCTGCTTTAGCCTCTAAGGTTCAGAAAGTGAACATAGAACAAGCAGCCATGTTAAAGACCCCTCTGTAAGGACATTGAAAATATCGCTGTGATTAACGCTTTGGGAATAATTAAGAACGAAAAGAAAACTTTAAAACACATTTAAATTGTTTGCTTTCAACACAGTGTTAACAGAAAACTTGCATCCTCAAAAAATTTGGGGTTTTTTTCAGATGTGTTTAGTCAATCTGTATGTAACTGTTTACTTTTAATTGATCACAGAAGTCTAGTAATACAATTTCTCTACACTGACTGGATGAATAAATATCCACATGTGTAAACTTCAAATCCAGCATCTGTGGATATTTATAAAGGCAAATTTCAATGTTACTGTATTTACCTCAACTGTAAAATATGCAAGTCTAGCTTTCAAAAATACCTTTACAAATTCAAACAATTATTTGAAAGGTTTTTTCTTCCTTTGGCTGTAGTTCGGGTAAAACTGGATCATCAGGGAGATTTTACATGCAGCCTTGAGATATTCTACAGACTGTGGCCAGACCTTGGACTCTCCGGCTGGACTATTTGTAATTGGGTTCCAGTCTAAGTGATAAATGACAGTAAAGAATCGAAATACTTATGCTGCCATCATGGTAAGTTTAAAGAACATTTCAGTGTCAAACTAGTAAGGCTGTTATGTTGCGTAGAAGACAACAGATTTTCACCAAAGAGATAATCAGAATCGCATTGAGGAGTGATCTTCGTTAGGGAAAGTTATCTCTATCTTTCTTTGACACTTCCTTTGGAATCGGGAAATTCCAGAAGGTTTTCCTTTCCAGTGGATGAAGACTGTGCTCTTTGATATCCTATGAGTCTAATGGTGAACTGATTCAAAGGGCAGGATTATCAGATAGAGAGAATTGTCTCAAGACAGAGTGTCAGAGTTGGTTGAGATTAAACTCTTGTAGAAATACTAACTAGAGAGCTCAAAAATGAAAAATACCACCTAAGACACCACAGCTACTCAATGAAATTTTAATTCTCACCTCCTCAGGACCATTGCCACTTGGTCTCTTGGGGAGTATGCATTGTAGCTAAAAAAGCCCAGAAAAAGATTGCAAGTCGAAGATGGTTTTCACAAAGACAATTTGCAGAAAACACAGAATGACGATAAGTGATTGCAATAGAGGAAACAGTTTTATTTTCAAAGCCATCATCCTATATCTTGTTCCATAATGCAGTGGCTATCAATTGCATATGGAGGAGGAGGTGAAAGAAACCAGAAGTGAAGCAATCAAGTATTAAATTTTTATGCTCTTCTAAGGATTTCTGTCGGTTTTTCAGTTTGTTTTATAAAAGACTGGAATAATTTTAAGTGACAAATGGCTATATCCTAAATTAGGATTGATACTGTGCAGCAAACACATACAACAGAAAGTAAATAACTAGAACAAATGAAACAAAGATACTCTGTCTCTGAAGTCCTTGTGCCAAAATGATTGCTGCAAACACTGAGTGAACAGCAGCCAGGAATAGCCTGATCACGTGGCAGAACATCCCACTTTCTTTAACGATCCTTCATTGACGCTGTTTTTTGAATTAGTCAATATTTCACATGTAAGAGAGATGCAACTGGGAAAGCCGACTAATGAATAGTTGAAAGAAGTATATAATCCATCATCGTTTTGTGTGCTATTTTAAATAAACACACTTTCACAACAAAGCACTTTCCATCTTCTTCCTCTCAGCATTTGTCTCCCACTTACTACTGAGGCCCTAGTCCTTCACTGAGCTCTACACTTTGAGGACTTTGTGCCTGACTGTGCACCCACTGTTCAAGATATTATGATTAAAATATTTCTGATATACAAAATCAACCACGGTCAATGGTCTGACCAGCATGTCTCAATGCAAAATTGAAAGACTGATCATCTTACTTTCAGGTAAGAAACATGGAGAAAATTTTAAATTATGAAAATATATTCCCACTGACATTTAAAATAAACCCTACAGCTGTATCTAATCTGTAAAGCAGTTTAGATAACTTCCATGGAAATAATCAGAGGAAATATATCAGGAGATATATTTTCACTTTTCTCTTTCACCTCCTCCAAATTCTAGAGGTTTTGATATCCCAAAGCCTTAGAAAATACCATTTGGCTTCTATCTTGACTTTGGGCTTAAAAATATCTCTGAAAGATTCATCCATGCCTATTTCCATTTGTACAGCAAAGAGCAGAATGAGACCTCAGTCATTTGCTCACAGACATTCATTGTTGTGGTGGAAGCAGAAGAAGGAGTGAAAGAAATGCCACTTATTTAAAGGAATGGGGGGTGGATGGGCTCACAGCTGCCTGATCAACAGCTGCAAGTGCAATGCAGCTCCATATGGACTGGCACACAGGGCTCAAGTGGCAAGGATGGATCTTGCTCTGGCTGTATTATTTTGCTGGACATGTTGATATGGGGTCCTCATTAACCAGTGACTGATTAACAGTACCTAATTAAAGCAGAGGACAGCAAGAAGAATAGAGTGGTGGAGGAATTAGGTACCACACAGCATCCTGTCATGCTGCTTGCCTTGAATGTGCGTTGGTCAGGGTAATATGCAACACAATTCCAGGAATTAACTCTTCCCGCTGATGCTATTGTTTCTGACTGATAGCTCCTGTGTCATAAGGATTAATTCAATCTATACCATTATTCAGTCAGCAGCAACAGATGCTCATTCAGATATCTTGGCAGAAGAAGATGGCTCCACTTAACACCAGAGCTTGCATGTCACCCCAGGAGAGTTGTTCCACTGTCATCTTCTGGTCCTCAGCACCCCTTCACATCTAGGGTTCTGCTTATATGCACTTTATTCTCTGTGTTTGAGAATAAAGATAGACATTTAAGATAGATATTTGGCAATAACATCTCAGACAAAGCAGTACTCTGTCTGGGAAAAAGTGGAAGATCATTACTTATATGAGGAAAGTGGAAAGTCGAAGAGAAACAAGTGATTTTTTCTCCTCCTGCTCTGTTTCCCTCGCAAAAGCTGCTTGCCCAGTCATCCTGTCCCTTCAGCGAAGGAAGCAGAACTGCCTGCAGCCAGTTTTTCTGCTGTGGTAAATGTCACTGCTGTCTCTTGACCAGGTCCTCAGCTTCCCTCAACAGCTGGCTGTCGGCCCACCGTGCACAAAGGGCCCGCTCCATCCCTCGCCTCCTCTGCCAGCCCCAGGAATGTTTGACTCAATGGAAATCCATGGAGTAAATCCAGCACAAATAACAGAGGAAGGAGACCTGGTATTATCAAATGAGTTAAAATGGCTCCAGGCCTGGCCTTTGGGACTGCAGTACTTGGTGTCTCAGCTTCAAATTTCTCCTCATATCTGGGAAAGCTGTGAAGCCCTGTGGCCAACAGGATTTTCTGGGGCAATAGTTTGCCTGGCAAGACTCAACTCGAGCAAATTTGCTTAAGGTTATGCACCAATTGTTTGCTTTTAATAAAAAAAAAATAGTTCCTAATAAAAAAAGTAAAATGTTCTCCACTCAGGTGCTGAGCTGAAGCTGGGTGACCAGGGGTCTGCCATGTACACTGAGCAGCTCCCAGCACCCCTCACCTGTCCTCCTTGGCTGGGATGCTTTCTGGTGGGAGGAAGCTTTGGGGACGGAAAGTCTCCCACTGAGAAGCCATTGGGATAGGAAGGAATAAAGCCTCACATGGGTTTTGGTTGGATGGGCCCTTGCAGACCATGCTATTTAAAGAGTAGGACTCAGTTTCCCTGGGAGACCAGTCAGTCCATCCAACAGCCCTGCACTATCCCTGGGAAACCTCCTGGGTGCGTGTCCCGTGAAATGCTGGCTGCCAAAAGAGGGTGAAAAGAGAAAGATATTGCAGAAAGTAAAACTAGATTTTTCTTTCCCTCACAGCAGGACATGGCCAAGCATGGGGAGAACTAGATAAGATGCAGAGGGTGTGTGATTAGGTGTATGGGAAGGCAATGGTGCCAGAAAATACTAAACAGGCTGGGATTGCTGAGGCTGGAAGGGAGTCAAGGTGAGATGACTGAGGTATATAAATACTAAAAGATCTGGAGAAGGTGGGTGGGGAATAGCTGCCCCCTCCTGTCTCAGTACGAAACTAAGAGCACCCTTTAAAAATAGCAGGCAGCAAGAAGAAAATAAATAGAGAAGTCCTCTTTCGCACAGTGGAAAATAAACTCTGGAGCTTGTTGTTACAGGATGCTGCCAAGGCCAAAACCCAACTGGATGCGAGAAGGGTTATGCAAGGGCTGCCCCAAGGATGACCATGAAACCTCGCAGCCGCCTTCAGCTCGGCAAGTCCCCGAGGCACTGGCAGCCGGGCGCGGCACCAGGAGAGAGGAAGGAGCAACCAAGAATGACTCACACTTCCTACTCCCTTTCTTAAGCATTTCTGGGAACACTAGGGAACTCCTTGTACTGGGCCAAGGTACAGGCTTCACTGTACAGAGCACAGGGTCACCTGCACTATTGTTCTGACCTGCTCTGGCCGTTCTTTTGCACTCATATAACAAACTGGGGGCATTGTTTTCTGAAGTGACTAAAGACAGGTAAAGACGCTTGAGAAATTATCATGCTTGCCAAAAATACCTTTCAGAGGACTAAAATAGCCGCGGATGATTTAGCCTTCATTCAGAAAATAATGTTATTATTAAAGAACATACAAGAAGAGAAAAAATGAACTACCAGAACCACTTGTGTCAACTTTTTGAGTGAAATTGATTTTTTTTCCAAAATATCAGCATGAAATAAAAGCCTGCTTTTATTAAAATTCATTGTAACAACCTAAACATTCCATTAGGTTGAGCACAGCCTGGGGGACAGGCTTGATATCTTTCTTTTTCAGCTTGCTAAAAGGAAAGAGAGAAGCTATAGTAGGAGCCCAAATGAGTGTGAAGCCCAGTGACTACTCTGGGGAAAAAGAGCATTTGTACGGCTCATTTGCATTTGCACGGCTCATATTGACACAGGAATGTGAACTCCCTTTTTGTGGTGGGAATTACACTCATGTGCTGAAGGATCTCACCTTGCCCCACATTTCCGAGATGTGTTTTAGGGGAACAATGCTCAACATCGAAAGTGCTGTCACTGAGAGTCTGTCCCAGTACAACACAGAGGAGCTGCTGCCCCACAGCTGAAGCCTCCCTCAGGCATGGCCACACACACAGGGACACAGAGCAGGAGGCTGGGCTGGCAGGGCTGCACACCTCCAGGCACCAGGGCTGGCCAGGACTGAGAAACACAGCAGTCTGGCACATGCTGACGTAGAGACATCTTCCATCCCCGAAGCAGGGGATTGCAGGGATTTCCTGAGAGAGGGGAGGCTGCAGCCTCCAGGCTCCAGTAGTAATGACCGCTCCAGGGGAGGCCACGAAGCTCTCTCCTGTGTTACAGGATTCCCCAAACAGATGGGCTGCCTTGGCTCAGCTGCCAGCAGAGCCTTTGGTGAGAATGTTGCTCCTCGAAATACCTGCCCCGCTGCCCATAGTAAACATCAGGCACATGCATTCCACAGGGAAGAGGCCAAAGGAACAAAACTTGTTTTTATGGAGTGACAAAGGCTGCCAGGTGGACTGCCAACACACCTGGGAGGCAGCAGCAGCCCATGGGGGTCAGCAAGTGTCTTCTGGGATACTGCAATTGTACACAGCAGATATGAGCATCTAGGGAGAAATCTCTTCCTTTGCTTTGAAACCACAGAGTGGTGACTGACTTCTTACCTTTGGTGTGAAAGAAAAAAGGTGATAATTCAATCCTTCAGGCAACAGATGAGTGGAAGGCAACGCACACCCACACCCACACCAGAAGAATTCCTAAAGGTAGTCCCATCACCAAAATTATCACTCAACACAGAACTGTCCAAGCAGGAAGAATCACCAGGTTTTCCAACTCTAATTACCAGCTGTCTGAAACAATGACACAATCAACAGGGAGTGAATCGCATGAGTAGTCACATCCTGAGAAGAACCGGATGCATAAAGTGTCCTATTGAAATATAAACCTCTCTTAAGAGCTCTCTGAAAGAGTATTTACAAACACGCTGCTGTTCAAAGCTGGACGTATTGTTTCAGAGGGACTGAGGAAACTAAAACAAGAAAAGAAATTACCTTGACAAGTAGATTTACTATAATGATGCCTTTCTTAAACCTGTAAAGAGGGCAGCTGTTGGTTCTATCCATAACCCATTTGAAAGGAAGAGATGGGGTAAACTAGTGAAATGGTGGAACAATCCAGATTTTTATCAGCTGGCAATTCCGTTTCAAGAAAAGACAGAAGAGTCACAGATTTAGAGAGTTAATCATGTGGAGCCTTGTGTTGTCACATTAAGACCAAAGGGACACTTCCACTGACAGCAGGAGACAATAAATCAGTCCAGCAATTAAAAAGATGAACTTTCTCCATAGTCTTTCGCCTTGAAATCAGTGCATGGTGCTGAGTGCTCTGGCTGTCCTCCAGCAGAGCACTCTGACATTCATAATCCAGCCAAAGCCACCGACTCAGGTGTTTACTGGTAAGCATGTGCTTAAATGTGCTGCTGGACCACAGCCGAAAGGGTTAGCAAGTTGCAGCCTGCAGCTCTCTGCATCCCCAGGACAGTATCAGGGTATTCCACGTGGATGACAGTTTCTCAGCCTGTGGGTCACTGGTGGTCCCTGAGGCATGGTGAGGTCACCTGCAAAATGTCATCTGCTGTCATTTTGTTTTGAGCCAGCACAAGGTTTCCTATACACACAGAATGAGAAAACAAACCAAGAAAACCAGAGACATTTTAACCTGGCTTGGTTGGTGTGCTTGTAAATAAGAAGTGGCAACACAGTGTTAAATGATCTGAATTTTCCCAGAGTGGGGGAGGTTCATCATTGGATGAACCTTCAGGCCTTCACATTATCAGAAGTAATTAAAAATCAAACTGTAAATAATTTCCTGTTGACTGACTAGTCACATGCCAGTCAAATCTCTGGAGGATGTAGCTGTTCCTGTAAAAGAAAGAAGGAAGCCTTGCTGGATTGTGAAAACAGGTGAAAAAAACCTCAGAATTATTTCTTCTGCTCCCAGAATAGTAACCAGAATTAGACTATGACCTTTCCAGAGTGATGCGTGTAATTAAAGAAATCAAAGCACTGCTATATCTCCGAGGCAAAAGAAAAAAAACCTGTTTTGATCACATTTACTTCTTTTTATAAACCATGAAAGCCTGGATGCTCAGTGTTTAGACCGATGCTCCCTCTGCAAAAGAGGAAGCACACTACTGTACATAAAAAGGAATGTGGGGGAAATAAAAAAATACCTGAATGAAATATCGGCTCCAACACACCTTTGTGATGTCTTAGCTTTTGTAGTATTCAAATGCAGAGGTTATTTTCACCTCCTCTTCTGCCTCATGAATTCCCTCAGGGATTGTGATTTGAGCTTCAAACAGCAAAAAGGAAAAAATTATTTTTTATCATGGAAGCAGATAAAATGGGCAGAGGCAAGAAAAGCTGCTTTTGTTCTGATCTTTCAGACCTCAAAACATATTTCAATTCATGCAAATATGTACTTAAACCTCTTACGAATCAAGAATATGCATTCTATTTACCTTTCTAAAAATGTATTTTAATTTTAATATTACATGTATTATTTGCCTTTCTGGTATAGGAAAATGTTGTTGTTTCTATTTAGATAATGTCTGTTATTTCTGTCCTGTGTTACTTGTTATTTATTGAAGCTTAAGCTGTTATGGTCTCTTACATAAATCCTTCTTAGCACGTGGATTATTGATCCTATAATCCGTAATAATATTGTCTATTCTGCCATCCAGCTGGCAGCAATAAACATTAAAAATACACATTCTAAAATATGTTGTGAAATTCTACTCGAACCAAAACCAAAACAGTAAACGTGGTCAACAAATGACACTTCTAAATAAATACTGTGATTTCTCTCTAAAAATGCCTAAAGACAGTAGACCATGTTATTAGATTTATGGTCTATTAAATTTTAGGCTTAAAACCAAAACAATTCTTTAGTCATGCAGACACCCTTCAATATGAAGCTTGTTTCCATTTTGTACTTGCAAACTTATTTTCTTTTTACCCTTCTGAGCAAAATGCTTTGTTGGCTTAGGTTGTTTTTAAGGGCTCAACAAAAGCTGTAATGTAGAACAGTTAGACCAAACAGGAAAATTTTAGCAGAGCTTCATATTCTGTACCTGGCACCTAATCTCTGCCATGGACAAGAGCTACAAGCCTGCATTTACAGTGTGCCTTGACTTTGAGGCTATCTTGTGATGCCATCACCCCATTTCAGCTTGCTCTGGGACAGGTCTGGAAGACCCCTCCCGCTCATCCACTTGGGCAAATTTTGCTGTTGGAGGGGATATGGCCTATTGGAGGGCTGCTGCTGTCCCTGTGGGAGCTTAGACACTTCTCTGTTCCAACCCAGTACCCCCGCAGGTTAATGCGGTGTTGCAACCTGCACATTCGATTTTCAGTTTGGGCCCAAGTCTGGATTATTTTGTAAATGTGCCCTAAACATAAAGCCATCATAAAACTGAGTAAAATTGGGGGTTGACATTAAGTCTGTGCAATATTTCAACTTCGCAGAGATGTGAAGGGTGTGTTACGTCATCTCCTAAGGGTCCAGCTGTGATGTTGAGAGCACACCTGAGACAGGGCACTGTCCAGCATCACATTCGCTCCCTGTTTCTGATGCTCTTAGAGTTAAAAAACAACCCACCAGCTCAGGAACAAAATCAATCCGTCTCAGTGATGATGGGCTAGCAGAGAGGCTATTGTTTACTTGCATCAAATCTAGGAACTGGGTCATTTTTAAACCTGAAAGCCTGAGCTGCAAGGAGGCTGCACATCCCCTGTTCTTGGGGCTGTGCAGCTTCCCGGCTCACCCTGGTAGCACCTCAGGGGAAGCACTGGAGGAGCATGAAGATCCCTGTGCTGGCAGGTTAGATTTCTTCCTCGTTGCCCAACTTTTTGGCATGGTTTGGGAGGCACAAGCCCCCAGGTACTCTGCAGCACCTTGAGGTCAGCTTGGGAGCTCATGACAGGGCACAGCTCCTCTCCACAGAGAAGGCAGAGCCTTGTGTGAGGAGAAGACCGTGCAAGGGTTCTGGAGAGTAGCAATTTCTCCTGGGTTTTTCTCTGGGAAATTAAGGATAGCTAGTTTGAAAATTGCAGTCAGGGCTTCAGTAAAAACCCAACCGAAGTTCCAGCAGTAGGGAAAACTGAAGAGACTGCACATATCTAAATGAAATACATTCAGTTTTAGAAAACTTATGTGTCCCCATCTTATCTGTAGCAACACATAGCTATTGATAATGCCTGGTTTATTCACATTATTTTTTATTGACATAGCTGTT
Organism: Cnemophilus loriae; assembly: GCA_013397755.1. Classification (NCBI taxonomy): domain Eukaryota; kingdom Metazoa; phylum Chordata; class Aves; order Passeriformes; family Corvidae; genus Cnemophilus; species Cnemophilus loriae. The sequence continues at coordinate 130,661 of VZTF01006172.1, forward strand.
ACAGTAAGTGCCTCATAAATCATTTGTGGTTGGGGAAAGTTCCTAAAATCGCTCTACTCTGGGAAATATCCAAACAAGGCAGCAATTCTTTCATGCAGGCAGAGAATTAATTTCTTCTGGTAAATCTAAATAGCTGGTTAGGTGGGTCCTGCCTGTGGTGATCAGTTCCCCTCTTCAGAGGTGATTTCTTCTCTCCTACACAGAACGTCCAGCTGTCAACATTTTCCAAGCCAGTGGCTGTCATCCCACCATCCCTAGTGCACATCAGATCTGGGACAGGGCAGCATACAACTGGTGAAGGATCTTACAGATGAGATGATTAGCCTACAAAAGTTTCAGATTCTTATTTTTCAGACATATTGTGAAATTCATTTATCTTTTTTCATAAGGAAGAAATGTATGTCTTCACAGCAAGTATACACGTCTGCCCACTTGCACTTCATAACTTTTTAGCCCATCAATTTCAGCCATCTTTTATGAGGTGGAGTTTGATAGGATAATGACCTAAAATATGTTAATTTTCTAAAAGTTTCAAAAAAAGGTGTGGAAGAGAACCCTGTCAGTTCTTCTACTGGGAGGTTAATGAGCCCAATTAGTATTAAAAGGGCAGAGAATTCATACAGAAGAGCTATCATGACTGCCATAAATGTCAAAAATGCTTTGGTTAGAAATTGCAGTGCATTGTATACCTGAGACACAAAGATTTAGGAAACCAGATATCATTAGTCCTATTGATCAAGGACTTTTGTATTTGGGAGAGAAATACTCCACAGGGAGGAACAGGCTTATGCAGGGATATTCGCTGACTTGGGATGATTATGTCAGGAGATTGGCTCTGATTGTGACAGGTGAGGCAGAGGCAGCTCATTTAGCCCTTTAATATAATATTCTGGTTGGTGAGAAAAGTAATACTTGAAAAGAATATATAATGCTTTTGGTGGAGGCTTTTATACATCTATATGAATACAGCCAAGGTGTTTTAATCTAAAATACATGTATATTAGAGGGAGATCATATTCCCTCTTCTCTTTCATAACGTGTCTATATGTCCCCCTTAGACACGTAATCATGTTTACTTTGCCAAATCCTTCCTTGTACTTGTGGATCAATTAGTATTATTTCTATAGTGTCTCCATCCAAATTCTTTCAGTTTAAAAAATCACAAAAGAGGAAATAAATCACATTAAAACCCCATTCACCATGGTTGTATCACGATGGTTATGTTTCTATGGAAACATCTGTGTGAAGAGACTATGATACTCTTGAAGATTAGCATTTTATCCCGTATTTCCAATTATGTCATCAGACTGGATTTTCAGTGGCATAAACTGACATAACCACATGAAAATTAAGTGATTTATAATGGATAAAGATGCAAACTGGTAATTATTTGAGAAAAAAACCTTAATAATTTACGTGATGGGGAGTCTGAATCTAAAACTGCTGCTGCCCCATGTATATTTGAAAGGTTGGATTAAGTTCTGCTTGAATCACCCTGGAATAATTGTTGTTTCCTAATGAGTCCTAGGATTCAAGCGAGCAGCAGGAAAGCACACAATCTCTGACTTAGACTGAGCTTGAATAGACAGGGTACTAAATGTGGTGCTGTCTGGCAGCACAGGCCACACTGGGGCACGGGCACCTGTGCCTGTTCTCCTCCCCGGTGTCTCTGCACGCTCAGGCCTCACCATGCTCTGTCACACCTGCTCACTCCACGCTGTGTGTCTGGGCACGTTTCCACACACGGCAGCCATCCTTTCACTTGTAGGCTGGGTCCCCACATTAGCACAGCCTCTGCTCTTTGCAGAGGAGCATTTCCCATGCTGTCATTCATTGTGGCCAGTGTCCCCTCAATCTTCTCAAAGGCGCTCCAGGTATGGCTGGCTTGTTTTCATCTCTCTGTTTCTGCTGGTGTCTTGCACCTAGATTTTGGAGATATTTAGTAGTAAAGTATCTGCAAAATATCTTAAAATGTTTTGTGTGGTAAGGGGGGGGTGGTTTTACCAGCAAAACAGCATTTGATAGATGGCCCAGTCTCTAAATAAAGTTTTCCACTTTGTTTCATTTTGATAAACTGCATGGCTTTTATGGAATCAAAATTCCTTCAACACCACAAAGAAAAAAGAATTCCTATGTAGAAAACCATCAAGTGTATAAATTAAATTGAGAAATGTGGTAGAATTATTTAAAAGATTAAAAGTAAAATGTAAAGTAAGAGTTGGTGCTCAAGACTTAGTTTTGAACTTTAGTTCTTGGATTGGTAAAAAAGCAACATATAATAACATCATCAGGGACAAAGACCTTCAAAACAGACATAGATATAACCACTCATGCATTGTAAGAGTTCACACACAATAACACCTCTTACATGAAGCATGGTATCAGTTCCCTCTTCAGGAAAGATTCATCTATGTTGTTAAAACTTATCATTAAAAAATCATACTGATACATTCTGAACAAGGTGAGATTCCAAAGTGAGGAACTTGTAGCAGAAATGCTCCATCTTCAGTCTCAGGGCCCCACCTACCCTCACACCGTGTACTCCAGAGCCCAGGCTGTGGGTCAGCTGTGAAGCAGGCAGTGGGGCTGGAGCACAGACCAGGGACCAGGCTGGAGGATCAGTCTGTCTGAGTCTACACGGCATCCCAACCCATCCTTGGTGTGGGCATGGGATTGCTCTGGGAGGGACTGGTAGGCCTGCCAGGCCAAGCAAAAGATGGAGTTTTCTGCAAAATACACATATGTTTTCACATATTTTGAAATAACATCTACTATTATGTATCTGATTGAATATAGTTGTAGGTATATAGTCCAATGACTTGAGTTTGGGTATCCTGATGTCATTGAATGATCTCATACTTTACAGTCAGCTCTGCAGGCAGATGCTGTAGATTAGCTCAGCTCCAATAATTGCAAGGTGACTCCCCCCACATCTCTGGGTAAAACAGTCAGTCCTGAAGAGAATAACACACAGAGCTCCTTCAGAAGCCTGTGGTAGTTAAAGTAAGCCATATAAGACTGGCTCCTGTGGTATCCTTTACATGAAAAAACCTTTTTACCAATTAAACTTGAAATAATGAAAGTTTTAAATCAAGGGAACTAATTTTCCTGTTCCACTTCTTCAACTAAACATACTTCTGCCACATCTTGCTGTTAACTATGTCTCAGTTAAGTGCATGCCATTATTTTGAACAGATTTCTTTTTAAAAAAAGAGAACAAGGAGAGGGGAAAAGGGAAGAAGAAACAGAAAATGACAATTAGGAGAGAAACTGTGGCTTTGCCTTTTTCTTCTGCATTAGGCAAAAAAAAATATTGACACAGGAATTTCCTGTAAACTAAGTTGCATATCATTTGCTACCATGCTGATAAGGGAGGTGATCTCAACAATATGCCCTGTGTGCCATCTAGACTGTACACGAACTGCTAGGAACAGGGAGGAGACAAATTGTTTGCAAGCCAGAGTGACTATGGTGCCCGTGAAATGACTTTGTAATTGAAGTCACGCAAATGGGGAAGGCTCCTGTCAGATTCTTTAGACCCCCTCGTTTTCCCTATAGATTTCTCATCTGCCCACATACCAAAAGTTTTTTTCAGTGTTGGTGTTGTGGTGATTCCCATTGTAGATGTCTAATTTTTCCATCAGACTGGCGACTTTGTAGGGACAGGGGATACTAGCAGCAGACTCCAGAAAGCTACGGGAAAAGTGTTTCGTCTTTTACTTGCTTGATTTTCAACAGAAGCAGTAGAGCTCATTCTCCTCTCAATTATAATGCTGTAAATTCAATTGCAATTTCTTTTATTAATAATGCAATTATTAATAGTAACTCATAATTTTCCTCATGGCCCTGGTCTCGAGTTAAAATTTACATAAAGGAATCCTCATATTTGGCTATAGCACCCTTCAGTGAGTCTATGAAAAATTATCTGTTTTCTCTTGTCAGGAACTTGCTGTGAGACTGGTGATTGGATTTGTTTTTTGGATATCATCATTTCTATTCAGACTGAGATTCAGATACCATGTGAAGTTTTTTGCACATTCTTAAGATGCCTGATGAATTAAATAGGCATTCATAAAAGGTCCAAAATTTAAATTTGATGAAATATATAATGTGTCCACATAAGCTATTTACATTACTCAAGGGTAATTAAGATAATTCCATGATAGTGGAAGTTGGATAGTCTGTAACTTTTACAAGGCTTTACTTTCATTTTGATTCAAAACTATTCTTACCAAATATGGTTTCTTTTTCCCAGCATTTCAACTATAGATTTGAAGGAGACAAGTAATTCCCATCAATATTTGGAACGCACAACACTCAAAAAAGACATGAGCAAAATGTTAGAAAGGCTGGGAAATGTTATTTTCATCCTGTCCTTTCTGCCTTGTCTGCACTAGGATGATCCCTCCTTCTCAGTGACACTGTTGGATGAACTCTGCAAAAGCGCATTTCTGTTTCAATAGTGACTGAGTGATATGGCCAAGCATGACTTTACTCCCTGCCAAGTTCGTATTTTCAGCTGAGTGGAGAAAAAGAAAATCCTTTCTTTTCAGCTAAGGTTCTCAAAATATTTGTTGTTTCCAAACTCCAGCCAGCATGATCCACATTAAAGCCATATGCAAACAAAAAGACAAGTGAAATCACCCATCTGCAGAATTTTCACCCAAAATGCCAAAAGGGAAAACACTTGCCTGATTCGTGCTGGCATGAAACAGCATCTGGAGTGCTCCCTTCTTTCTGATACTAGCACATTTTATTATTCCTGCCAACAACATTGTAGTCTCAAGGGCACCTTGAAAAAAACAACAAAAACTGTTAAAAAATTAGTGATAAAAATACCCTTCTGGAAAAAAAGATAAAAAGAGCACTACTATTTCTGGAAAGGGTTGGTTCATTTTTCTTTTTTTAATTAAATTTTTTTAAGGAATTAATAGTCTAGGGATTCAAAGGGAAACGACGGCAGGGTTACATGTGCTCACAGTGTGGCGTATCTTGTCATCTTAAAGGTTCCCAAGCAGCTGGTCCACAGAGATTTGAGAGGTCACATAGTTTTAATGCTTCCCCATCTCCTACTGCTTAATCTCATTTGTAATATCTAAAAATATTGCTTTCCCAGTATAGCTTTCCCATGTAAACTTGGACTTGCTGCCGTTATCCCAGGACATGGTGATGTTGTTCAGGGTGGGAGAACAGGAGATGTAATTGCCAACTGGAAGAGAGACAGTTTCTGAATGGAAGGGGAGGATTTCCCTGAGATAATGTTTTTATTCATTCTGGAAAATTACCAAGGATGTTTTTACTAAATAGCATTCAGATTGGTTTCAGACACCTCTGCAAAGGGAATACTGTCTCTCTGGTCAGGAAGCTGGGCTAAACAGTCCCCGTGGGAAGCAAGAAAGAGCAGAGGTGTCTGTGCTTGGTGCATTTTATGCTTATGCATGACAACCACTGGTTAAAAAATTGAAGCAAGCCAGAGAATTAGAAGACCTTACAGAGCACCTCAGGGAATGCTATTCCCTGGAAGGCATATCTAAATTGTCTACTCTAATCAGTTCATTCTTGTTTTTAAATATTTTGAGGACATAAGTATCTTGCTCCAGTAAAACATACCAGTGACTTTAAATGATTCTTCCACTGACACACACTAATTTTAGCACACAATTTTGCTTTAACTTGTTATTTTTTATAATGACCTTAGACTTCTCGAAGTATACCCCAGGCCTTTGGCAAAACTGTTTGCATGAACAAAAATTTCTGTAATGCCTGTTTCTCTCCATGAAGATTTATTGCTGTCCTTTGCAAGAGTGTTGCTGGGGAGACAGTGACTCCTAGTCATATTTCACATGATGCCTACAATTAATCTGTTAGCAATTCGGACTGGATGGCTCTTTCACTTAGTACATCTGCTAACAGATGTCTTCAGATAGACAATTTATATACATGTGTATTTTGAACAAAATAGAATCACATATTAGACCTCACTAGCAATTATTTTCTCTGAAAGTGTTTTTTCATTTATCGTGATCGAAAACAGTTACATTCATCAATCTCCTCAAGACAGTGGTTTAAATAGATTTATTAATATCTCTTAATCTCAATTAATTTATACAAAAATTTCTAGAGTTTGAAAGAATGCTCTCTCTCAGGAGTTAGGTTGACTGCACTTTAGACCATTTCTTATTTGATTACCTAAGCAACATGTAAGGAGGTAAAGGAAATGCAGTAGCTTGCTGCTAAGACCAAACTTGATAGAGTGGGTGTGAACATTGTATCCATGCATTCAGTGAAGGAAAGTAACTGGCATTCAAGTGAACTAGAAACTGGCAATCAAGCAAAGTCAATATATATGAACTCATCGTCATCAGACTGAAAATGGTTGCTGATTGTTTTGCTTCAGATCTGGATTGCACGCGTTCATTTCGATATGACCTAAAGAATCTCACACCAAGACTCGCTGAGTTTGAGTTCATCTAAGAAAAGTACACGCCATTTAACTGTGTCGCTAACCTGCAGTTTTAGTCAAAACACTAGGAACTCCAGGGTCAGGGAACACTGTCTTCCCCTGAGAAAATCAGCTACTGTTTCCCTGTGAGTCATAATAGGAAACAAATAAGGGGAACAGCACTGACTTGGGGAAGCAGTAATGTATGATCTGTCTGTGTCTTAGTACATTATGTAAGGGTTAGGAAGAGAGGTGAAAAAGGAATTCTGGAAAATAAATCTGCTGAGCTGGAGAACTACAGAAAAATGCAGTCTCTCTTTCAGACAACCAAACGAGGATGGCCTCGGTAGAGCTGAACTTTCTGATCACAGGAACACAGGTGGAATCACCCGTTCTTTCTGATATGTGACCTCACCCACTAAACCACCTTTAAGCTTTTTATAGCCATCCCACTTCGTAGCCCACAGAAGTTGTTCCTAGCATACAAGGCAAGAAAACTTTTGCAAAATGTTCAGACAACATCAGACATTGTTCATGATCAAAGTGAGGCATCTTCTCTTCCACTCAGGCACTTCACTAAAAATTGGGTACTCTTCCAAGCAGAATGAATTGCATTAGACTTTCATCTCATCTTGATAATTTTCTTTGTTAAGCAAAGACTCATTAGCCTCTTATACAAGCGTGGTATCAATCACTTGTGGCAAGGAATTGGAATAAAACCACTTATGAACTCCTTGGCTTACACCCAATGTTTTCCAGTGCCCTCTGAGTAGTTGCAGTCAGGAGCAGGGAAAATCTACAGTTTGTCCAAAGAATTTTCAGTGTTTATGGCATATGAAAGCAATGCTTTCTCTACAGGACAGTGTTATCATTTTTGAAAATGCTATATTTAAAAGTAGTATACTAAAAATAACAAGGTGCAGCCTAGTAGCAGACTACTCATTTTAGTTCCTTTATAAATACACTTTTCCAGATTAGAGAAATTTTTGTCACTCCAGAATAACTCATAAGGTAGTCTGAGTCTGTTTGGAGACAAGGCAGAGAAGAACTGTCTGAAATTCAAACAAGGAAAAAGCAGGGTCCTGCACCTGGGAAAGGATAAATCCACGCGTCAGGCTGGGGGCTGACCTGTTGGAAAGCAGCTCTGTGGAGAAGGACCTGGGGCATCCAGGTGGACAACAAGCTGTCCTGTGAGCCAGCGGTGTGCCCTGGGGGCCAAAAATGCCAATGACATTCTGCAATACAGGTTGAAGTCGGTATCCCGCCTCTCTACTCAGCTCTGGTGAGGCACATTTGGAGTGCTGTGTCCAGTACTGGGTTCCCCATGACAAGAGAGACATGGAGCTCCTGGAGTGGGTCCAGTGGAGGGCTACAAAGATGATTAAGGGACTGGAGCATCTCTCTTATGAGGGAGCTGGGCCTGTTCAACCTCAAGAAGAGATGACTGAGAGGGGAAATCATCAATGTCTATGAGTGTCTGATGGGAGGAGTCAGAGGATGGGCCCAGGCTCTTCACAGTGGTGCTGAGCAATAGGGCAAGGGACAACAGCAAAAACTGATGCGCAGGAAGTCCCACCCGAACATGAGGAAGGACTTCTTTACTGTGCAGTGACAGAGCACTGGAACTGGTTACCCAGAGAGGTTGTGGAATCTCCTTCACTGGAGATGTTCAGGAACTGTCTGGATGCAATCCTGTGCCATGTACTCCAAGATGACCCTGCTGAGCATGGACCACATGACCCACTGTGGTCCTTTCCAACCTGACCCATCCTGTGATTCAGTGATTCTGTATATGAAAATGGATCTGACTCTGCTATTACAAGGTAGAATTCCAGAACCTAAGCAGATATAGTCCAGCACTACAAATGTTAGAATTCTTTTATACAGACTCCTTAAGGCTAAATATGCAGATTTAAGCCTTAATGAAGCCTACAGACACCAGTGGAAGCTCTTCCACTGGACATTTTCCTAAAACTTTGAAGAAGTCACAGTGTAAATAGAATCAGATCAAAGGATAAGGATGCTGGATTAGGAAAGCAGCAGATTACAAAACAGCATTAGCATTTGCCCTTTGCAAAGGTTAAATATGTTCCTATCTTAAATATTGCATCTATGTTCCCATGAGGACTATCCATTAAAAAGATTTTGGATTAAAATGGAAACATGACCAGAATACAATCAGAAAGAATTTTTTAGAACTTTGGAGCAGACATTATTAGAAATAAATATCTCAGAAAGCTTTTGAAGAGTCATAAGTCATAAGCAGTCTTGGAAAAAAGGAGAATTCTCTTTCAAATAATGAAGCCTTTTAAAACTAAACAGAAGTGATCTGCTTGTATTAAATTCTCCAGATTTAAGGAAACTTTCACCTTACTGAGTTCTATTACAAACATGCTGCTCAGAAGCTTCAGTACTCGGTTTTTGAGAGTGCACAAACATTTTCAAAGCAGCCAATCTCTTCACGCATTTTCATTCTTAAGTCACTGCAAAATCAGATGAAGCAAAATGTTCCTGATATTGTTTGTTTCAATTTGAAACTCAGAGGAAGTTCTGGGATATCTGGAGAGAGAGTTCTCCTATCTCAAATTAGACATCTGCCATGTGGATGTATGAATTAGTCAACCTAGATTCTGTCTGAAGTCAGAGGCAAAAAATGAGTTCTTAATATGACCTGTCTTGAGCAAATGCTATAGGATGAGTTGGACTGTTTCTTCCTATTGATCTGGGAAGAGAGTGAAGGCATCTGGGTCTTCTGTGGACACCTAGACTGCAAGACAGCCACGTTGTGTCAGCTGAACACTGAGCCAGCCTGTTGTACTCAACCATTAACAGCTTTGATGCTTCAGCTCTTTCTTGACCTCTTACAAGAATCACTTTGCTGGCATTTCAAAATGAATTAATTCCTCTATAAAAGCCAGCGTGATAGCTAGTGGAAATTAGCAAAGCCTTTATAGGTTAAAAAGAATCCCACCCACCTGTTTTTATGGGCCACTAGTCTTTTTTACAGCTTCAACCATGCTCAGAATTTCTTGTGCAAAAAATGAGTAAATATTAAGAAAGGGAAGGTGTGGATACACCTAAGCATGGGCTTGTAACCTCTGGAGAGCCGAGGAGAAGAAGATACATAGTACTGCAAGTCTGAGTTACCTGTCAGAAACAACCTCTCATTCACCATGAATACTCTTACACGGTGAATTCCCTGAACTTGATACACTGTGTTATCACTGAAAATAAATAATATTGAGTGATTCTAGATTACTCCTATAATCCCTCTGCAGGGATTCAGAGTAGGAATCTTATACATACAATGGACATCAAAATAGAGGAACCAGACTGTAGCTTCCCAGAAATGGCCATTTATGTGCTTATAAGAAACATGAATGGAACAAACTTGACAATGCAAGAAATCACATGCAGATCAGTCTGGAATCATCCATAAGAAAAAGCATAAGGAAAAAAAATCATATTTTGGCACTCAAGCATTGCCTAGCAGAGAGTTTAAGTTTGCATGCAAAAGGAAAAAGCAAGTAGCATTACACAGTGAAAGTAATAGTTTCAAATATCTAGTTTTGCCCATTATTTGATACTATTACAAACTTTTCATGGTTGCTTTATGCTCTTGGAGCAGGCCACTACATATATTCTCACTGTAGATATGTGGTAAGCAACCAGTATAAAGAATTATTCTATATTACCATTATAAAACTATATCTTAAGAGGCAGAGTAATATTTCTGTAATGATAAATAAGTACCTCACAGATACATGACTGAAGAATATCTGTAATTAATATTGTCCCTGAAAAATAACATAGCTAGTGGAATTACAAACAAAATCAAATTGTTCTGGCCTAATGAAATAGCTGCTGAATTGCAAGGCCAAATTGAAGCAGAGAATTCAAAACCAAGGAGAATATAAAACCAAAATTACCAGCATGCTTAGTAAAGAACACATTTGGTGATAAAATGACTGTGTGTAAGATGGCCATCAGGTGCCCTCAAAGCTCCCCTAGCCTCTACTCCTGTGGCAAGTGTTCCAGTCCCACTGCCTTGGGAGGCCTTCCCTGAACTCTCTCTAGTCTGTCCATTTCTTTCCTGCATTGGGGGCCCAAAATTGGATGCAATATTCTAGGAGTGGCCTTAAAAGCGTTGTGCAGAGGAAATAAATTGTTTCGTTGGTCTGTTGAATATACTTCTGTTGATATAGCTCAGGATGCTGTCAGCCTTTCTCCCTGCCAAGACTCCCTGGTGGATCATGTCTGGCCTAAAAGCCACCAGAACACCTGGTCCTATCCAGAAGAGCTGCTCCCTGGCCTAGCCCATACTAGGACAGGGGCTTAGTCCGTGCCAAGTGCAAGCCTCTGCATTTATCCTGGCTGAACACCATAAGGCTCCTGTTGGTCCATTCTTAGTGCTGATCTGGGTCCCTCTGAATGTCCCCAAGAGTATCGACTGGTGCCACCAGTTTGCCTTCATCTCCGAACTTGCTGAGGGTACACTCCTTCACGTCCTCCAGCCCACTGATAAATGCACTAAACATCACAAGCAGGTCCCAGTGCAGATCCCTGTGGAACTGGACCTGTAACCAGTCTCCAGCTGAAGTGTGAACCTTTAAACACCTCCTCCGAGCCCCACCATGCAGCCAGTTGTTCAAATGTCTAGTACTTTGCTCAGTTACTGCCGTTGTAATTAGTATTCTCTTCAGCAAACCACCTGCCTTTGTGATTTCAGGACCACCGCTGGAGATGTGAATAACAAAAATTAAGGTTTGCCACTGCTTTTTACTACCAGTGACATCCCATAAAAACCCACAGCTGTACTGTCAGAGACTCGATGGTGACTTACTCTGTCTTCAGCAACAGACCCATTCATCAGTGTTTCATTGTGGAATTCTCAAGGGTATATCTCTCTAATACATTTTTTCTAGAAGTAAAGACAGATTAAGGTTTCTTGCCTCCTTTCCTACTGCCTCCCCTTTGGCTGAACCTGTACTGCACTTGGTGGAACTGACTGGGGAGGCAGGAACAGCAGTGTGGAGATGAGACCTAGAGTGGAGGGGGAACAAAAAGCTGGAAATGTCTGAATCTGTCATCCCATGAGACAAAAACCTACATGTTAGTCTTACTCCTGGTTTACCTGAAACACAACCATGCACAGAAACACAGTATCTGGAAGGTGATTTTTGCCTGCTAGGATTCTTTTCCAAATCTCCCCTGGAACAGCAATAGTAAATACGAAATTCTATCCTGAATTATTCTGTTTCCTGTAGCATCTCTGCAGTAGCATTCAGGTCAGAATGAAATACAAGTGCTAGAAAGCCCTCCGAATCTGAGCTAATTTACATAGGAAACTTCCCAAGCCAAATGTTATTCAAGGTCCTGAACAGGGCATTGAATTGTGAAGTTGTGTGAACACATAAAAAAAGCATGACATCATCCCAACACTCGTATTTGTTCAACTCCCTTTAAGGGAACATTTGTGGTGTTTTCAATAGTAAGGGTGCCATGGCTCTCAGGAGGGACAGAATCTGTTTTCTCAGGAACCATCAACCAAGGTTCATTTCTACTCTTTGGGAATGCCCTTTCAGTTCCTGATGGCAGTTATGTGCAAAAGGGGCCCAGCAGCCCTTTTTGGATCACTGTCACTAGTGATCAAGGAATGTTGCACTATTTTCTTTCCCTGAAAGGCCTCTTTCCTTTCCTTGAAACCGCTAAATCATCCGCGCCAGCTCCTCGAGCTTATAAAGTTATTCTGAGTCACAAATCAGTTTCCATCCTGTTGGACCAAGTTGTACCCAGGAGGAATGGTCATATACTGTGCCTGTGCTTTCTGGAGAAAAGTCTGAAGAGAGGGAGATAACATTACATTGTTCTCTCAAGCAATCTGTTCACCTACATCCCCACAACATTCTCAGCTGAAGAACCCTTGGCTGAATTTTAAAGAAGCAAGGAATGTCTAATTGAATGGCTCTTTCATAGCACTCAGAGGGACGAGGGGAGGGGAGGGGAGAGGAG
>VZTF01006174.1:0-128666 GCA_013397755.1 Cnemophilus loriae
CCTAAGAGAAAGAAAAACAGAAGCAAAAAACTTATCCAACAATCACGATCTCTCCACTGCTCTGGCAATCCAAAAATGAAAACAAGTAGTTTCAGCTCTTCAGCATGTTCAAAAACATAACTGAACTTCTTACTCACAGCATGAACAACCCTCAGGATGACAACCTGTTTTCCTAGTCAGTTTTGAAACTTTCAGCCAAATTAAGTGTTTAACTATAAATCTAATATTTTATATGTGGTATATCTATCCAGCTATCTTTATCATGTGACTTTTAAATTTTTATTATTCATCATTATTGTTATTTTCCCTTCAGGATGAAAGGAATGAGGGATTTGTCTTTACAAACAAACTGTGGGTCTGCTAGTAGATAAAACTAGCACTGAGAGATAAACAATAGGCAAGATTCCACTGATTGATAAATGGAATGAGAGAGATTTGTCTTTATGAACAAACTGTAGGTCTGCTGATAAATAAAATTGGATACTGAGAGATGAAAGAAACAATGTGAGGAACCATAAATTCCACAGGAAAAGAAAAAGGGGGGGTATACATTAGAAGAGGGTCTTAGGTATTAGGCATTTCGGGAAGTCTGTACCTCTCAAGTACCTCAGCCAATGGGGAAGAGAGAGGGAAATGCAGCCAAGAAATTAAGATAAAAAGGAGGCTGCATCCTCTAAAAATTTGAGAGACCCCGTGGGGAACGCCCCATGACCTCACTTTATTCGAATAAAGTTACAGGACTCCTCTGTCTCCTTTTTGGCCATAAACCTCTAGTGTTTGTGGATTAATTTTCCTGACAAGGACAAATAGAAACAGGGTCCATAACAGTTATTCAGGGAACTCCATACTGGAAAGACTCAGCTGTGTCACAGCCTTGCAGTCACCTGTCAGGTGTGTGGTTCAGTTCATTACAATCCAGTATTCAGACACCACAGCCTTGGGATATTTGCTAATTTGGGCACTTTCCTTGACTTTCAAAGTGTTTACTCTCTAGAGGTTGCTATTCCATAAAATATTATAGGCTTGGACTCGATTAGATTATTTAGTTGACGCTCTAAACTTCCCAGCTCAAAGTTGAGCACCTGTCCTCTTGTGCAGAATCATGGAATCCTGGAATAGTTTGGGTTGGAAGGGACCATCCAGTTCCATGGGCAAGGACACCTTCCATTAGACCTGGTTGCTCCAAGCCCCATCCAACCTGGCCTTGAGCACTGCCAGGGATGGGGCAGCCACAGCTTCTCTGGTCAGCCTGTGCCAGGGCCTCAGCACCCTGATAGGGAATAATTTCTTCCCAATACCCTATCTATCCCTGCCCTCTGTGAGTGGGAAGCCATTCTCCCTTGTCCTGGCACACCAGGGTGAAAGGTACTACAAAGAAGGTGTCGGAGATGGGGACCAGGAATCTTTCCTCTTGCTTTTCCCAGCTATACAGGACTTTAATCACAGTAACTTGGAATATTATTTATTATATGACCTTGGTTAGGGCATTTATAGATACTTTATTCCCTGTTCATTCCTTTCCTTCTCCTTTAGCTCCCCTTGGACTGCAGGGGTGGCAAGGGAAAAGCCACATCCATATACTTGGAGGGGACCTTCCATCCAGAGCAGCTCCTGGCTGAAAGGTCTGTGAGTGGAAGACAGGAATGTATTGACTCACTACGCAGCTGGAAGACTTTTCTGCAGTTCCTGGAGGTTGACTTGGCAGGTGTTCCCTTTGGAAACCACTGGTGTTACTCTTCTTCCCCCACCTCTGCCGCTCTGTCCCCACAGCTCTCATGCCGTTGTCCCTCAGCGTGAGGTGATTTCCCTCTCTTTTGCTGCTGGAAGGGAATGGGAGCTTCCTGAGCAGCTGGGGACAGTACTGTCTGGATCCTGTTAGCTCTTTCTGAAGGGAATTTGATCTAATCCTGCTGGCTTTCTCCTGCAGCAAGGAGCGCTCCCATGTTCCCTGTCACCAGGGAATATTTGGAAAGCAAATAAAGGAGAGGAAGTGATGTTTGCAGCAGGCACAGGTGTGTCTGTGAGTGTCCTTGGAATCATGGAATTGTTCAGGCTGGAGAAACCCTCTAAGATCATGGTGCCCAACTGTACCCCCAGCGCTGCCAAGGCCACCATTGTCCCATGTCCCCAAGTGCCACATCCCCACAGCTTTATATCTCTCCAGGGATGAGGCCTCCACCACTGCCCTGGGCAGCTGTGCCAGGGATGGACAGCCTTTCTACTAAGAGATTTCCCAATATCCAACCTAAACTTCCCCTGGTATCATGTGAGGCTGTTTCCTCTTACTCATTTAAAATGGTTCCAATCATTCCATTCTCTTTTCATCACAACATGTTGCATTTTTTTCTGTCTGTTTTTATCTCTCCCGGGGATGTGAGTTTTTATTCCAGTGGTTTGGCAAAGCTCCTGGCTAACTCATGTGGATGAAGTTGTCACTCAAGGTTCATCACTTTATTTTCCCTGATTTTGCAGGTATGCCCTGTCTGGCAGCCACGTCCTGGACAATGCAACCTCTGCCGGGGCTTTAACACTGACCACCAGACCCAGCTGCTGGATCAGGCCTTGGCCATGATGGCTGAGCCATGGTAATTACACTGATTTAATGGATTTTGTTCCCAAAACATTAGCCTTTGGCTTCTCCAGGGAACCAGCTTGCTCCAGGGAACCAGTCAGGTGTCAGCAGCATGTCTTGCTGCTGGAATTCTGAATGCCAGCGACTGGTTCCAGCTGATGTGGCTGTACAAACACCAGGAATTAATGGTTCCTCAGTGCCAGCCTGAGGAGCAACTTTGAAGCTCAGTTTATAACTGCAGAAACAGTGCTAATGATTTCCAGGCTCCCAGGAGACCTGTGGAGGCAAGTTGCAATTGGAACCAAGACTTACAGCCCTGCCTGCCCTTTACCAGGTATACACTGCTGATCATGGCTAGTGCCATGGCTGTTTACCACATGGATTCCTAGGAAAGGGGGGGAGCTCTCTGCCAGGCAGATGCACCTGGCCACATTCCTGTGGACACTGCTGCACCTGGCTGATGAGGTGAACATCGACTGGGCTTTATTGCCAAAGTAAAACTCACTGGTTTTCTTACAAACCTCAGTGCTTTGGTCCGAAGGGCTTTGTCGTTCAGTCTCTGCTCCCGTTGGTTTGGAGGGGCTTGCTCCCACAATTATGGACACCAGGAGTGCCCATGTGTCTTTCTCCCTTGCTTTTCTGTTCTGATTGTGGAAAATAACTGGGTTTTGGTTATTTCCCCTGCAGTTCAGTGTGGCTATCATTATCACGAACCCGGTGGTGGCACAGGTAGATGGAGCTGTCATGTTTGCTGCAGATCCTAAAAAACCCATCGGATAGAGTATCATCGCTCATGCTTCTTCCACCAGGTGAGACAAGAGATGGTTATATCCCAGGAGTCTAATTTTGGAATATTTTATGGAACTGGCCAAGTAGCTTTTACTTCTGGGGTTTCCATAGTCTGTTCATGGCAGGTTCAGCCTATGCTTCACCTTAGTGCCACTCTGGGGTCTCAGTCTGTAGGGAAATGAACATCTCGGGCAGTTCTTACACCTCTACTTAATGGTTTGTGGATTATGATGATTTTATGGAAGTAGGCTGTCCATCCTGGCCCATTTTCTTTCCCTTCCCTGTACCTGTGGAAAGGCCGAGGTGAGATAGGATATGTAAAATCTCTGACTCTCCATTGTTTTCCCAAGGCTGAAGCCATATTTGCTCTCAGTGCTGACGGAGTGGGAGATGCTAAAGACTGAAAACTCCTTTTTGTACCCCTGAATCCCAAGACTCTGTGTTGATAAGAGGCTCCTTTCTTGGTGGCACCTTAGGGGTACTTCCCAAGGTACTTCCCAGAGGAAGCTGTGGTGTGTCAGCGTGGGAACCGTCGGGACACACCGAGTACAGCTGGAGGTGTTGGGAAGAGATCTCTCTTTGGGCAGTAATCACAGACTAGGTCACTGTGGTTCCTCAGGAACATGCCCAGAGGACCATATCCTTTGTGTTTTCCTGGATCCCACTGTGGACATGGTACAGTAAAATCTTGGTGGCTGCAGTTTGGAACTTGGTGAATTTGAAGTAAAATTGAAGGGTTTGTCCACTAAGAGAAGTGGTGATTTATAAAATAAAACAGAGTGGTATTCCACATGAAGGATTTGAGATTGGTGATAATCCCAATTCATAATCTTTCTATTCATTTTCTTTTGAATGCTGCAACCTGCTGTGTTGGGGGAACTGTTCCTTTACATTTCAGTTTAATTTTCTCCACAGAGAATTCATTAATTCTACATGGAAATCTGCTTTTTGTAAAAAAGACTATGAGGATATTGATGATGTCACAGGTTCCTGGGACTCACAGGTGTGTGCTCAGACCAAGGATTGTTTTGGCTGGCTAAAGCTGCACCAGTCTCCCAGGAATTTCAGTCTGGGTTTGTCTTTTCTCCCAATTCTCCTTGGTTTGGGGGTGCAGCACAGCCCTGCCCTGTATGTCTCTTAAGAGTTTTTGGGGTTAAAAAGATTCTTTTATATTCTGCAATATTTATGTATAACTTGATTTAAAAGGATAATGTGGTATCATTGTGGTTTGAATTGGTACATTTTAATTGGTTACTTGAAGCAAATTGTATCTCTTGGTTCAAGGTGGCAGCTCTTCTTATTGTCTCTTCATTCTTTTAATTCCTTTTAATTGTTTCTTAAGCAATTACTGTAATTAAGATATACAGTAAGGAGAACAGCATTGCTACCCTACTAGATTGGAAAATTAAAGTCCAGTTCCTTGGAGAGATTGAGACAGGGGAAGGGAGCTGGCCCTCAGGGTGGGTTTTGGCAGTGGGAATTCAGTGAGGAGGGGAGAGGGGAGATTTCCCAAAAGTGTTTAAAGCCAATTCTGGTGGATTTGGGTGCTCCCACCCCAAAAAATGATCCTGGTTAAAGGGGACTTGAGGAGGCAGTGGGATGTGCTGGGGGGCTTGTGCTGGGCCCCCCAAGCCCTGTTCAGGGATGCTGGGCAGTGTCAGCTTCACAGGGACATTATGGAGGGGCTGTGCTGGGACCCCCCCAAATTCCAGCCAGGAATCTGGGTGCTGCCAGACCTTTGGGATGCCCCAAAGAGGCTCCACTGCCTGATCCAGGTAGTTTTCCCATTATTTTCTGATGTGCTCAGCCCCTGGAAGCTCTTTATAACCCCACAAGATGAAAGCAGTTGGAGCAGTTGGAATCAGAGCTGATCACACAAAAGCACATCCAGGAGAGGAAATGAGATGTTCCTACACAGATTTATTTTTCCCAACGTGTTTTTAATTTAAAGCAGAACCCTTCTCCTCTCCCCACACGACCCAACCCCCCTACCCCTTCTTCCTCCCCCGTCCCTACCCTGCTACCCAACCTGAACCCCCTCTATTCTGCCTCTACCCTTCCTGTCCACCCTCTAACCCCACCTGGCCTTTCCCTTCCCCTGTGCACCCTGACCCCTCCTCTCTGTTCTGGCAGAACAAGTCAGTAAGAATCTGAGAATGGTTGCCACTGAAGCAAAAGCTGATTTTCAGCAGAAAATGCTGTTTCTAGGGTTAAGATGAAAATGTGAACATTTTGTTATATTGAATTACTTTTATAGACTGAATTTTACCTTTAGCTGCCTCAAAAAAAAAGTATTTTTCTATTTTACAGAGAATAAATTGAGATCTGCAGTACCTACAGTCATTCAGAACTGAGACTGAATGGAATTCAGTCCGGGATTCCTAATGAACAACTATAAAGTATTCTGACAGTTAATGAGATAGTCTATAAATGAATAACCACACAAATTTTAATTAAAACTGAAATTGTGTCTATGAGATTTAAAAAGTTACCAACATTCTTTCTGTATAACTGAAACAACTATTTGTTATTCTTAGGTATTAGTGCTATATTTTAATGAGATATGTTATGAGCTTTTTTAGCACATTGCAGGTTTACAAATTTTGGGCTTAAATTCCTTATTACTTTTGCTGGTTTCATTGAGCAATGCAGCTACTCCTTAGAACATTAGTACCTTATAGGCATGAAATATCATAATAAATAAGACAAATATAAAGACCTGTGAGGGACTACTGACAAAAGATGACTCATGTGATTTCATATTAATCCAGCGAAGCAGTAAAAGAGACTGAGATTGCTTGAATGGTAAAGAGCATTATAACAATTTGTGAATTGTTGTAATTAAGAATTAAGACACAACTTAGTATTTGAGAACCATTTCAAAACTACATCCAGGAGTTCTCTTGTGGTATATAAATGCATAACTCTATAATATATTTTTAATTAAAATTGCTAAAATTTCTGCTGAGATTCTAAAAAAAGAGCAGCAGCCCTACTGCAGCAATACACTTTTTAGAATGCGATCTGTAATTCACAAGACAGAGCTGAAGACATCTGCATAACACCATGCACATGTAGAATCCTTTTGCTGCCTGTCAACATGTCCCGTGCCTGTGTGAGGAGAAGCAATGTTCCTGTCTCTCACCAGGCTGAGCAGAACACTTTCCTGGCTGTTAGGTTCCTGACAGAAGCAGGGTTTCCTTTCACTTCTAAATTTTTCAAAATAAATTTAATTTTTTAAATTGCATTTCAGCCAATTCTAACTGTGTGTGACTACATAAAGGATCACAGGAATACAAAGCCATTGCGCTTATTCTGTGTGCCAGGAAACAGTGTCTGGGCTGTTTGTGGCCTTGTCCCTGCCCTGCAACATCTGAATTGAGCGCCAGGCTTCAAATGGCATTGCTAAACTGGGGAGCTCAGCTTGGTAAATGGTCAGTAGGACCATTTCTCCTGGTTTGGGGTGGGGAGTGAAATAGAAAAGGTACCAAGGAAGCTGCCTCCTGAGAAACATGGATTTGATAATTTTATTAGTACTGAGCTAAGATTTAATGGCATAATTGAAAGAAAGGCTATTTTTTATACTTTTATATATCTCACGGTAACATTTTTATATGAAATAGGTCTGGAAAAATTAAGTCTTTTTCATGCAAAAGCTGACAAGGATTATATTGATATTCTGTAGGCCTGCTGTGCCACATACGTTATCACTTCACTGTGCACATAATACTAATTCACCTGACAGTATATGTTTTACAGAGGTCTTATCACTGTGACTTTTAATCTTTCTCACATATGGCATTGTGAAAAAGCAATGATGACGTCTACATCTGTATCAAAATTGAGAAACCATACAGTGTGGGAAAGTCAGATCAATTTTCCCTATATATATTTTGCATAACTGCTGTGTGTGTTACAGTACACAACTCATCACCAGAACTGCTTACTCACCTGCTGTAGCCATATTTGTATCAGGCTATAATTGCACTTACCCTTGAGTTGCTCAAGAGATTATAGTGCTCTTGCAAAAAAAAAAAAGAAGTAAAATCTTTTATAGCATCAACAGTATTTTTTCCTGTTACTTTCATAGTTCCAATGCTTACATTTCATTCTGCTAACTTACTAGATCTTTATCTTGGTTTAGCTGTAAGAAAGGAAATTAGGTAAGTGCAAAAATGTGTGACAAGTGGCCGTAAATGCACATGTGTTGACCTCCTTAAAAAAAGAAAGATGTGCCTAAAAGCTTCCTTGAAACAGTGCTCCTGAATCTTCACATCAGCAGTGTCTGTAACTTCGAACCCTTCTGTGGTAACCTGCAATTGGCAGGCTTCATTTGGGAAACCCTACAAAAGTGTAAGGAGTAAGCAAGGAAGTCTGTGTTTACATGGGGAGATAAAGCCTTCCCTGTTGCCAGTGTATATACACTATACTTAACAGTGTATGTGTGATCGAGCCCCGACCCCCAAAGCAACCCTTTAATCTTCAAGTTCTGAAGAATAAGAAAATTGGAAGTTGTGTGAGAAATTGTTTTCAGATGAAAATATACATCACTTGGCTGCTGGTAAGATCTGACACCTAAAAAGGCAGCTGAGCAGTGATGAGTATGGGATTCAAGGTTATCAGAGCACAGGCCTCTCTCAGGCTTCAGAGAAAAGCCAAAAAATGAAGGGCAACCAAGCAGTTCTTGTCTGGTAATAGTGGACTCTTGCAGCAGAGAACTTCCAAAAACCTGAGAAACAGTAATTTATTATGATGTGCTGCAGCTCAATGTTGAATAATTGTACAGAATTACAGGGACCTAAAAGAGATTTCAGGTGGGAGTGGTGGATCCAACTTGATTTTCTTTTCACCTTCACTGCTGAAAAAGGGTAGTAATACCAAAAATTGTCCCTCCCACCAAGGAGGTAAGTTACTCTTTTCCTGTACTTTTTACCCAGAATAATTCCCTAGACTCTACACATGCAGAGCCTCTTATGGAGGTACTGGTTCTATAAATTGTGCCTGGGTCCACCTGCACTTTAATATTCTTTGAATGTGTGAAATATACCAGGTTATGCATTTATCTCCTGCTAATAAACATACATGGCTGGAGTTCAGGGAGGTGCACTGGTCTTCTAAATAGTATTTCATGGGGACACAGTTTTGCTGTTTGTTGAGGTCATTGCTGAGATTCATTAATGTTAATTGTAGTACATGTAAATTTATTTGGCTGTGGCATGGATTCCTGGTGCAAACCACTTCTTCGGCACTGTCTCCTCCTAAAGTAATGATTGTGATTTAGGATGACAGCCTTCCCTCAGGTCCTTCCCCATAGACCTGGATCTTACAGAAGATGTATGGTGTGCACATTAATCCCAGCACCACCTGCAGCCCTGCTCTCCCTGTGAGATACTTGGGAAAAAGAAAGTGGAGTACACAGAGGCCAGAAAACAAATACTAGACAGTATGAGCCCTGAAAAAGAGCAAGAGAAACCCATTCTAGGGAGACTGATGAGGATCTCCCAGCCAATAATGTCATGAGGCAGCCTGAATGATCCAAAAGGTCTTTCCCAACCTAAATGATTCTATGCTATGGTTTGTATCTCTCTAGTTTTGCCCTTTTAGCAGCTGACTAAAGGCATTGAAAGGCAGACTGCGGGTGAGAGCTTTAGACTTTTAATACTGCATTGTGGGAACAGACTGCTGGTCTGAAACTTTCTCATGTCTCGACTTAGGCACAGTCACTGTGTATCCCTGAGAATTCAGTTTTACCCATGGGAATTGTAAGATTAACAGAAGCACGAAGCATAAACAACAGAAGGAGAAAACAGCAACATATCGTACCTGCTATTTTCCTGAGTGCCTGTAGGCTTAGGTTATAGCTAGCCAATGGTGGTATATTGTAGTTAAATAATAGCCAATGAGTCTATTGTAGTCATTTAGCAGCCAATGAATATGTAACATGAATGATAACATACAAAAGTGTACAAAAGACACTGTCTCTTTGAATAAACGCCCTTTTTTGCCCTTACTCGAAACACTGTCTATGTGTATGTCGCGTCCACCTCAACAGCGACACTGCATTCCTAGGATTCTCCTTTTGATTTGTGAGCTTGAGAAGTGCAACACTAGTGGGTTGATGCTGACCAGATGCCTGGCACCACCAAAGCCACCCTCTCACTCCCCTCTGCAACGAGACAATGGAGAGAAAATCTAATGACGGGTTCATGGGTTGAGGTAAGGACTGTGAGAAATCACTCATCAACTACCATCACGGGCAAAACAGGATCTAATTAGAGATACGAATTGAATTTATTACTAACAAAACCAGAGCAGCATAATATGTAAAATAAAGTTGTAGAAACACCTTCCCTCCATCTCCCTCTTTCCCAGCTCTATCTCCTACCCCACTGGCACACGGAGACAGGGAACAGGGATTATGGTCAGTTCATCATCCGTGGTTTCTTCTGCTGCTCAGGGAGAAGAGTCATTCCCTTGCTGCACTGTGTGGTCCCTCCCACGAGAGACAGTTCTCTGTGAACTTCTCCAATGTGAGTCCATCTCACAAGCAACAGTTCTCTACAACTGCTGGAATGTGAGTCCATCCCACAGGCAAGAGTCCTCCCCAGACTGCTGCGGCATGGGTCACTTTTCCACAGGGTGCAGTCCTTCAAGGACGAGCTGCTCCAGTGTGGGCGCCTCTCTCTACAGGCCTCCCCCAGGGTCACAGCCTCCTCTCAGGCATCCCCCTGCTCTGGTGTGGGGCTCCTCCATGGCCTGCAGGTGGATTGCTGCATACCCATGGACCTCCATGGGCTGCAGGGGCACAGCTGCTTCACCATGGGCTGCAGAGGAATCTCAGTTCCAGTTCCTGGAACACCTCCTGCCTCTCCTTCTTCACTGCCCCTTGATGTCTGCAAAGCTGTTCCTCTCACATATTCTCACCCTGCTTTTCTCTGGCCACAATTACAACTGTGCAACAACTCTTTTTTCTTTATTCTTAAATTCACTATCTCAGAGGCATTACCACCATTTCTAATTGGCCCAGCCTTGGCCAGCATCATGTCCATCTTTGGAGCCACCAGGGATTGGCTTTGCCAGACATGGAGGAAGCTTCTAGCAGCTTCTTACAGAAGCCATTCTTGTAGCCCCCTGCTGCTACCAAAAACCAAGCCATGCAAACCCAGTACAGCTGGTTTCAGCCTCTTGCCTCCCAAACCTTTTGAGTTTTAGCAGCTATACCTGAGAGACCCGTCAATAACCATGTTTGCCCGCAACTGGTTTTCAGTGTTTGACTCATCCACGTAGGGTAGAAACAGTTTTATCTTGTCTATTTTATATGCAAATAAGTGCATACATGTCTATGTGCTTCCTGTGGAAGGAAGTCCAAGGAGAAGATAGGGTTTGTGTATGAAAATACAGAACACTCCTTTTCTTTCCTTTTTTTTTTTTCCCAGAGCACTGTGTTAACAGAAACAGTGATAAGAAAAACAGCTGCCTGGAAGAGTCTGTAATAAAGTGCCACACAAACAACCTTCTGATATTGAATTGCTGAAGTCCAACAACATTCAAGTTGTAAAGACTGAGGACTTCAGAAGGAAGATAAATAAGTTATTTTATGGCTCATATTTTTCATGCAGGTAACACATGTCTGCCTAGCAAAGCCACCAGAAGACCAGAAGCACTGGGGACAAACAGACTGGAGATACTGTGGCCTTATGTATGAGAATAAGAAATTTCCCTAACAGAACAGAAAGTGTGCTTCTCAAAATAGTTGGCGTTTTTTAACAGGCTAAGACTTGTGTGTTCCATGTGCCTCAATGAGCATATAAAAAAAAATCGATTAATCTCTGAGAAACTGATGACACTTGCTAAAAATAAATGAGTTTAATATCTCAAAAACGTATACACAATATAAGCTCTATCTGCTCACAGGATGTTCTGATCCTTTCACTGTTTTTTCTTTAACAATTGTATCAGTAGCTTATGTAGAGAAATAACATCAAAAATAGCTAACTCACCAAACCACAAATACTATCTCTTTCTGTCTGGTAATAAGAGCCAATTCCAGTATTACTAACTTTTATTCAATTTACTGATTTCCTTCAGTGATTTTCCTTTTTCTTCTGTAAATGCTGCTTCCTTCACCTGCTGGAATCAAAGAAGAGTAGGGAACATCATTATGGCATGTCAGATTATAAATGCCTTCAAGAAAGCTTGAAAAAAATATTTTATAAACAATAAAAAGATAGCAACTACTTTTTACAAAATCTGTTGTCTTCTTAAACAAGTTCAAAAAAATAAAGTTGAAATGTCAAATTAAAAAAAAATCCTTAAATGTTAGGATTAGTGATGTAATTCTTGATGAAAATTTACTAAAACCAGAAGAACATACACAACAGGAACAAACTGTACTGTACATTTACAATACAGGATTTTCAGTGTTTCCTGCTGAAATGGAACTGCTGGAAGGCTGCGTAACAGCTTTTTACCAGTAAAGTAATGAGAGGAAACTGAGAATGCTATGCTGAAAAGAAATGTAAAATTGGAGGAGGAAATTCTTATAAAAAAGGTGGGGGTTTGCATGTGTGCCTGACAAAGAAGACATGATATGCAGAATGTGGTAAAAGACTAACAGAAATACAGCTATGATCTCCAAAAAATCATCTCAGCCTACCTAAACAAATTTTGATGGATTTTCACAGAAAATAATATTTTGTGCACTGTTTATCAAGCATATGCTGCAGCTACATATGTATAAATATGTATATTACATATATATTTGTGTATTATAAAATTGATTTTTGTTTACAGACCTCTCTTGAAAAGCCACTGACAAGTACAAAACATGCCCCTCTGCAACTACCCGAACAACATACTTTTTAAATACAATCTCTGAGAACTGAGATCTGAAAAAGCAGCAGCTCCTTGAGATCCACACTAATATAAAAACACCTAAATATGCTTTATGCAATTATTCATGTGTTAGGATTAGCTAAGGTCGGCCCTTGATTTTCCTGTGGGAATTGACAGTCCTATTTCTTGGAAGATACACTTGGGAAGTCTTGTATCAGGTGTTCTCAAACCAAACCAGTACCAAACCTGGAGTCCTTATGGATAATACAAAGCAAGGATAATCCAGGAAATGATCAGCACATTTTCTTTTACTGCAGAATTATGATGTGACTACAGAGATGTAAGACAGTCCTACCTTTTATATGTGGTAAGACTGCTTTCCCTGAGAAATTCGATTGGAAAATTTATTCAGATGGCAGTTTAGTCTCAGTGTAGTTCCTGTAACTTGCAAGAGAGTGGAGAATGAATAAGGTCTACTTGTTGGAACAGGAGACCAGACTATTCCAACGATTCCTCATCTTGCCACTGCTTGCTATGTGAACATGAAAAGTTGCTTAACCTTTACAATTTAGCTTACCCTGCAAAATGAGAATAAAGCTGTGGGTTTACATGCAGCTAAACAAAGGTACTGAATGTATCGCCTTACCTGTCTCTCATTTTCTCCCAGTTTTATAGTACATGAGTAAACTTGCCAGAAAGGAACAAAAATTACACAGTTAATTTAGGTGGTTTTCAGCTTGATAAACACACATGCTGGAATTCTTATAAAATATAATTGTCTTAATTGTTTATCATCCCAACATATATGTTACCTTCCTAAGCTCATTAAGAGGCTGCTGTAAAATGTAATGCAGCAGTGCTATGAAGGAAAAGAACAAATTTCAACCTAAGTACCACTGGAGCAAGTAAAGGAAATAAGGGGTCATACTTCTGCTTTTCTGTTGAGACAGAATAGAAAAGGAAATACACCAAGGAAGTAAAGTGCAAGATAAAGAGGCGGCAGCATATGGCACTTGTCAGAGGCTCCTGCCCCTGCCCAGGGGGACTCAGAAGCCAAGGAGATGGTTACTTTGGCAGAAGGAGTTACTGGAGTAACAAGGATGTGGTGTGGTGGCTCTGCCTAGTGGAACTACACACTTGCTATGCTGCAAATGCTTGTACTTTCTGTTGCTTCAAAATTTTTATCCCGAAGAGAGAGATGTGCTGAATGACACGGAAGGTCTGGGATTTGAGCAAAGCAGGCAATGACATGTAAGCAAAAAAGGCAATAAGGACGAGAATCTGGGGCATGTACTCCTGAGTCAGCATTCTGCATCCCCCATCGTCAGTGGGACAAGAAGGATGATGAGATGGGATGGTTAAGGAAGTGAAACCTCTAATGAGAAATCATCAAAGCAAAGTTTCTTACCTTCCTTATAATTTCTTCTTTTTCCACAGCAGCTGCAGTCAGAGGATATATTTACATAGATCTTTTGCATTCCAAATAGCCTGAAAACACAAATGTTAATAAGTGCATTGATATACTGCAAATTTATTATGAACAGCATCAAAGAACTGCAAAAAGGTTTTAAACAAATCTGATGTTTGGTGGGTTATATAGTATTATTTATTTGTGCAAAGTGTGAATTTGTGAGTATTTGAGAGAGAAGCTTTCATGGAGGAACACTCATTTTACCCATATGGATATCACATCCCTTTAGATCCTCTAGGCTTCTTTTGTACATAGGAAATCTAAACCTTGTGTGTTATGGTGGAGATACTGAGCATGTCCACAGTGTAAGGCTGTATTTTGTGATCATTGTTTTGTTTTTTTTAAAATAAGCATCTAAAACTAGCTCCAATAGTTGCATCTGTATCCCATGGGCTTGGATGACATTCAGCATGCTCTTTAATGAACACTGGATTTTTTTTCAATGATTATGTTGGATGGATACAATCTTCTGCTTTTGTCAATGGAATTTTATAAAAGTGCAGGAATTTAGGTTTTGTTAACATGATGGTCAATTTTGTTAACATGATTGTCAATTTTGTTAACATGATTGTCAAGTATATACAAGTGCTAAAGATTTTATTTTTTATTGTCTGTGGTTTATGTGCAAGAATCTTCGCTGTGTGAAATAACAAGGACATGCTTGCAGCCACCTGGAGCAGTATTTCACTCTTGCCTTCCATTCTGATATCACAGATTTCGAAATGAGAATTGTTCCATTATTATCAGCTTTACTGGTCACGTTGCTAACTAAAATGGCAAACTGAAACACTGCCAAGACATTTTAAAAATACACATTTCTTTTTATAAAGACAGCGATCCTGATACCACAGTTCTAAATCAGTTTTATATGGAAGGAGTAATACAAAAATTGAATGGTGAGATGATACCATTTGACAGTTACACTGGTATTTTAGGTGTGTCTCTCAGTCATACAGGCTAAAATGGGGAGTAATTTTTAATGTATAATTTGAAGAACATTACTAGTGTGGGTGCAAATGTCAAATCTTAGAACCATGCCTACACATTATCCCCTTCTGGATGAAAAAAAAGAAGAGAAAAAGGAATTGAAAATTGAGACTATATGCAGTAGAATCAAAACTAATTCCTGTGGGTTTTTAAGAACATAAAAGAAAGAACAATGTGAACAAGTGGAGATAAATTATAGCAGATTTAATGATAAGCAGAAATGATATTTGAAAACAGTAATCCTAAAGACGAATAATGTTTTGTGTTTCAAATGCTAAAGCAGTGTATCATGCAGGAAGAAATGCTGTGTAACTGGAGAAAACAGACACTAAAAATAGTCTAGATTATCTAGTGAGATCAGTTCCCAAGAAGCAAACAAGCTCATCTACAAATAACTGAACTTTCAGAAAACATAATGAAGAATAAACATTAGAAAAGTCTGACTATGATGGAAGTCTAAAGTGAGGTTTGATAATTAAAGTGCTCATCTGTGCAGTGTTACACAATAAAAACCACAGGTCATTTCATATCTTACTTCTTTAAATTTCAACCATGTAGTACTGTGGTAACCTATGCTGTAATACTGAAAATTGTTGCTAGCATATTCATACTGGTAATGGAATTAAATGTGGAGGGAAAACATAAACTACATGAAAAATGAAACCCTTCTACAATACAGGAACCAAAAGAGGAAGTGGTAGAAGTCTCCAGACTGGAATATTAAAACCCAGACTGAACAGAAAATCAGAACACTGTACAATCACTTGCTAGGAAGTAACAGGATGTCCTCAGGCCCTGAGCATTTCTAGCTTCTGTGGCTTTAAACCAAGGTTACAAAGAACACCTACCATTTTAGCTATTCCTAATGCCATCTTCTGCTTCTAATCAGGACACTGACAGCTCCAACAAGGTTCACATTTCTACTGCAACATTTAAAGAGAAATCTGCAAAAGATGGCAATTGCTGATTGAAAAGTTTCTGTGGTATAGAATATCAGACTGGTTTGGGCTGGAAGGACCTTAAAGCTCATCTTGTTCCAAACCCTGCCATAGGCAGGGACAACTTCCACTAAACCAGGTTGCTCCAAGTCCTGTCCAATCTAGCCTTGGACATTTCCAATTTACACTTCTTTTCTAGTTCATAGTAAAGCTCTTGCTAAGTCAAAGGTGCTCTTTGTAAATATCTTAATCTTCTGTGTTCGTAAGATCTCAAATGCCTGTGATTGTGGCTAGAAAACTCTGTTTTCAGAAATTAATAGCTTTTCTTAATATTATTTTATTTAAGCACTGATCCTTGATAAACATTAAGGTTGTTTTGGTGGAAAAGCCTAAACAATAGAGATTATTTCTTTAGTAAAACAGATAGAAATAACACTTTCAGTTACTACCACCACATTTCTTGTAAAGTTAATGAAAATCTGTCTGTGGTCAGTACAAGAGTCAGAAATAGGAGCTGAAGAGTAACCTTGCCCTATGTAGTTTTTCCCCATGTGTAGGAATTTCCATCTTCTGTCTGCATGTCACAACCCAGCTTCCTTTTGCAGGCTGCTCTCTCGAGTCCCTGGCTCTGGGCATGACTACTTCTGACTCGACAATGTCCTATTTAAATTGCATTTCCAGGTCATGCAATGCTGCACTTCAGATGTTGGACTGACAATAATATACTGTGTGTTCCTCACAGTGTTACGAAAGGAAAATAGAAATGCAGTGATTCCCTCTACAGCATCTTGCACAATGGCATCACAGCAGGATTGATCCCACGGAGCCTCTAGCTGGGCACAGACATGATAAAATATAAGGGCAATAAAATGGGACCGCTGAATACCATTTTTGGTCTTTAATTTAAATATGGCTAAATTCCTTAGTATTTTACAACATATTCATGTTCTCATAAACAAGCATCAGGTCGATGTTACCTTGAAATATCCTGATGCTAAATAATTAGCTCTTATAACAATTTAAAACTGTCAGTCAGTACATGCTTAGTAAATGCTGCAAGTCAAGTGACTGCAAGACATTCTATAATTGCGTTTTAAAATTTCTTTTGTGTCCCAACTAGTTCTGACTGTAATACAGGAAAGCTTGGTGGGTCCCCAAACATCTTACCTGTGGTGTTGGTTAAAGCTGAAGATGATTTAAGTATGTCCTGCAGCATACAAAGCTACAGGGAACCTTCTCCAGCAGCGAGTCCACTTCTACGCCTTCCCTTGGGACTGGTGGGCAAAAACCCGAAAGCTCTGCCATATACGGCCACGTCAGCGCGAACTTAATTTGTGTTATTTTTCCCTGAAGTAAGAAAAGTAACCAGCCCAAAGCTATAAGGTGTGATGGCATACGACAACCTCAGGGGGCAAGATGAAGGGAACAGCAGAGTTCGCCAACAGAGGCTCCTGAGGGAGAGGAAATGGCGGGCGGGGGCCCTCAGGAAGCTCCCAAAACACAGAGCGCTCCCCAGGAGCCACTCCGTGTACGAAAAGCCTCGACCTCCACCCCTGAGCCCGCTAACTATGACAAGAGGAGGTGAGAGGGGAGCAAAAAACCCACCTGAAAGGAGGAAGGCAGCGGAGATTGGAGACCATCCCTGACGGAGCACGAGGTACACTCCGAAAGACCGGTGACAGCTGCGCTGCGCTGCACTCCCGGGCTCCAAGCCATGACGCGACTGCGTCTCCCCGTCTAGTCTCGTCCCGCCCCGGCTGCGGGGGAAGGCGGGTGCAGGAAGGGGCGGGCGGTGGAGAGATGGGGGGAGGGAGAGAGAGAGGGAGAGGGAGGCGGGTCGTGAGAGGAGCAGTTGACGCACAAGATGGCCGCTGCCGGAGTGGCAGCGGGGCGGCGGCGGGCGGTGGTGGTGCTGCCCTGGGGCCCGCGGGTACTGCTGGAGGAACAGCAGCAGCAGGGCTTTGTGGCAGCCCCGGTGTGCCGGAGTTGAGGGGGTCGGTGGGCGCTGCAGGAAGCCCGGCCCGCGTGGTGAGTGCGCTGCCTCCGCCGCGGGGTGCGGGGAACAATAGGGCGGGAGAGCTCTGCCCGCCTTGCCGAGAAAGGAGGCGGAGGGGCGGGCGCTTGGACGAGATGATCTCCAGAGGTGCTTTCTACTTCTAGCAATTCTGTGACTCTGTGCGTCGCCAGGCCTCAAGCTCCTGCCGCGCTCGATTCCCGAACGCCCCAGGCAGGCAGGGAGGGACCGCGGGTCGCCGTGCCCGGTGCAGGGGAGGCGGAGAGGGACTGGGTCTGGCTGGGGGTGGGGAGAGGCGGCTTCGCCTCAGGCCGCAGCGGCCGAGGGACAGGCGGTTTTTGTGTGTCCCCTCTGCCTGCTGTTGTTTTTTCCAGGGGCTCTGCGTGCCTCTGCGTGAGAAAACTCATCCCTGTGTCGCATTGAACAACAGAGATGGAGGGAAAATAATGACGGAGCCCTACCCGTCCTCGGGACACCTCTCCGCCCTGGGCTGTGGCTCTTTTGTCTATCGTGCCTGAGGGAAGAGCGAGGTGGCCCCGGCTCCCTCTGCGTGGGGACAAACGATGGTGAAACCGCACAGGATCTCCCTGCCTTGCACTAATTTTTCCACCCTGGCATTGTTTTGGCTGTTGGATTACACCTACAGAGTGGGTAGGGTTCCCATGCCGGGGGTGCGGTGTTGGTATAGCTGGGATTTAATTTGCTTTGATGGTTGGGAATGTCCTGGTGTCAGGTTTTGTCCTCAAAAGCCATTGTGAGGTCTGTGCTGTTTTAAAGCAGGGAACTGATACAGGCTTGTTTTTTTTTTCCCTAGGAACTGGGAATGTTTTATTTATCTGGGCATGCCTTTTTCTCCAGAGTCTCTTTCTTCTCTTATTTATATAAATTTTAGTCAAGCACGAGTGACAAATCATTTGTTCCTCCAGCAGAGGTTTTCTGTGTGGTTTTGCCATCTTGAAAATGGCTGAAGTAGGGGAAAAAATTAAAAATTTGCAAAAATAATTAAAAGGTTCAAAGTAACCTGGATTGTGGCTGAGCAGCTTTAATAATTGTAACTGGTGTAGCAGTGCTATCATTTAATGACTGCTGGAAGATAGATGCAGCTGTTAAATTCAGCATTTATACTCTATTCACATTATTTGGCTGTAGAATTGTGAGATAACACAGGAATACTATGAGGCCGAAGTTAATGTATTCTTAAACTTACCTTTTCTTACTTCTTTCAGGCTTTTAAGGATGTGGAGATCGTTAATTTTGTCAGCTATAAATGTCTGTATTGCTGTGTTTGAAGTCAGTGACGCTAATGTGGGACTTCATGGCTGTATAAATAACCTGTGTTCAGGAGCAGTTTGTACATTAGCCAGTTTCTAAGCTTCACCAGGAGCACCATGGCGTTCTTCGGTGCATTAATACACAATGCTGATAATGAAATTATGGTTCCCACTAACATAAATGGAAGCAGATGTTATCAAGCACTTTTTCCTTTCCCAGCGATAGGTTATGGCTTTACCTTCCTGTCCTAGAAAAGGGCCTGTCAAAGCAGACAGCCCGACAGGCTGCTTGCAGGGAAATTTAGAGGCAGGTACCATCAGAGCAGTCTGTTTTGACAACCAGAGACTTGAGTTTGTCAATCACTTACGAGCAGCAGAACCTTCATTGAAATAAGTGGGAAGTAACTTGTATGGTTTCCGGTGTTTTGTTGTTTCTATTTGTGAGGTTTTTTGTCAGCTTCGTATCCAAACTAGCTTAGTTTAAGGCGAAATATTTTAGAAGTTTCCGATGGGATTGTTGTATGCCGATAATTTACAAAACTAATGTTCCAGTGAACAGATGAATGTATGAATGTGGAAATTGCAGACATTAATATCACAGAGTTTAATTTAGGGGCATCTTGAGACGTGTATTATTATATAAAAGTGCGCATGCTAAAGCAAATGAAGAGAAATATGCAGGAAAGCTTTTAGAAACTTCTGATGTGTTGCCAATGATTCACCAGCAATCTGGGTAGAGCCATTATCAATCTTGTTGAATTAAGCATCACAGAAGTTGAGATTCAGTGAGTGTGTATATTAAAATAATGCTTTAATTATTTTGTATGTGGTTCAGAAGTCTTAGGTGACACTTATGCTGGCTGCCTTTGATAGTGATGGCAAAGACTGACATCCCATTTAATTAGGGTCTCTATCTCTTAACTAACCAGTGCTGTAAAAGGGTGTTTCATGATACTTAGGAAATTGACCTTTCCCAGTCTGTAATACGTAGTGATATGAAGGATAATTACCTTTTTTTTTTTTATTCTGCACCAAGAATTATAGTTTACGTGCCAGATACCTGGGAAAAAAAGTTTCATCCATTTGAAAGAACTTGTGGAGTCGTAGCTTTCCAATGGTGTGATGTGTAAAGCTGAATTAGAAGGAAAGAACTCATCTGCATGTAGGTTCCCAAACTTCCCAAGACTCTCAGAATAGTGATGCAAAAGCCACTGTATGGTATTTTTTAAGCAGGTGTTCTTTATAAAACTTTGTAATTTTTTGCAAAGCCTACTCATTGTTTAAAATTCTTTTCCTCCTGTGGATTCACTGAATCATTTTGCAGATGAAAGTCTGTGTGGTTTTGTGGTGATTTTTCCCATACCCAGTAAATCAGGTGGTTGTTTGCTCGAGCATCCCAAGTAGCGTTGGCTGTTGGGCCGGAAAAACAAATCTGACTCAAAGTACATGAGAGATAACCCATAGGGGAATTTGTATTTTGAAATGAATGTCTTGGTCTGTAGTAGGTAACGAATGTGAAACCAAGAGGAGTAAAGATATAATATGCTCCTATTATGAAAGATTATTATATAAACACGCTGCGCCAACTGAAATTTCAGTATGACCTTCGAGATTCCGTGTAGGCTCTGTTACAGCAATGTAGTCTGAAGTCTAGGGACTCTGATAACAGAGAAAGAAAACCACAAATGTTTACTTACGTTATATTACTTTGCTTTTTGTGCAGAGATTCCACAGTGTGCCCCAAATTAGGTGCAGTTCCCATCACTGAGTCTGACCACTTGTTTTTCCGAAGAAATGCATCTCTTGATAATTATCTTTTGCATCAGTGTCATTTTCTTCATTACCAGTATGGTTAAAGTTGAAATTGTATTAGATTTCCAAGGGCTAACTGATTTTCTAATGAGGTTTTTTATTTGTGGAAGTGTGTTAGTGGGCAAGAAGGTGCAAAAGTCGTGATGGCCTAGTATAAATAGATATTTCTGAAATAAAAATAATTTCTGGTTAGAGTGCTTGAGGAAACAGCTTTCTTGTTACTGCATAGTGGCAACATGTTTGGTGCTATCAACTGGAGAAGAGATTTTGGTGATAGAAATAGTAAGAATTCTAAATCATTTGCTGTAAATGTGTGTTGTCAGAGGCAGTATCAATTGTGCTCTGTGTTAGAAAGTGTAGAGGAGTGTTTCATGCAAGTATGATGGGTGTGCTGGCCTCATATTGAGATTACTTTGTAATGGAGTGAGAAGGAAGGCAGCTGCAGGGGGTCTAGGGAAGCTTTCAGCATGTAGAGATGACTTATCATATGCATCATGGCATATACGCGTATACAAAAGAGCCTGGACATCCTATGCAGACTTTTGCATGAAAACTTCTGCCCCACATGCTAGGGTAGCTTTTCTTCCCTCAGAAAAAAAAAAGTATTTCAGGAATCCTAAAAGCCACATGGAGAATAAAATCTCTATCACTTGATCGTACAAAATAGGTAGAGGCCCACAATATAAGCTACCTTGTTAAAATGAAGACTTTTTATTTGGAACATGGACAAAAATCTTCATGCGAGAGAGAGTTATGAGGAGGAGGGGGGAGACTAGGGAAGAAGATTGTTTTGACACACAAAAGGATTCTTTTTTTCTCATTCTGCTACATAAGAAATGGAAGATAAGCAGTTAAACTGAAAAGTAGTGGAAGTGTTGCTGGAGGAACAGATCTTTCACTTGCTTCACATAGATTGTGACAAAGTTGCCATGTAATTTGATACAAAGAACACAGAAGAGAGTGTTTGTGTTAGGTAATACTGCGATGAGTCTGTAGTTCAATATTACAGAAGCTGGAGGATTTATTGACAGTAATGCCTTCTAGCCATGGTCACTAATACTACCATAAGGACATGTTGTTCTTGCTTCTTGCTGAATAAACCCCTCTCACTACAGATTGCTTGCAAAACCACTTTTTAAAGTATTATTTTTTAGTTACTGAATTTCTGGTGTTTGTGGGGTGCATGTTATATTGATCTGAGACAGGACTGCTTCAGCTACAAGACAGCTGGAGAAACGAAGTGTTTGGTGTAGCTGAAATGTGCTAGGCTGGGAAAATTAGATGTTGCGGGTGGTTCCTGATTTCTTTTAGTTTGTTTTTCATTTTAACATGGAAAGTCTGGTTGGTCTCATCTCTCTACTATTCCAGTTTAATAGGTGTTTTAAAAATTAATAATTTTAAATAATTTAAATAAATAATAAATATATAAATAAATATTTTTTATTTTTAATAAAAATATAAAATAATAAAATAATAATTATTAATTATAATAAATAAATTTAATAATTTAAAAATTATCTAATTAACTAGAGGCCATTAATCTTAAATTAAAATCTGGACATTCCAAATGTAATTATTTTTCAGAATGCTTCCATGTTTATTGGACCCTGTCAGGATAAGCTTTGAAAGTTAAGGTATGGTTGTTTTTAAACCTGTTTTTGTTAACAAAATGCTGGTTGATCAGCTGATGAAGCAGGAGTGCTTGTAGCCTAGATCTAAAGGTCTTCTCAGCACTTTTTCCTGAACTCATTTTCAGCAATTACTTCAGTTCAAATGGTGAGCAAGTTGCAAGGGTTTTCAACCACAACTTTTAACTTCCTTACTATTTACAAAGGAGACAGCTACTGGAGTAGCAGGAGTCTGATCTCTTTGCTGTGCATTGGAGGTTTTCAGAGACTTGCAGCTAAATATTTTTGATAAATTGTGGCAGCCAGTGTTGATCCCCAACTCAAAATTAGGTGCTATCTTTAGGGCAAAAGGAGTGAGGTTGAGGGAGGGTACTACAAAGTGAATGAATTGAAATTCATGCCAAGGAGGATGGTCTTAATTACCTGCTTGTTAATAAGCCAAGTTCTGTGGAACACTCCCAGTGTTTGGTAGCATTTAACTTTCTCTGTGCTTTGTTTTTAGAGTAAGTGTTACTCATAATGACTTAGCACTCTCCACTTTTTGTAGCAATTGTATTTGAAATAGTAACTTCTCCATGTTGTACTGCAGTAACTGCGTAATATAAATGCCTTTCAAAAGTGACTGAAATAAAATTCTTGCTTTTCCTGTAACTCACATTCTTTCAGCTTGTTCTCTGTCCACCTCCATTCCTTTTGTTACCACTTTAGAATGGAAGTCCTTCAGGTACTATTTGATGTTAGAACTGTACCAACAAATGGAAGTGTTAGGACTTCATTATCCAGCCACTTACAGTACAGCAAGACTAAAGTGTTTTGTCCTGTGGGTTTTTTCTTTTCAGTTCTGTGCTAAGATGCAAGAACTGAAGGAGAGACCTTGAAATTAATGGAAACTAAATTGTAAAGCAATAGTAGAAAGTGAGTTTGATTAGCTTATGTGGCATTCCTGAATTGTGACATGTTGCATAAACATTACTTTATGACCATTAATGATTCTGGCAGTTGTGCAGACCTAATGATAATTAAATCTCACCTTTCTGGGTATAAGCTGTTCTCTGGGAGGCTTAGTAGAAAAACTTCCTCTGCCTTTATAAGTGAACTATTATATATACTCTGCCTATATAAGTGAACTATTATGCTAATGAAATCTTGAAAAATCTGCTCATGAGTCCAGTGAAGCAATCATCTCTGTGGTGTGTCACAATTTAAAATTCCTATTTCATTGTACAAAAACCAAGCCTGGGTTTTGTGCCACAGATGGAAGTGGTTTGAGGAGATAGGAAACAGCAACATGCTGTCCTGCTTTGCAATCTACATATTGAAGAAAGACCAGGAATTGTGAAGCAAGTCTCAGCATCCACCCTCTACAAATGAAAAATCTTCACAGCTATGTATGATGTTGCATATGTATTTCTGGAGCTCTGCTAGAGCAATTGTTTGTTTAACATAGTGTCTGGGCGGTTGGTTCTAGACATGTCTGAGGGGCTTCATACCAAATCACCAGTCCCCTAATGTAAACAGAACTAATTAATCACATTTGAAAGATCTTGATAAATAGCTGTGTATCATCATGCAGAAATTGTCACTGGTCACCTGCATTGTTGTTAATTATTGTGTGGGTAGACAAAATCCATAAAGTTTTGGAAGCTGGAAAATGGCTTGCTCTTATTTAGCAGCTCTGAAGGGCAGTAATTGTTGGTCTTGCTCTCTTTGTAGAGGGGGTGTGGATTTTAGATCAAAAATAAATGAGAACAGGGCAAAGTCTCACAAATTACTAAAGCAATTGCAAAGGAAACACTGCTCTCTGATGTACCTTTCCAGACTTGAAATAACTTTCCTCTAAGGAGTCTTTATCTCTTTGCTTGCTAAAATGCTCTGTTTTCTTTGATTCTCTGGTATTCTCTATTTTTTTTTTTTTTCATTTAACTTTGTTCTGGTTCTGAGCCACTCATCAATTCAGCCATCTAATGCAGGTAACAAAGATGGCTTACTGCCTCTTAGTTTCGTTGCTTTATAGTTCAGAGTTGCAGGATGGGTTGTTTGGATAATGGAGCAAGCTGTGATACTCTTTGTTCTTGGGCTTTACTGAGGACTGTCGAAACGTCACTGCTTCCTCTGGAACTGATGAGAAGTTAGGGAGCATTGTGACCACTTTGTTGTTGTAAATTTGAAAGGAGGAATGGAGAAAGATAAAAATAAGTTAGGTTAAACTGGCCTGATGAGATGGACTGGGTTAGTTAAACCAGAGGCAACGACTCAGGCTGTCCTTCTTGTTTTATGAGTCATTCTGCCATTTAATTGTGTGAGAAGGCCTCCTGTAGAATTAATTAAAAAGGAGGCCTTATTAATGCTGCAAAAACCTGTTGTCAGTTTTAACTTTAGTCTTCATTGTTTAAACCAGGCCTTATAGATAGAAGCCTTGACACTGTAACTTCTTCAGAAGTGAATCATAACAGTGGAAAGAAGATGTTATTCAGGAAAGTGAGAAAAACTTTGGTTGCTTGGAGTAGACCAGACTATTTAAAATGTAACTGGTTCGTTGCCAGCTGTTGTCAGATTCTACTGAAGAGATGTGAGCCAGCAGAATTGTCTTCTGGACTTGCTAACCTGTGTGTGGATTGTTAGTTTCTTGTGCTTGTGTCCTGTATTAAATCATGCTAGCTGAAGATACCTCTTCCGTGCTACCTTTTAATGCTGCTTATCCACTGCTTTGTAGTTTATACAAAGCCATTTCTTGGCTTGAAGATGTCTCACTTTGGTTCCACGTGGTATTGTCTCCTGAACATTTTCTTCCATTTTAAGGATGTAATTTGTGTTAAGAATCTTCAGGGACATTAATAATTTCAGTGCACAGAAAAGGTGCTCAAAGTAAGGGTTGGCTGTGTTTGGAAATTCTCTAAATCATCCCATCTCTGTTTTTTTATAAGAGATTCCCTGTTTATAACAGTATGAGAGTGAAGGTATGTGGAATAATCTAGTTCTAGCTTGTGCCAGAATGCATTGGGAAACTGAGCTTTTCAGTTTTCCCTTCAGTGATGCTACTTAGCATTTTACTGATAATCTGCCTGTAGACATAAAAGTTCTGTTGGAATGCAAGATACTTCTTATTTTTATTAAAATAATAAAGTGAAAGGCTGTGCACAGAGCTCTCAAACGCCTTAACCAGGAAGCAAAAGGCACAGCTCAGTTGGAAATAAATTCCGTAAGTTATACTTGTACTAAATTTATCCCTTTTGTCTAATTATTACTAGACTTAAGACTTATCTTCTCTCTGAACAGTGTGATTTTTGCAGAATATATTCTTAGTGGGGGGGGAACTTGGCAAAATCTGAATCTGTCCTTAATGCATGAAGTTCTTTCTCATTTCTGTAGCATTTGCAAAAAGGAAAAAATAAAAATAGGACTAATAAGATGATATCAACACTGGCAAGTAGCTTTCAGGCTTTTTTTTTTTTTCCTTTTATCATTCATTCCTTTACCAGGAGTATTGGAAATTCATCAGTTAAGGCAGGATAACCTAAGTGTCAACATCTGCACTGTAGTTCATAGGAATGCAGTATTTGCCTCCTGATTTTCTGTGAATCTGAGGATTTACATGACTTCAGCAAACAGAGATCTGTAGTAAGCTTTCCTAGTCACTCCTTTCTCAGTGGAACTTTTCTGTCAAATGCTTCTAACAAAATATCACTCTAGGGCTGGATGGGGGATGTTTGTGGGTGTGTTTCTGAGAATTGTATGTGCACAACTGTTTTTATGTGAGGTTTCAGATTCACTAGACCAGCTTAGAATAGAACAACTTGAGCTCTGTCAAATTGAAGCTTGGCCATCATGTAGGTGATTTCAGGACATACCAGGAAGAAAGGCTTCCACAGAAATCCTTGGTATTGGCATTTGAGGATGTGATGATGTGGCTATTGCGTTAGGCACTACAGGAGAAGAAAGAGATGTGGAGTCAGGATTACTCACCAGGTATTAAAACAGTCACAGGTATATTTTAGCTAAAATCTCAATTGAAAAAAAAACCCCAACATTCTACAGTGTCTTTCTGTGAGTAATACAGGTATTCACCTGATAAATAAAAATGCAACTGGTCCTTCCCCAGGAGAGGGGGGTGGGGAAAAAAGCCCTTGACTATTTACCAGCTCATATGACAGTAATTGGGAGCCTTCAGGAAGGGAAAGTGAGTGACAGCAATCCTTTCCTTCAAGCACATCTGATAATTCATTAATGTAATTTCAGAAACTTGGTGTAGCTTTTGAGAAGTGGGAATAGTCAGTGATGTTGATGTGACAAGCTGCTATGTGAGTTGGCATTACAGAATAAAAATTGACAGTAAGCCCATGGAAATCCAGTGACTCGAGTATGGTAATAAATACATTTAAATACTTTGTTCTTGCAAGGTTTTGCATGCTGAATAATTCCCAGTGCAGTTATGAGGGCTTCACTAGTGCTGTTACAGCTGCCTTTGGCTTACCCGTTTTGAGAATTTTCTCTTTTGAATTGTTCGTCATTAGGTTTTAGCTTACTGTCATTGCTTTTATTCCAAAAACATCAAGTGGCTGAATACAGGAACGTGTATGTGTAAGGGGATATCGACTGCATGGGTGGTAGGAGAGTTTCAATTATTAGTTTTACTTTCCTATACCTTATCATATATTTGGATACCTGCTGTTTAACCAGATTTACACAACACAAGTCAGAGGAAATTTAAATCATCAAATTATGCAAATATTGACTGTACATGGCTGGCTTGTCGTTTGTCATGGCTTGGACTGCAGCAACAGTGGTGCAATGGGCAGCTAAGTTCTATTTTAAGACTCTTAAAAGTAGGAAATTTGAAAAATGGAAGGATGTTTCTGAGTAGTTCATGTGTGCCATAACTATAAGACATCAATCAGATGTACTCTCAAGGTACTGGAAAAGGTAGCACTGCAGTCAGGGTGTGTGAAGGCTCAAACACTTGTAGTCCTATAGCAGTCTGGGACAGTGCCTATTAAAAGCTCATGGTGAGCTGTCGCTACTTCAAGGAGATTGTTAATGGAAGTTAAATCACCCAAATGAAGTACAGAGTTGCTTGATTTTGCAGCTACTGTTATTTTCTTTCTGAGCATATTTCAGTCTTATCTTAAGATACCAGACTAGATAA
This sequence comes from Cnemophilus loriae, assembly GCA_013397755.1. NCBI lineage: Eukaryota > Metazoa > Chordata > Aves > Passeriformes > Corvidae > Cnemophilus > Cnemophilus loriae. The sequence continues at coordinate 27,461 of VZTF01006174.1, forward strand.
GCCTTATCTAGTCCAGTATTTTAGTCTTCCTTGAATGAAGTCTGAATTTCTGTGAATAAAGTTCATTAGTGCAAGTTTACCCTTTTATTTTAAAAAGTTAGGTTGGTTCAGCATGCTGTGGAGATCTGTGTACTTTTTAGTAACACAACTCTGGCAGTAGTTTACGAGATAGTTTGTGAGATTGTGTCCTATGTATTTTTTATTTTACGTCTTTCTGGTTGCTGATACTGCAATAATATAGTTGTAATGTGTTTTTGGAGATGAGTATATCTTTGAAGACTGGAAATGAGAAAAATTTTTCTTTGTGGACTGCTCCATTTAGAATAAGTCTCATGCAAAATAAGCAGGAAGTAAGAGGACTTTCTTGAGAAGACAAAATTCCCTGTTTGGAGAACTGCTTTTACAAGTCATAAGCAGCAAAATTCATCAGGTTGAGCACTGGATTTTTAGTAGATTACTCCCAGGATTATTGCATTTTGCCATCTTGATTGGATGATTTTCAAGTTATGTAACTTTAAACTTCTATAACTAGGGTTATAATTCCAAACCTCTTTATAAGAGGATATAGGATATTCTTTTTCCCAGTTGAATTCAGGCTCCTGCAAAATATAAATATACCTCTTATCCATTACTGATAGAAGGATCAGTGAGATGTTGGGGGTTGGATTTTTTTCTCTTATCCATGACTATCTTACGTTGTTTGCTCTATTAAAAAAAGAAATGTAGAGCAACAGCTTTCGTTTTTGTGGTTAAGCTTGAAATGTTTGTTACTGGTTTAAGAGTAGGTGTTTAATGGAAACCCTGAGACTTGAGCCTTTTGTTTCCACTCACTAAAACTATGGGTACTTCTAATGATGTTGTCAAGCTATAAAGAAAAGATTCTATTTTTATAAATCTGGAAGGTGAGATTGACACCAAGGCTGCAAAATATTTAAGGATGGGATTTTTTTAATGTAATTGAAGGTTGCATGAAAAGTCTCATTCAAATGGAGTACCTTGCCCCGGGCTATTTCTGGCTTCTGGAACTGCTTTTTTTAGCAGTGCTACAAATTGAATCACCGGTTGCCTGTATCATTTAAAGTGAATGAGGCTCAATTACATTCTGAGTCAGACACACCTGAATTAACCTGCTTTTCAGCAACAGTTGTGTGACCTCTCCTACTGCTACTTAGAGACTTTAAAAGCCCTGTGTGAATGGTACTTTAACGCTGCTTAAAAGTCTTCAGCAGGTTTGTCAGTGCTGAATAGTGTTTGGATTTTTACATCAAATCTGTTAGAGGTGTGGAGAAAGTCTTGTATAGTGTGTTGACTAGCTAATTTTTTATTTATGCAATTGTTAACAAGAGAGCTGAAATTCTCCAGGCTTGGTGCCATTTCTGCCACAGCTGTCTCTTGACCTTGGATGACTCTAGAGCTGTAGTGTAGACTAGGTTGTGTTCTTAAAACACAATTGCAGCCTCTGTCATGGAAACAGGTAGAATACTCATCTGTGAAACTTAGATTCTTTATCTTAATATTCCTGCTATTATCGCAAGTGAAGCTATTACAGGACTCAACAGATAAGTATATCTGGTTTTATTTGGCCCCTGTAAGCTATTTTTATATCGACTTATAGCATTTACAATTGCTTCCTTATATCCAACTAGGTTCTAGGGGTGGTAAGGTGATGTGAGTTATGGACTGCTAGAGCATTCTCTGGACAGTACTTTGCTCAGTGCTATAGCTGCAATCAGCTGAAAGGATGGCTTTGACTGTATTTTCATAACTTGCACCATTAAACATTGCTTAAATCTAGCATTGTTTTTGAAATTAGATAATTTTGGTGTGGATTTAGTATAAAGTAACAATTCCACAAATTATTGCTCATATTCCATTTCACCTACTCTCATCATTCCAACCTGTTAGTGTAGTCATCCTTATTGTTAGGATTGCTGAATAGCATTTAAGTAGCTAGTTAAAATTTAGTCAATGCTTTCAAGATGGCTTCCATTAATGAAGAAATACATAAAAAGTCTGTGTTGCCCTGGTTGTGCCCAAATAAGCTGCTTATGAAACTATGCCTAAAAACTTGACAAGTCTACTGATGCTAAAAGTGTCTGCCTTGAAGTTCCTTCTTCTGTGCTTCCCCCGTCTTTTCCCTTGTTTCCAGGACTTCTTAACCATTTAACAGATCTGGAACATCTTTTGGAACCTTTTAGAAGCGAATGTGGGAAGGAAGGGAATTTGGTTTGGATAGGCTTGGGTCCTTAGCAGAGATGAAGCATGGGCATGGAGAGTACTTTCTGAGAAGTAGTTTAGACTTGCCCTGCTCTAGGCCTATGCTTGAAAATGCACTGGAAATGCCAAATAGGTAAAGTTTCAGTATCTGTCTTCCTTGGTTGTAGAATGCAAATATGAGTCTGGATGCTTGGGTCCTCACACGGCTAAGATGTTTAACACATATTAGTTTATTCAGAGAAATTACATTCTGTTGCTGCTGTGCTAAATCTTATCTGAAGTATCACGCTTGTAGGTAGTGGCTGTGATTTGCTCTTTGTTTACAGCTTGGGTATTTTCAGAGAATCAGGGTGGATCAGGTTGGAAGGGACCACAGTGGGTCATCGGGTCCCACCTCCCTGCTCAAGCAGGGTCATCCCAGAGCACATGGCACAGGATTGTGTCCAGACAGGTCTGGAATATCCCCAGTGAGAGAGACTCCACACCCTCTCTGGTCTCTGTTCCGGTGCTTGGTCACTGCATGGAAAAGAAGTTCTTTGTCATGTTCAGGTGGAACTTCCTGGGCATCTATTTCTGCCCATGGTCTCTTTTCTCATTGCTGGATCCCAGAGAGCAGAGCCTGGTCCTTGCTCTGAGCCCTCCCTGCAGACAGGGACAGACAGGGATGAGGGCCTCTCTCAGCTGGGTCTCCTCTCAAGACTGAACAGCTGCAGGTCTCTCAGCCTTTCCTTGTGAGAGAGCTGCTTCATACCCTTCCTCATCTCCGCAGCCTCTGCTGGACCTGCTTCAGGAGCTCTAGGTCTCTCTTGTCCTGAGGAGCCCGGACCTGGACGCTGCAGTCCCAATGGGTCTCACTAGGGCTGAGCAAAAGGGTAGGATCACCCCTAGAAGAGCTGGCAATGCTCTTCCTAATGCATCCCGGAATACCATGGGTCTTCTTGGCCACAAGGGCACTTGTTTAATTAGTGTTTAACAATTCTCTTAGCAGCTAGACTTGACTGAGCTGGGAGAGAAATGAGGAAAACCTAGATTATCTTCTCTTAGCAACTCCTCAGGCTGCCTGCCTCAGCTTTTTGGTAAAACTGCAGTGTTGTGGTGAGCACAAAATCATTTTGTTGTGTACATTGTTTGTAAATGTGCATCTTTTCTCTGAAGCTGATGGTGCCATGCCATTTCATCATAATGCAGAAATGATATCACATGCTTGACTGAACAGGTGCATGAAGTAGAGGAGCTGATTTCTTGAAGCTGATATAGTTTAATAATTCTGTATCAAAATCTTTGAGAGAATGTAATGTGTAATGGATAGAATTATAGTAAGGCTCAGAGGGTGAAAAAATGTTCTTTGTCATTGTGATCTCCCACTATGATAAAATGGATGTGCCACAAAAACTAGGTGCTCCATTGCTTTTTGAAATAACATTGCAGTAGTCTAGAGGTGGCTTTGTATGTAACATAGAAAAAGATAACCCTTCTTGTGATTATGTGATGTTTAAAATGAACTCATACATTAAACAGGCATGCGAGCAATTACATTGGTAGTTTTGTTTAAAAGTTCATTAGTTTTCACTGCTCTTGACTTTCTGCTTTTATTAAAAGATCTTTTTGATGTTTAAATGCAGTCTTCCAAAATAAAACATTTTGCAGGTAAATGGAATAACTGAAGCTTTATTAGAGAATACTGTTACGTAAACAGCAGTTATTATATGTTATTAACATGAAGCTATTTAACATCTATTTTTAAAATGAGGGCAACATCTACTAAGTTACAAGAAAAGCCACCTCCAAATCAGAGAAGTGAGAAGAAAACACTATAAAGAAGTCCTGAGACTTAAGTTTTCCGGTGGACTCTGAAAGTGTTTTCTGAATACCTGTGGAGTTCTTTGTAAAATGGGATTTTACATTTCCATTTTACACTTTCAAGAACTATGAAATAGAAGCCTCTTCTTGCCTATGCCGGGCAGTAGCGTTTATATGCACTTAACCCTGCTCTTACAGTATAATTCAGCATTTCCTTACTATTGCACCTGGAATTTTTGACATAGGAGGTTTGGTTTTTTTAACTGCCAGTCAGTTTGAAAACAAATAAACAGGAGAGTGACAAGTGTAATGCCAACACTTGGACGTAAGGGGAAGGAGGTGGGGAGAAAGTTCAGACTATTGCTTGATTCTTGCCTTGTAAGTTTATCAAATAAAAATTTTCAGTAGTATTTTCACAGTACACTACAGAAAAAGAAAAATTTCTGGATTATTTTTTCTTTTTGGAGAGAGAATTCTTACATAAGTTTGCTGAGAAGCAAGGGTGGGGGATAATTATTAAAGGTTGTATTATAGGTTAGAGGGCTTTTTTGGACAGTTTTTGACCAGTATCTCCAACCAGACTATAAGTCTGCCCTTCTGTCTCATTGTTTGACATTGCAGTTGTAATGTTATTGTAGCTGTAGTGTCACTGACAATGAAGCAGAATTAGAGCTGCTAAATTAAGTGGGGAGAAAAGCTGTTTCTTAAGAGCGGGTGGCAAGCAGTACTCTATACCTTTTTGTTAGATTGTTTTTTTTAATGCTTTCTTTTTTTTTCATTGAGTTGTGCTGGGTCGTCTCCATGATTCATGACTAAGGAAGGATAAAGGCATTGCAGTGACACCAAGATCTTCCCTTCTCCTTTCCTTAACTTACTTTTCATCTACCAGATGCCTGTAGTAGTAGTTGTCAGGTAACTGTAGATTATTGTTTCATGGAAAAGAGCGATACTGGTCTTGGTGATCCAGAACACTACCTACTTCAATTGCTTTCTCCTCCTGAAGTCTACTACTTGGAGTTATTTTAGACGGCCTGTTTGTGTGGCTGATTTGTTGCCTTGTTTTAGTTAAAATGAGATATTGGTCATGTAATTGCTGTCCACCCACGTTTCTGCCTACCTGTGTTTATTAATAAAGATCTATGTTTAAAACTTCAGCTGGGACAACTATGCAACCAGTCCAGCTGGTATATCTTAGGAAGGAATGAGAAAGAAAGAGTAGTGACTTCTCTAGCTGACAGTGAGAGGTAGTATCTGTCTGTACTTTTGAATCTGAAGACTTTTACAAGCTTGTCCTCTTTATCTTTGCCATGGCTTTTTTCAGATGTGTCTTCTCTGGGAAAAGCAAATTATGTGCTTGCCTCCTTGACAGCAGGATTGAGAGCTCTTGAGGGTTTGCCCAGTTGAACCCAAGTCCCTGTCCTGAAAACTGCTGTGGATTTTTGAAGTGCCTTCTGCCTTTCTTCTCTTAATCTGTTTGGTTTTTCCTTGATTTTTTTTTTTTTAATACTGGTTTAATCATTGCATTACTGTTACAGTTTTCATTGACAAGTGCAAAAACTCGTAATTTGAAGTGAAAGGAAGGTGTTGTAGAGCTGTTGTCTGCTATTAACTCCCTAGACTTTATCATCTATTGGTAGAAAAAATTTTCTAGGTGATAGATCATAAAAACATTTGCTATTAAGAATTGGTCACTTCCTCTTTCTTTTAAATAAGCTGTAGGGGATGTATAATATCAACCAGAAATTATGAAGCTGGTCATGTATATCTTCCCTGAAAATTTACAGTTTTATTTACATGCAGGTTTTATATTTTGGAGGGCATGAGCAAGAACATGTAAATTTTGTCTATGTGTGTTGTCTTTTAGTGTTTGTGACCCTAATGATGGTTGGGTGAGAATAGGGGCCAAGAAAACAATACATCACATTTCAAAAATTATATATCAGGTTTCATTCCATGTTTTTCCTGTTAAACACCATATAAATAACTTCATTCAAAAGTTTTCTCTTCTGTAGGAAGACATGAGGTCTTGCTTCACAGGATGTTGGGAAGCTTAAATCATTGTAAATTGCTTTCAGAGCGTCTGTTGGGGAGGTACTGTGGTAGAGTTGTGATGTTGATTGTTTGGTTTTCTTGTTTTCCTTGTGTTATTACTAGGCAGGAAGCTTCAAATAAGGAATAAAGTCTTGTCCTTGAGTGGCCCCATTTTCCTAAGGTACTTCACTGACTCTATCAAGTGAGAGACTTTTGCCTGAAATTACATAAATTTCTCCCTTTGTTTTCGCAGTCAAAAATTACTGAGGAGAAAAAGTAGATCTTGAATCTGATTTAACTGAGCTTCAGTTACTTTGGGACATGGTTTTGATGATGTTCATGATTTTATCTTTGCTTTTTTTTTTTAAGAGCTTTATTATACAGCTACTAAAGCCAGCTAATGCTTTGAAAGAAGGGTGGGAATATGTGTTGTATACAGATTTGCAGGTTTTGGTGTTGGGTGGGAATTTCTTTGTTGGGGCTCTGTGCTGTGGGCAGTGTTCAGTGGTGTTGGTTGTGTGCCGGCAATACGCATGCGCAGAGCAGGAATGAGGAAGTCAGTCACTTGCCACCAGTGGAGAGTTTACTGAGAAGTTTGAGAGAGGAAACAGGAAGGGGAAAAAAACCCCTGAATCTGTCAGATCATACTCTTCTGGGCTTATGGTGTGTTTTGTTCATGGAGCTTCCCAGGCAGAGGTAAGAAGCTTTTTTTCTTCTACCTATTTTTCTCTGATCAGGTATGGACTTTCCCTCTTTCTTTATTTCTTTTCAGAGGTTTTTCTGTGGAACCGGATATGGAAAACACTGCTAGCATGATTTATCCTTTTTTGTGAACCATGAAGTTGACAGTACAGGGTGATTGCATAAAAACACATTACTTTTAGCTGGGCAGGGCTTCCCAGGGGTTGTCAGGTCAGTTTTTTCCTAAAATGAAATTCAGGACTTTTTAAAGTATTTGCTCAGGGAAAAGAAGAAAGCTACTTAAGTATCCTCAGAAATACTGTGTATTACAATGAGCACACTGGAGTAGAAAACAATAAGGTGAAGCACTGGCAAAAATTTGTTTGGCACTAGACAAGAATGGAGGAGGTTCAGCTGCTGGCTAGAATTGTACTATGGGTATCTGGTAATCCTTATGAGTTAGGAATTGCTTTACTGTTGTCTGTTAATTTAATTTAGGTTGTTGATTTATTTTTAATCTCAAAGTATCAGAGAGGTTTCGAAGTAGTTAATGTACCACAGAACCTGTCTCACAGAAGAGAGAAGCGTGCCTGGTTACTTTTTCTCAGAAAATTGTAAGTTATTATCAAGGAGTAAGAGTCTTTAAAAGAATTAATTAAGTGGTGTTTTCTTTATTGGAATAAATAATGATTACTCAAGAGTTGTATCTGTGCGAGCCAGTTCAGTTGGCAAGCCTGAGTTTGTTTTGGCTCTGAGGAGCTGCTGTGGTGTTAAGCTTAGCACTAAATAGGCTTTACTTGTGTTCACTGGTAACTGTGACAGGAAGCTCCGCTTGGTTTAGCTAGGAGTAAGACTCAGCAAAAATGAAACAGCTTCAGCTTAACCGAATTTTGGTTAAAAAGGTGATGATGCTGTTTGGGTAATGAAATGCTGTGGGAATACATAAAACTCAGGAGCGAGTAATGCTCTTAAGAGCTGTATCTACTGAACTGGCAGGAGCTGAGCCAAGGGTGCCCCTTAGGTGTGCTGAGTCATCTGCTTAAACTGTGACATTACTTACTGTGGGCTGCTGCTGGGAGAGAGCAGTTTGAACTCGGTAGTGACGAAGCAGCATGTAATGTGTCCATGTGAGAGCATGCTGGGTCCAAGTAACATGTTTGTGAGAGAATTTGGGGTGTAATTGGTACCTGCACCAAAAGACTCCTTCGGAGAGTGTGCTTAATTCAAACTGAAAACAGAGGAGTTTTCCTGTGTGTCATCGTGTGTGAAACTTGATGCCAATGGATGTTGGTACAGACTGTTCTGCATTTTACAAACATCTTTTTGTCAAGAGCTGAATCTGCAAAGGACATGTGGAAGACTGGTTGCCGCAGACATAACACAGCTTGGACAGGAGGCTACATCAGCCTCTGCATTGTAGTCCAGCAGAGTAAAGATTGAGTGGTTGTTCCGGTGGTTTATGGAATGAGCATGTCATTCTCTGAAGCACTGGCAGGGTCCCAGAGGAGACAGGTCAGCGATCTGATTACAGCATGACATTTCCAGTGTGGGTTGAAGGATGGAATTTCAAGGATTTTTTGGGGGGCTGGGAGGCCCAGAAGAGAGGAGAGATTTTTCCAGGTGGTTCTAGATGTGGATAAAACAGCTTACACAGGGCTAAACAGGAGGATGAGACTTGTATACAGGTATTTTATATTTTCGAACTCAGAAATAACAAAATCAGTCTGTCTCTGTTTTCAGTGTAGGATTCAAGGTCTGTGTCTTGGGGCATCTTCATTCTTAATTATACCTTTTTGCCTTCTAGTTTATATACTGTGGATGTGTCTTTTTAGTTTTTTGCTTTCTTGGGTTTTGATATATCTATTTTCTTCAATCATGCACAAAGAAGTGTGCATGGATATACATTTTGCAGTGTTCAAAGCTATTGAGTGTGAAATACTTAGTGAATTGAGAGTGGGTTAAAAATGCCATAATATTATGAGAAGTGGGTTATTTAAATAGTTGTGTCTTTTATAAATTTTTGCATTCTTTGTTTTGCTCACCTCTGGTATAATGCTGAAGAGCATTTTTTTAAAAAAGCATTGTACTATAAAAGTGAATATATTTTTCCTACTGTACATGTTCAAAGACGTGTTCTCTTTCTGTAGTGGTGATGGTTCCAATAGCAGACAGTGATAATGAAACTGTCTTATTTCCGTTGTTTTATTGCTGTTTGTAATGTCTCCTGTTTAAAGTAGCTCTTTGAAGTTAGAGACTGGTTTTTTTCCAGTTATTTCCAAGGTCATAGTGAGTCACAAACCTTGATACAAGGCATGGGTATCTTTCGCAGCTTCACATCTCTACATCTGTAAGCTTTGTGCCTGGAAGAGATTTACATTGTATCTTAGCGCTTGGCTCTCCTCTCTTGTCTGAAGGTTGAAGATGTGGCGGGAAAACAGGACCATATATGTGGAAGGCTATGGCACCAGCAGCAGTACTTGGTTTGGTGCCAGCCTGTGTGCATGTGGCTTGTGAATCCTCAGTCCCTGTGATGCCATTCCTGTCTTGTGTGAGACCAGATGAATTCCACTGTTTTGTGCTGATCTGCTGTGGAGATTCATTAGCAGCACAGAGTTTGTTGTTCGAGCAGCTATTCTTTTTTTTTGTGGGGAAAAGGTTGGCTGTATCACACCAGTTAGCCATCTGTTGCAGCAGCCAGACTGTGCTGAAGTAGATGACTTTCTGAGGTTTCTCACAGCTGTATGTTCTATTGTCAGTGCTGTCTGTGGCCTTCTTTTGGCATTTAGGCACCTGGACACAACCTCAGACACTGTGGAGTCTCTGAGAGCTGTGCTTATGTATAAGCTTTGCTTCCTTTGTTCTCCAGCCTTTTGAGACCTGCCTTGACATGGAATCATGGATGCCACTAATAAGTCTCACCATCTCCAGACGCCTCAAACTTCTCTTTCAACTGTTGAGTTTTAAATAAATATGACCTATTTCAGTATGCCAGAGGTACAGGTACCAACAACATGGCTCTGTTTACTGGGGTTTTTTAATTAGTTAACTAATGTTAAAGTTGCATTCAACTCCTTTCTTCCAGTTCACAGCTTGGGGTACTGGAGTATCCATGTTCACATCTGCTTTCTAGACTTGATGGTACAGCTCCATGTTAGCTTGTGGTTTTAAGTCTCCTCAGTTAATAAAAAACTGATTTTCCTGAATGCTTGGCTAATAATTAATTTTAAATAGACTGTTCAGTTTGTTTCTGAATCACGGACGAGTCTGGGAAATTGTTGCTAGATATTCTAATAGCAGTGTGGTCAAAAGGAAGAGCTACGATTCAGCTCTTAAATTTTGAACCTCAAAGGATATTTCATAGCACAGCCATACATACAGTAGATTTATCAAGCTGTGTACTGCTCTTTGCAGAAGGATTTTTATGGAGTTTCTGGGTAATTTCTGTTGCAGATTTGGTTTACAAAGAATAATTCTAGCTTGAATGCTTGTTACCAAAGTTTACTCAGTATATAAGAGGGCAGGTAGCTGGGCAAGGCTTGGAAATAAATTTGCTGAATGGTTTAGGGCGTCATCTCTCAGTGAAGTAACTTAAAACTACAGAAGATTTCATTTGGGTTGTGGTGATACAGTAGTAATGGGAATGATTTGACTCTGTGCTGACAAGATGGAAGAAAAATGGCTGATTTGCCATTAAAGAGGTATTTCGGAAGGGGAAACCCTGACATTTTGTCGTTGTGCAATGGTGGGTACATGTGGTGCCTCTTCCTTGTACCACTCTGCCTGGGTAATACTGATTTCTTATTGGCTGGGAACCAGAGGCTGTGTGGCATTGTATATTGTCTTTTGAAGAGAGAAATAATTTTTTTTCCCTAGAATCATAAAGCATCCTGAGTTGGAAGTGACTCAGAGGGATCATCATACTACAGCTCCTTTTCACTAGCTTTAGAGCTAAGGTTAGGCATTCGATGAAACATGGCTAAAAGCTTAACTAGTAACACTTCGTTGTTTGCCTTGGCAAAATTATGTTGACTGTGAACAGCATTGCACGAAATTCTGAAGAAAAGCGCCTTTTTTCCAGAAAAAAAGTGACAGAGGCTTTTCAGAGTCTCTATTTTAGCATTAGATTTTTTTTTTCCTGTTTTAAAATGCCTTGACTGTGAATTGCACAGGTCCTGATATAAAGTTTCTCTCTTTTCTTTTAGAATTTAGATTTTAATTGTAAATGTGTTTTTTAAGCTTAATATTTGATAAAAAGTTGCTATTTTGCTTATGGAAGAACTTTCTGTCAGAACAGATATTAGCAAGCAAGTGTGCAGTCCTTGGTTTGAAACTGAAGCCAGTGGTGTGTGGGAAAGAGCAACTAATACATATGGGTGGTTGGGGTGGGGTTTTTGTTGTCATTTTGCTGCTTGATTTAGAAAAATTGGTTATGAATCAGTGACTTGCTCTTTTTTTTTTTTCCAAACTCCACTGGTATAAGTAAGCCAGACATCAGAAATTATTTTATTACCAATTTTCTTTTAGATAATGGTTTTTTCATATCATGTGATCCATCTACTCTTCTACATTTCTCCTCATATGAGTTCTGCTTTTTTCCTGTCCCAAAGGGAAATCTTATCTTTCATTCCCTTATGATGAGTAACATTTGATCTTCTTAGTATTTTGATTTGAAAGTGCCAAGTAAGAAAGACCTCCCAGCTTTTCTTCTATTGTAGTTTGTGTGGTTTCTCAACAGAGTAAAGATATTGCTTTCTCTATCAATATAATCTCTAGGCAGGCAGTGAATGATATAAATTGGAGTTACAAAAGAAACAGTTAAGGAACACTTGTCGGTCATCCAATCCTAAATGACTTCTAGAAGTTGTCGTCCAGCTTTTGAAGGGTGGAGGGGCTTGGAAGGCAGAATTCCATGCAGGAGTGCATGCAGATTCCCAGAGTAACTGAGATGTGTCTGGATGGGTCCATGTGGTACCATGCAGTTCAGTACAGATCAGGTTGTATGACAGTGCTGTAGTAGCAGCACATAGTATCACTGAGTGACATGTGAGAGCTGTGTTGCACAGTGTCTGACTGACCCTGAGCCATTTATCCTATCCCCCGCGAGGCTTGGGCAGCTCGCACGTTTCCAGAGCTGTTGTGTGCCAATCCAGAGCCCACTGGACTCTGAAGAAAGGTTGCTTGTGATAGAGGCTTTGGATGAAGCCTTGTCTAAGCAGAATTATTTAAACAATTAATTATTTAATTATTTTGTACAGTAGATATTGTACAAAAGTGGATTAGTGGAATTGTCTTTTTTATTCACATTTTGTTGATGTCAATTGGCTCATTTATAAAGAGAGAACATAAAAACTAAAAGCTGATTAGTCTTATAACTTCAATGTGATAGTTATCTTCCTTGATTTATTTTAAGCTGTATAACAGCAGAAATGGTTTACACTGGCTTTTCCAGAGCCAGAGACTAGCTGGAATTAAAACAAGTCATGATTCAGTCCTGTATTTAATGTCAGAACTGCTCTCCTAGTTCAGCTACACCTTAACGAGTGGTATTTGCCTAGCACAAAGGAGCTCACGTGCCTGTTTCAGTACAGAATGCTAACTTTGTGTTTCTGTTTTCTTCTAGGTTATGTTTCACACTATGTGCAGACTGTCTGTGCTTACAGAAGATATTTAAAACCAGACTTTTTTGCAAAAGTTTGATTCCAGTGGAATCTGTACTTTAGATTTTTGTCTTGTCAATTTACTCCTGAAGCAATGCCTGTACAAGCTCCACAATGGACGGATTTTCTCTCTTGCCCGATTTGCACACAGACTTTCGACGAAACGATCCGGAAGCCCATCAGCTTGGGTTGTGGCCACACTGTCTGCAAGATGTGCCTCAACAAGCTCCACCGTAAGGCATGTCCCTTTGACCAGACCACTATCAACACGGACATTGAACTCCTTCCTGTGAACTCAGCCTTGCTGCAACTTGTGGGTGCTCAGGTATCCGTGCTTTTTTTCTTTTTTAAATCTGTTTCAGTATTTTTTTTCTTTTAGGAGGACAAGTCAGGAATAATAAAGAATGTAGTATTGTGATAATGATATGAAGAGATGGTATCTACCTTTTTGTAGATGTCTACAAGAAGTAGTAAAGGTGCCTGGAACAATAGTTTAAATCTTTATTCTGCTGGTCACTGACTGTGACTTTTGTTACATCTAATTCCGTGGGCTGTCACCAGAATGGGTTTGTTGTGTTTCCTTCCTTCTTCCTCGACTCTTCCCTAGCCATGCTCTGCTAAAAGGATGAGCTGAATCAGTGAGCTTATTTCGTGGGAAGACGTTTTACTGTGGTAGGTTATGTGCTTTACTGTATTAACCCTGTGAGACCTGTGGTCAGTTGTCCCAAAAGCAGGAGGGGAGTGTAAAAGATGTGGGACAGATCTCTCTGGTAGCAGCCTTTATACAGCCTTATTTGAAACTGTGCAAAGGAAATATAACTTCCTGAGCTGACAATGTTCTCTAAATCCATATAGGTGAGGGGGGGAAGCCTGCTTTAGACTCCTTTTTTTGCTGGAATAGGTACTGGTGAGGTCAGTTGAAGTGGTGTTGTGATGGGGATGAGTTGCAGTGGTACTGATAACAGCCCCAAAAAAGGGCAGGGATGTGTGGAAAGCAGGATCACCCTGTTCAGCTGCAGCACAGACTTAAGCTGGCAAAAGCTTATTGATGTTAGGTCTCGGGTGACCCACACCTTCCAAGGCTTGTGGGCAGGACTGTGGTATTGGGAGAGGAGGGACAATCGTGTCTAACTTATGGGTGAGGAATGAAAATGTGGATGGGATGCAGTTACCGTAAAGGGATTACTGTTTTATTTTGTACTGCTTCAGTGTCTGGGCTAAGTGAAATTTAAGGCAGCAGAAAATTCAATGAGATCTGTAGCTTGGGGAAAAGGAAAGAATTGTGGAAGAGCCGTAAAAGGTATGGAGAAAAGAGAGATGCTCTTATGTTGCTTTTTATTAGGTACTGGGACTTACAGGTCCAGATGTGCTTTTGCCACTTCTTAGTTTATCAAGTAATATGGCTAATTTTTTGTTTTTCTTTCGTGGTGTATGGCATAGAGGTTATTTCAGAAGCTCAGAATCAAATGGTGTTTCTGGCTGTGCTAAGTGACTCATCCTGCTCTGCAGGAGGAAGCAGTGAGATTGTGCTCTCCCATTTCTGTGATGTGCCGTCATCTTTGAAGAGCTTCCAAGCAGTATGACATCTATGGATGACATCATTAAAAAATGTTATAATTCTCTTTCTCTCTTATATGTTCCTCCTTCCTCTCTGCAGTTTCTTGAATAGTTCCAGTTGCGTCTGAATGTCCACATTTGTGATAAATGTCTTTTTTTTCACTTTGCATTTGTTAAGCTTTATGACAAGCTGTATGATAGCTTCAACTTGACCTCTTCCAGAATTTAAATTTTTATAAAAACAAGATTCTCTGGAATGAGATGGAAACCCACGCTGCCTCTGTATAGGTAACTGAGAATTTTTTTGTGGTTTTACTAGTTAGCCAGACAGTTTTCTCATGCATATATGTGAGGTATAAAGAAAAGTTTTATAGTATAGTGTTTGTCTTGAGAGCACTCTGAACTTTAGGTTCTGACTTTGCACTAATGACATCATTTTGTGCTCCTTTTTATCCGAAAATGTTGTGTAATTAAGATTCACAGATTCTTGTTAAGATTCTTGTTTCATCATGACCTTAAAGCTGCACATGCCACCAAAAGATACATTACTCCCACCCCCGTTCTTTGCCACTAATTTCTGATTGTTTGCTACTCCCAGCGTTCTGTTACCTGTAACACTAACTGTGGATCCTAGCTGGGTATTTATTACTGACAAACTTTCCCCTTAGAAGTTTGAACCATCTTCCCTGCCAGCTCCTAATTTCGATAAACATGTGAATGAAATCGGTGTTCAGTATAACTCGCTCTCCTTTCTCTTCCCTTTCCCGTCCTGGCAGCTGTTGCAGTGTTTACCAGACACTGGACTACTAGAAAACAAATACAACTGTGAAGGACAGAGAAACAATTGCTATTTTCCAATAGACTGTCTAAGCCCATTTTTATGAAATCTTTTTACAGAAAAAGGCTTGCTTAAGGTCAAATTAAAAAAAAAAAGATACTTTAGAGAAACTAGTGATTTTGAACTATCTCACTAAGAGAGTGCACTCTTCTGCTAGTTCAGCAAAAATGGTCTGTGAGCAACAATCCAGCTTTCAAAGCATGAGTAGTGTCAACTTCAATTCAGTTGAAACCAATTCCATTTGTTTTTTCACTTCTGGGTTTAGTTTCAAGAGCATGTATGTGTCATTAGTGTCCCTTAATCTCCCACAAACCTCTGTACACCTTGACCTGAGTCCACAGAGACCTGTAATACTTTATTTGTTAATGCTAAATTCCAAAAAAACAGGTTTCATTTTGGAAGGAAATGCAGTAAAGCACAACTGAAGCTTTTATCTGTGACAGGGAACAACAGTTTGTTCTTTTCCCTTTGGAATGACTTCTGAGGAATTCACACATTTATACATGTTAAGTGTTTTTTTGCTGGAGATGGAGGAGGAGACCAGGCAGTTTATAGAAATAAATCGATTCTGCTGTGACTGGCAGCAGTGACAGGATTCCAGGGCAAGTTACTTTGGCTTTTGCACAACCACAGCGGGTGAAATAAGCAGGACTGTATTTCTGGGGGAAACGTACTGAATTTGTCACACAGTCACCCAGGAAAGCAGTAACATATTTCTCTGGCAGTAGCATTCTCTCTCTGGATAGATTTTGTCACTCTAACTGTGAAAAGAGTTGGTTTCTTACTTGAATTAGACTCTCTCAGTTTTCCCTCTCCCCACCCCTTTCTGAAAATGAAACCCGTTGCCGAGGTTATAGCCACCCTTGGTGTGAAAATTAACTGTTGCAAACTCAGATTTCTACCTGCTCCCCTGTAGCATGGTACGCTTCAACACTGGTTACAGGGGCTGTTCTGGAAGGCAGTGGTCATAGAATCGTGGAATGGTTTGGGTTGGGAGAGACCTTAAAAACCATCTCATTCCAGCCCTGTGCCATGTACAGGGACACTTTACACTAGATCAGGTTGTTCCAAGCCCTATCCAGCCTGGCCTTAGGGATGGGATATCCACAGCCTGTCTGGTTAGGTACTTCAGACCATGTCTAGATAAGTTTTACTACATAAGATGAAGTGGGGAAAGGGATCATAAGGGGAAGATGAGAATTAGTATTCCTGGGAAAGCTGGACATAGCCGAGTGCCTAAGCAGGAACTGTGAGGGAAGGGAGACACAGTGGCCTTGGGCACAAATCAGCAAGGTATTTGTAGGATGCCTTGCTTCTTAGACTTCTGGGTAAAGGAATACCTTAAGTTTGTTTCTATGAGAATAAGGTTTTGAATTTTAGCTATTCAAGCATCCACATATTACTCACTATATGTAACTATTTTAAGCGTTCACCTGTCCAGTGTTTGGAAGGTACCTAATCATAGATCTGTCATCTAAGCTCTTCCCTCGTGTTTTTTTAACCCATGAAACAGCAGCATGCACGTTCCAAACAGGTGATGTAGAGTGGCAGAAATGCATGTGGTGCTCTAATTTTGGCATAGTCTCCTGCTAGACGTGATAAATACGGTTCTAGACATTGGAATTGTACATGATGAGAGGCTGGGTGATCTTAACTCATAGCCCTTTCAAAGGGGGAAGATTGCAAGTGCAGAGCTCTTAGAGGCATGTTTGATAATTTTTTGTTGTAACTTTTGGTGAAATGAAGTGCCACGAAAGAGGAATTATCTGTGAAAAAGTTGTCTTTAGTGTAAATTTTTGAGGAACTGAAGATGGTAGGCTTTGGGTTTTTTTTGCAGGAAGCAAATCATTCATTTGCAGGGAAGGGGAGGGAAATATTACTAGAAATAGTTTTCAAACCACATGAAAAGGGGTTTGGTCTGTTTAACATGTTCTCATTCTGTGCAATTAGATGTCTAATGGTAATTACTGACTACTCAAGCTGACTTCCTTCATCAAATTACACGTAAATCACCAGTTCAAAATCTCGGCCTGGTATGAGATAATGCTTTAGCATTCTTTTCCAGTCTCTTTTCTTATGCTGTCATAACCTGTCTCTTTCCACAGCCACAAGCCGTGCTGATGGGTAGCATTCCACTGCCAGGATACTTGCAGTCATTGCCAAAGCAGATACACGCAAAACCGTCACAGATTTAAAGCAATT
The DNA here is from genome assembly GCA_013397755.1 of Cnemophilus loriae. Classification (NCBI taxonomy): domain Eukaryota; kingdom Metazoa; phylum Chordata; class Aves; order Passeriformes; family Corvidae; genus Cnemophilus; species Cnemophilus loriae. Next base: position 44,444 of record VZTF01006174.1, read on the forward strand.
AAACATCTGAGATAATTTTTCCTGTCTTGCTCTCATCCGCTTTGGGAGATGTTGATTACTTGGTGTGAATATATTTGGAGTGGAAACTGTCATAAGGATGTGATATCTGAGAGGATGGAATATGGAGTGAGGATGAAAATAATGCTCACTCCGTAGGGCATCTATTCTGGGGCTCCTGAAAGGCATTGTGAACAGCAGTGACCATAGGGTCATGCATGCTATTAAAAGGATATTTTGGGAAGGGGAAGTGAAAATCCTTTCAAGTTGGATTATTTCTCAGTTGTCCCTCAGCAATTCCGTGGTGCAGCCAAAGTCAAAATTCACATTTCCTGTCACTTTTATGAATTATGTCTTTATGATTTTTCTCTTGGTAGATGCTGTTCTTACAATCATTCTAACCCTAAAATATTAAAATAAGTCTCAGAAGTGCATATAATAGAACGAGCAAAAGGAAAATTACTTGTAAATTTTATTGTGAGGTGCACTGCATGAGTGAAGTGTGAGTGTATGAGAATTAAATTCTCTTCTCTTGAACACTCCTGAAAAACCACAGAAAAAACATGTTTTAGTCTTCAGTACTACACTTGCTCCAGCTTCAGGTGAAAGTTTAATCTCTTTTGGGCTCATTTTGCAAACTGTACAGTTGTACAACGCATTTAGATTTTTACATTGAAGCTTCCCTTCAAAAGAGAAGGAATGGGAATGATATGCAGATAGTGTTTGAATAGCTTGATTAGCTCTTGGAAGTTTTTCTCTGCTAGCTTTTCCGTGGGGGAGGGGAAAGCTTTCTGTTAGTTGCCTGGACAGTCCTTGTGTCTCACTGGTGGAGCTGTGCTGTGTCTGGCATTCCAAACCACTGCTCTGAATGTGTGCTAAACCCACTTCAATTCAGGGTCGAAATCCAGGGCTGAACATGATGCCTGTCCCACGTCTGTTCTGAGCCCCCTTTGTCTGCTGGGGGTTGTGACGGTGTCATTGTATTTTAGGTTGTCACTGGTGCCAGAAGGAATGCTTGCAGGAGCAAGTAGGAATTCGCACAAAATATATGACTGCAGTAAATAGGGCAGAGATGGTGCAGTGTCTGGGCACATATACTTGAGACATGTCATTTGCTTAATAAGCCAGTTCTGCTCTGTAACTTCCCTGGCAGAAGCAGACTGCTAAAATGGCAGTGCCTTTGAAAAGGAGGTGTGGAATATTCTGTTAAGGTGCAGGCAAATATTGCAGGAGTTAATAACTGTTTCCCAAATCCCAAGAAACCACTCAAGATAAGGCTGTTGTGACAGTTTACAGCTGACCACTCTAACACACAGAGTTGTAAGAGCTCCTTTTGCTGAAAATGTTCTTGTTTGCAGACACAAAAACCACTCAAACCCAAAAACCAAAATACCCCAAACAAATGCTGGCCCAAAATTAAAACCAAAACCCCACAGAACATCACAAGTTAACTTCCATCAGTGAAAAGTATCGAGGCTAACCTTGTTGTCTCCGTATGATTGAACTTGGGTTTTTCTCTTTAGTAGGAATGAAAGCCCAGATCAGACGCAGCCTCGATCTTGTTTATGTTAGTTTTGGGATGATACTATGTTAATTGCAGCTGATGTGTTGCACTCTGAGACTTTTCTTTGTTACCTGCTGGAAAAGCAAGATAGTAACTTTCTATTTTGCTCTATGTGTCAAAGGAGAAACTTAGCATGGTGAGACTGTTGTCTAAGGAGAAGTGTGATCATATGGCTGAAACATTCCTTTCTATTAAAATTGATAGGAAAGCTGTTCATATTGGTGATGGCAACTGTATACATGTGTGTATATATATATATATATAATACATTATATGTAATGTATATTGTATATATTTTTATATATGTATTTCTGCTTTTATTTGGTGCTGCCATCATAATGCTGCTCTTACCATGGCTGGGTTACACATGAAGGTGAGCAGGTTTGTAGCTGTATTTAACTGAAGCATTAAAGGCTTTTGTTTTTAGATTGAAGGCCTGGGTTGGTCCCTGTAAGCAGCTATGTGGGATTAGCTTGCTGTTATTGCCACTGGGATGGGGATTGACTTGGAAATAGAAGTCTGAGGACTATTTGAACTTTGATAGCATATGCAAAAGGTGCTTGCGTTTAGTCTTCTGAGGAATTCCAATTCTCTGTGCTGTCATATTGGGTTGACTGCTGAACAGTGATGTCGAGAAGTGTTAGTACAGTGCTATACTGAACCCCCAAATTTGATGAAAGCTTTACGAATTTACCAGTAAGAAAGTAGAAACAAAATTAAAACTTGGGGGAGGGGTGGTGCAAATCCTTTAGAAAAATCCTGATTTCTGGTGAATGTCTGGAAGAAGAAATAGATGTCATCTGATGAAAAACTAACACAAAACCCCAAGAATGTAATTGGCCTCTATCGTCAGATAAATATTCACAGGGCATGTTCATATGCACTACATAGGATAACTTGGTCATGCTGCTTTGTAACTGGGTCTAGTCAGAATGCGTTCCAAGGGTGTCTTAGTGTATTTGCTGCTAAGTCTTTCTTCTGCTAATCTTAAGTAGCTGCAGTCACTTATCCCTGGATGATTTTAAAGCTGTGAGGCTGTAGATAGAAATCTGTGCTTACCAGCAGACCCGGGTTCTCCTCATTTCTTTTTTCCCCTGAGTTTTTTGTCCAGTCAGCTTTGGGGATGTTTCAATGTGTTCTGTTTTAGCCAAAGTTTTATAGTTATAGGAAGTGCCGTGTTAAGCCTTCTGCTTCTAGTTCCTTTCAGCCACTAAATAAAAGAAGTCTACTAAACATAAATTCAGTCTTTTTGTTTTCATTTTCACTGGGGTTTTTTATGCTATTTGTTCAGTAAATAAGCTGAAAAAATGCTAAGTAATATAGAAAAATCACAGAAGAAGAACAAAACAGGAAATGCATTATAGTAGTAAGTGTTTATAAGTGTGGTTGCAACTTATTTATGCATATTCGTAGTAGATGTACATGTCATCTCTCTTCAGGTTCCTGAGCAGCAGCCGATTACTTTATGCAGTGGAGCTGAAGATACCAAGCATTATGAGGAGGGCAAGAAATGTGTGGAAGAACTGGCATTGTACCTCAAACCACTCAGCAGTGCAAGAGGTAGTTCCTGCATTGCTTCCTTGGAAAATGAAAGCAAAAAACGAAATAAGATGCAAAACAAACTATGCTAACTAACTAGCTATTAGTTAGTATGTTTGAAAAATGGATATAAACCTAGTTTAGCAACAAATTGAAACAGATTTCTTAAACATTAAGGTTATGTTTTCATGGAGGGGAGGGGGTGTAGAATTAGAAGGTGTCAAAAATAATTCAGAGAAAAGGCTGAGGTGTTTGGCCATGGTGTAGTGACTTGAGACAAACTTTGATTTGATCTTTGCAGAGTAGGTAAAGATAGATAATTTTGCCTTTTTTTGTTTTCAGTTCTGCTTTGTGATAACTATAGTAATGCAGCTGTTCTGTAGAGGACGAATAAACTGATATGAGAAAGTTACTGCCTATAAGATAGATAAGGAAAATTATAAGTAATACTTTGTTTATACAGAGTCATATACAAGAGCTGGGTCAATCTGGGTAATTCTAAGTTAGCAAACCTGCACTGTGTTGAAGAGTATAGATTTTATACATATATATATATATATATATATATTACATGTGCTGGATTTGGACAGTCTGTAAGCCCAAGCAGTGGAGTTGAACATCGTGGGCATCAGGTTATCAGAAATGAATTTTTTTGAGAAGCGGTCTGAGTCTTTTGTGACCAGTGCAGTGTGACAGCAGGATCACTCTGGGAATTGGTGGCCCAGTGAACAAGCTCTGTCTGTAGAGCAAACTCAGCATGGCAGCTGTATGTCTAGTGAGTCACTCGTTCCTTTAACCTGGATTAAGTGGCTCTCAGCATGTTTGTGATTCAGTTCTGGCACATAATTAAACATCACCCAGGCAGTTCAGGACTCATGTAAGCTCTAAACCAAAACAGTGAAGGTACCACATGTAGGGAAGAAACTAAATGTGTTGTGAAAACAAATAAATGTCCAAGTGATCCCTAAAGTCCATGAATAAGGGATGAACTGGGAATCTGTATGGGAGGGTGTGGGACAAACTAACAGCATGGGGAAAGGATTCATTAGACGTTCCATCTTCTAAAAAGCCAGATCAGTCAATCACAAGATTTAAGCCTGGGGGGAAGCTGACTCTCAGAAAACTGCTTTTATTGCCAAGTGAAACAAACTGGCAGAAATGAACTTCTGATATGCCTTGACTAGTATTCCCTTTGACAAAAGGGACACCAGGAGAGTTAGGTTTGCACTTGTCCAGTACAGTCACTGAAGGCTGGCACAAGAAGAGGAATATGAGGTAGTTTGTTATTCTGTTTCATTTTGTTTTGAAGGTGTAGGTCTTAACAGTACTACTCAGAGCGTGCTGAGTCGTCCCATGCAGAGGAAACTTGTGACATTAGTCCATTGCCAGCTGGTGGAGGAGGAAGGGCGGATTAGAGCCATGCGTGCAGCACGGTCGCTGGGTGAAAGAACAGTCACAGAGCTCATTCTGCAGCATCAAAATCCTCAGCAGCTCTCCTCCAACCTCTGGGCTGCGGTGAGAGCCAGAGGGTGCCAGTTCCTTGGGCCAGGTAGGTGACATCGCAGTATCACTGCTGTACTAGAAGCAATTTAGAATTGAGCTGTTGATAATGGCTGTCCAATTGCCTAAGTGATTTTATTAAGCAACAGCTTAATTTCTTAATAGTAATCTTCAGAATTAATTATATATCTGTTGGGCTGCTGCTGTTGGGTTTTCTCATATTTTTAATGCTTTTTCAAGTCTTCTGTAAAATTCAGAATAGGTGTCCTTCTGTTCTTGTCATAAGATAAATGACCAGTTGCTTCTCACTTGCTATTCCTTGAAGACCTTTCTAGAAAAGATAAGGTTACTGGAAGTGACTGGCATGGCTTCTTTTCCTTCTCGAGGGCAATAAACATACAAAGCAGTTGTGGGGATAGATTTGTTACAGTTACATGTACACATTTTTAAGAAGTTGTGCATTTATAAATTAAATTCCTTTGCTTAAAATACTAGAAAGAAATCAATGTTGCTTAAAAAAAATGAAGTCTCATTATTGAAAATACAGACTTTTCTTGTTGAGTCTTGAAATGTGATCCAATTTCTTAAAGAAAAAATGGTGATGCTTTTCCCCACTGAAACAGATGAAGACTAACTTTGAGATACTAACTTTAATACCACTTCAGGGAAGAGAGAGGTTGGTTACATAGCAAAATAGTGGTGCTGCAGCCTGGTTGATTGGTGTGGGCACTTGTTTTTTTTTCTGCTTGCATGGGAATGAACCTTGCTCTTCCTTGGCCTGTCAGCTTTTTCTTCTGGGATAAGTGTGGGACATAGGCAATACACTTTGAAAACTTACGTTAATGGTCAAGAGGTGTACAGACAGGAATAAAGGAATCTTCTTATCAGATGATGCCCAAAATAGATGTTGTTGTAGTGGTAGTAGTAGGAGTAATAATATTAATATAATAGATAATAATAAATCATAATAATGATAACACTATTAAAGGTAAAAAGTTCTGTTTTCCCAAGTCACAGTCTGGGAGTCTGGAAGGGTTCCTTCTCTCTTTGCCCTCCCCTTTTGCTCAACTCCCTTTTTTCTCTGTGGTTTTATGTGTCTTTTGGTGGGAGTTTTTAGCTGTTATCCCAGTTGTAGGTGAACAAGAAACTGCAAAAATTTTACTTGGGCTTCTCTTATCCTTTGTCTCTTTTTGCATTTTCCCTGACTCTCAGCAATGCAAGAGGAGGCTTTAAAGCTGGTTCTGCTGGCTTTGGAAGATGGATCTGCTCTGTCACGAAAGGTCTTGGTTCTATTTGTGGTGCAGAGGCTGGAGCCGCGATTCCCTCAGGCTTCCAAAACTAGCATTGGGCATGTTGTCCAGCTCCTTTACAGAGCCTCGTGCTTCAAGGTATGAAGAAGATTCTGCGTGGAGGTTTCGTAATGCTATGAAAACCATTGGTCTTCACTTTCAATTTTCATTGTCCTGTAATGTTAAATGTGCCTGAAAGTATGTGTACTTAAAGAAAGTATTGCTCATAAAGTCCCATATGAATTTAGAGAGTTCTTTGTTGTTCAGCTGTGATGGCAGTGTAGGCTGAAACAGCGACTTGAAGCTGTAAAGTTAGGTTTTGCCTCTGTTCAGTTTCATAGAGGCACAGTTACAAAACCTGTATGTAAGGCAGCATACTTAACTTCTTAGAAGTGGCTTAAAGCCAAAAAATCCCTAATTCTTTTAATTCAGTTGTGATGTGGTTAGAATCAAAGATATAGGAGACTTTCGGGTGTCAGCTGTGTAAAGAAAAGCTGCTTAATGTACTTGACGATATTTAATATCTGTTACTAGATGCTTAAATGTCATTCACTTTTACTAAATGAGTAGAAAAATGCTTTGGTTTTGCTAATTGTACCCTCAAACAAAATTCTGCAATGCAAATAAAGTGATTGAAGGTGTGGAGGCTGTGAAGTCATTTAGGAAGTGTGACACTTCGACCAACATGTGAGTCAGAGTCCAAGTAAATAATATTTTGTGTCCATTTGATAGTGGTTCCACTCTATGAAGTGTGTGTTACTTTAGTAGGAACTGGTGTTCGCTGGATAGTGTCGTAGTTGATTTTAGAGTGGGAGAAGGACTTTGTTGCTGACTGAAGAAGTCACTTGCCTTAGACTTCACGTAATCTTGGGCTTATCCTGCTTAATTGTATTTGGCTCATTTCTCCTTACTAGGTGACCAAGCGAGATGAGGATTCCTCCTTGATGCAACTGAAAGAGGAATTTCGGACTTATGAAGCTCTGAGAAGGGAACATGATTCCCAGATAGTTCAAATAGCTATGGAAGCGGGTTTGCGCATTGCACCAGACCAGTGGTCCTCACTGTTATATGGAGACCAGTCTCACAAATCCCACATGCAGAGTATCATTGACAAGGTAAAGCCACCTAAAATCAGCCCAGTCCATCTTGTTTGCAACGGTAGTAGATTTAAATGTTTGTAACATTGAACTTAGAAACTGTGCCCACGTGGACTTGCCCATTAATCATTTGTCCTATTCTTTGAAAACCTGTTATGTCCTAAGTAATTAGAATGTATATTTGTAACCAAATGAATCTTGCTCTTGCTCCCTCTGCCATCCTGACATTTTTTTGCTACTTCTTTCTGCAGATGGAAACCCACAAAGTTTAGTTAAACAATTGGGATGTGACCTTTATGAACAGCTGATAAGTGCCAATGTAGTGACAGTGGCTACTGGTCCATGTTTCCAGGCAGGAAGTTAGTGCATAAGTTGGAAAAAAAATGAGTCCCATAGTCTATATCTGAAGTAAGACAGAGAGGTGAAAGCACATTTCATAAATAGAATACTTAAACTCTGGAAATGCCCAGATCTCTCTGTTCAGAAGCAACATAGGATAAGTGGGCTTTTAGATTAGGGGATGCATTTGTAAGTGCCTAAATTAGATGGGAAGAACTGAACCTTGCTGAATGCTTATGAAAGCTGTGAAACAACTGCTTTGGCTGCTGTGCGAGAGGATTAGCTTCAAGATAGCTTCTGCTGTGTATTTATGCCTTTGCCTACCTTTTCAAATGTCCTGCCAAACATCTCCTGAAGGATCTAGGTAGAATTAAGGGTTTTAAATACTAGAATTGTGTGATGTTAGGAAATGGAACGCTGCTAGCTATCTTTTCCTTCAACTGTCTTGTTCTTTATTTTCTGCTTGCTGTACTCAGTTTAAAGCAGGGTGCAAACCTGTTGGTTCGGGGATTGGAGATACTAGACTCTCCAGAAATCTAAATTAAATGGTTTCTAATATGGNCAAAAGAAATGGGTTTTATTGCTAGAAATAATACCAGCCTTTATTTTGTCTATTTAGAGGTGTAATTAAATGTAATGTCAAAGAACTGTGCATTCTTAATAGAAAGGGTTCACTGGAATGGGCTTCTGTGAAAGATGTTTATCTCTAGTTTTGGGAGACAGTTCTTGTGAGCTTGTGGAGCAGCCGTCAGAAACCATGCATGAGGATTGCTATGCCTGTAGAAAGTTAATTACGATAATTTTTTTAAGTTGCAGACCCCAGCCTCATTTGCACAGAGTGTTCAGGAATTAACTATTGCTCTTCAGAGGACTGGAGATCCAGCTAACTTGAATCGTCTTCGACCTCACCTAGAGCTCCTGGCAAATATTGATCCCAGTCCAGGTAAATCTGGATGTTTTTATGAAAACCTTTAAGTTTAGCAAGATGAGCTTAACACTGTTCAAGGATTGAAAGCTGATCATCAAGTGTAAGGAAACATCCTCCTGACTCATCAACTTAAGAGTTTTGGATTCCAAAGTAGAATTTTGATAGATTGAATAGAGAGAAGATGGGCAAAAGTCAGCCTAGACAAGAATGGTTTGTTACCCTACAGAATTTAGTATTTTTCTTGTTCATATGTAGTTACGCAAGAGTAGGAAAGAGTCTGGAAAGTAGAAGATAGTTGGAAAGAATTTAACTGGGAAATGAAACTTAAGCTGTTGACAGAGGAGAGAAAGATAGATAGAAATTGTTGAAAAAGTCAGCAGTGCTGTGAGGACAGACCACCTGAGGGAGAAGGGAAGGGACAGAACAAAGTCCTATGGCCGAAGTTCTATTTTATACCTGCTAAAATTTGTAAAATCAATATTATATATCAAAATAGTAAAAAAATATGAGCTACAACTTCAGGAGGTGAAAAATTGTACTTCGTATTTGTTTAAACAAACAGAAGTTAAATTTCCTTTCCAGTGAGGACCAGTTGTACTTCATAGCTAAAGGAGATGCAGTGCTTTCTTCCCAAATCTTTCATACTGGAATAAGCTGGGGACATACCTGTGTACTGCAAATTTGTTAGCAAAAAACTGATATGGAAAGTGGCATCACTGATAGCCTCCCTTGGTTTCAGTAGCCAAGTCTGGTCTTCGTGTTTGTTGCTATACTGTTGAGTTGCCTAAAGAACAGCAGGGAAGCATGTTGAAATACTTGGAAGAATTTAGTCCTATGAGTGGAATATAATGTAATTAATTCTGCTGAAGATCTTGAAAGGCACTTTGAGATACTGTGCTTTGCAGCAGAGTGTGCAAGCACACAGAGGGAGTGTCAGCTGCTGGGACAGAGTCAAAAAATCAGAAAAGTAAATTGGCTAAAAAGAAAAGGTCCTCCTATAGGATTGAGACTGTACAATTTATTCACAGTGTTTTAGATGGTGGTCTGATTCATAGATTTGACTTATGATGTTTTTCCCACATGAGAGGCATTAATTTCTGTTGCTGTTCCATGTCTGTGCCTGTGTAATCAGGCCAGCGATGACCGTATTTGTATGGAATAATTTTACCTCCAGGAGTCTGAATGCAAAGACAGATTTTGAACCTGATGTTTTTCTTAATGACAAGAGTTTGTACAGTGCCTTTACTCTGGAGTTCTTGTGAGATGTGAAAGTTCTTGTGAAAGGAAATAATTTTAACATGCATAATAGTCTTACTGGCTCATTCGGTATTTTGTGCAGTTCAGTCTTAAGTTTATAGATACGTCTGTTCTGTAAGACCTAAATGTCCCAGAATTAAGGTGCTGAATGCTTTTTATCTAGTGATAAAACATTTTTTATGAACTTGCCTAGTCAAGTTTTGTGATACCGATGGGGGTTTCGTACCTGGTTTTGGAAAATCCTTTTGATTTTTCTTTTTATATTCTGTGTTTGCTGTCCATGCAACAGATGCTCTACCTCCAACATGGGAACAACTGGAAAATGGACTAGTTGCTGTGAGGACTGTGGTTCATGGCTTAGTTGATTATATCCAGAATCACAGCAAAAAAGGAACAGATCAACAACAGGTAAAAACTAAATCATTTGGGAAATATGTACCCCTAAGTTTTATTGGCTGTATCCCATAGTAGAGGTTTACTAATGTCATCTGGAGAGATTTGGTTTGACAAGGAGCTAATTGAAAACATCACTGCTGGGTCATATTTATCAAAAAAGGAACAAGAAAGGAAGAAAACCAAAACAACACACATTTACCCCCAAAACCTGTTGAGTTAATTTTCACAGCTCACTAGGATGGAAGGAGAACAGTCTGATCCAGGTTCAGGCTTAGGAAAATGAATACTCTTCCTGCGTAGAAGGTGGGGAAGGGACACTGGGATGCTGCTGTGATTTGTGGGAGTTATCTTGGTTTTGTTTTAATGTGAAGTATTTCAGCTGGCTGGCTCTCTTGTTAATGAAATTATCCTTATATCTGCGCTTAATGGTCTGTCAAGCTTGAAGATTAAAGAATAGTTCATATGAAGGTGCAATCCAAGTTCCTGAAACAAATTTTTTTGTTTCAGCAATGAAATTATGTTGCCAAATATTAAATATTAGCTTATCTCACAGTTACCTTATCACACATTCCTTTGATGTTATTTTGTTGTGTAGCTCAGTTGATTTAAATGCTGCTGAAATACAGAGCTGCCTGTCCCAGTCCTACTCCTACCTCACTTTGGCATTCATCCTCTTGGAGAGCTGGTTTGGGGAGCTCAACTAGTAAAAAGATTATCTCTGTCAAAATAAAAGGCAAAATTAAAGTGAATTATTTCTGCTGTTTCACCTTTTTGCATTACTTGGGATGGATAATGAGCACTGTCACCAGCAAAAGGAAAAACAGTAGAAATGCAGAAGTGGGAATCTGGGAGGGGAAAACAGCGAGAGTCTTCGCTGTGGAGAGCCTGTGGTACATGCTGTGCTGCTTGGAAGGGAACCCAGAGCCTCCTGAGTGGGAAAGGGATGTCTGCTGAGCTCTGGGTAAAGTTGCACTGCCTGGCAGCAGTGGCCAGTAAAAGGCTGTGCAGCTTATGTTCACCCTGCCTGGATCTTCTCACTACAGTAGATGGCCAAAAAAAAAAAAAAATCAGTTTGCAGGTGACTTCTTACAGATACAGTAAGAAGTCTTTTTGGCTGAGCTTCTCAGAAAGCAAGTTGATTTTTATAGACCTTTCCCTTGATGGGAACTATTGATAGGGTATATTGGATTATTGGTAATTTTTTCGTCCTGTATCAGTTTTTTCCCCTTAACTGTGTCCTAAAATGTACAGCTATGTTCCAGTCAAGCTCTTCAGTAAGGAGTTTGAATAAAAATGTTGTAGAAACCTGAGAGTCACTTAGTTGTCAAAACTTGTACTCTTTAATCTGTTGGTTCTGTTGAAGAATCAAACACAAGTACTTCAGTCATTTATTTCATATTAGGTATTCCAGAAACACTTAAATTTGAGGAATTATCAACAGTCAAACATCAGGCCTTTGATAAGATGATACATTCAGCTTGGTTAAGTGCACTTTCATGTTCAGGTATCTCAGCTGGTTTCTTTAACCTTGTCAGCCCCCTCAGCACAGCAAGTACAAGACATACATGTGCCGAGACATGAAGCAGAGAGGAGGATGTCCCCGGGGAGCCAGCTGCACCTTTGCACACTCACAGGAGGAGCTAGAAAAGTAAGTGTACCTCTGCTAGTAGAAAGCAGTCCAGTCTTTGTTTCATCTTGTCTATAAGAGTTATTTCTCATATCTAGGAATCAGGGGGAAAGGAGGTATAACCTGGCTGTTAAACTAGCAAGAAATAATGTGATAAACTTGTAACAGTCACCTCTTAGATTTTGGAGCTACTTGTTCTTCCATACAGGATATTTGTTTTGTTCAGCAGTAATGCAGTTTGAAAGTTTGATGTTGCACAAAAGCTTTTGGAGGTGGGCTGTTTTCCGTGCTTCTTAAATGTGACTAAACATGCTGTGTGATGGCATTCACAGTGGCTGTTATTTGGGGATACTTCTCATCTTCCCTTTTTATTCAGGTAGGTTGCTGGCAGTTTTTCAAATGTAAGGAATGTGTTGCTAGCTCTCCAAAGACCTAAAAACAAACTTTCCAAGATTTTTTCCTGCAACAATTCTTTGTGCAATCTGTCAAAAGGTTTCATGCAGGAACCTTCAATTGGTTACATCTATTATTGTAGAGTTCAAAACTGATGGTCATATCAAGTCTGCAGTCTAGATCCATTACAGATTTAGGAGGGCTACCAGTTATGCAAGAGCAAGATGCTGTTGTTCTGCAGGTTGTTTTAATTTGTTTTTTAAGTAAAATGGATTACTTAAGAGCTAAAAGAAATAAATACAGTGTATTTTATGTAGTGTATTAGCTTGTTACTTGCTTTTTGGGCTGAAATAATGCAAAGAAAAGGTGCTTTTTAATAAGAGGAATACTGCAAAAGTTTGGAATTGGCATGCAGTGTTTTTTTTCCTTTCTTAGTCTGAAATTCAAAGCATTAATGTCAGTTCATGGGCTGTATAGCCAGCATGCAGTGCATAGACAAAACACAAAGAAAGAAGAGCAAAGTGCGTGGTGTTAAAATGACAGTTATTGACATGAACAAAGAATAGGACTTCAATACGTGTGTGCTGCAGAAACAGCTGAAGGGTTTTTTGCCTTCTGTCATCATGCTAATGAAATGGAGATTGGTAGTGCTGCTTTGGGATGGTTTTGTTCACCTGTGTTGGGTGGTGGATCAGCATTACACCTATGAGCCAGTTGTATGTATCAAGGACTGTTCATCAGCTTTGCAAGTGGGAGAGGCCTACTGTAGCCAGACTGACTTGCATGCCTTGGTATTAATGTTCTCCTGGGCTGAAGAGAATGTTTGTTCAGTTTCAGATCCCAACAGTTTCTGTGGGTGGTTGGGGAACTTGGGAGTTCTGACTGTTCCTTGTGCCTTTTATCTTTGCTTAATTCCTTTAAGTAGCTATTGTGTTAGTGTTCCTCCTTTTAAAAATGCTTAGGGTGAATAATATGCATTGCTGTTGCTGTGTGACTCCTGTACCTCTCTATATAGGTTTAAGTTTGGAGGAAGGTTGTGGGGAAATGTGTGGTAATGCTTTAGAAAGCATATTATAATCTAAACTTGTTTAAATAGCAGCTCATTCCCATCTTGCCAAGGGACAAAGACCCTGTGTATGTAGGCAATTACTGAACTTTTTAAAATTAATTTGTGTCCTGCACACGTGGAGGCTGCAACACCATCTGAAAAACAAAACAGCCCCGACAATGAAACCCCTTTTTGCCTCTGTTGTGTTGCTGGTTAATGCATGTGGACAACTACAAAGATTATCTAAAGACTGAGTAATAACTGCCACCTTTTTCTACGGTAATGTGTGTACCTTCCTAGTCTAGATTCCCGTCTCACTCTGGCTGTTATTTATAATATGAAAGTGTTGGCTTCAACCCTGCTGAAGAAATGGCCTCTTGTTCAGTGAGAACACTCAGGTCTGCAAATATGTCATCACACTTGCATTTTGGGATCTGAACTAATGGCAGGGTATTTAGTGGAGGACCTTCAACTCTGGAATTTGTTCTCCACTACCGTTGGCCTACTGGTTTTTGTGGAACTTTGGTAAAATGCCTGTATTTGTTTGGATTTTAGTCAGAAGCGGTTAGATTTTTGGAATTGCTCCATGTTCTTAGAGGTTTTATCTCTGCAATCGCTTTGTCAAACAACAGAAATGGTGTAAGCTGCGTATTGATATAGTAACATAAATCTTAAACTGCTTTAAAATATACCACATGGTAGCAAATGCTTGGCTTATTATTGGACAAATGGAGCAAAAGGGTATATCTTCATATTTTTTCACTTAAATTTCCTGCTATTACTTTTTTCTCTGAATAAAACAGGCTGAAACAGTCTGTGATTCTTATTCTGAAGCTTGTGTTACCGTATTTTATGTGATGCTTGGTTTTGGTTTTCTTCTCTTGAGATGGATATGTGTAAAGAAAGTAGGATTTGTCAATTTGCTATGTCAAGTTCATTTGTGAATTCTTGATGTACTTGTCATTAAAAGTCCATCCTTGTTCTGATTGAAACTGCTATTAATAGATCAACTATCAGGGAAGTTGTATTCTAAGAGGTATTCTCACAAGCCCCTTGGGGAACTTGAATAAAAGGAAGCTTTCAGTAGAATCCTTGTTTGAAAAATCTTGAAAGTACAGCTCCTTTTACCTTTTTTTTTTTGTTTCAAGTTTTGATATGTGGTTTCTCTTTCTGAAGATTCCGTAAAATGAACAAGCGTCTCATTCCCAGAAGACCCCTTAGTGCCTCCCTGGGTCAGCTGAATGAGGTGGGCCTGCCGTCAGGAGCTATCCTCTCAGAGGAAGGGGGAGTGGACTTGCCCAATAGGAAAACTTCTGCTCTGCCAAATGGAATTGTGTCAACAGGCAGCACGGTGACGCAATTAATTTCTCGAGGGACTGACTCCGGTTATGAAACTGCCCTGAAGCCGGGGAAGATGGACCATCTGAGTAGCAGTGCCCCTGGATCCCCTCCTGACTTGTACGGGTCTTCCTACCTGTTGTTCAAATTGTTGTATGTGTAGATGTGGACTAGAAACAAAGTAAACCAGTTCTTTTAAAAAGAAACAGAATGGGGGTTGTGATTGTTCTTGTGTTTGGTTGGGGGTTTTTTTAGTGATTATATAGTAGAGTAGAAAGCTAAAGCTAAGACTCTAAACTGCATTAATTCCCTGTTTGCTTATATTTTAATTGGAGAAGATGATAGAAGCCTTCAGAAGGTGGAGTGTAGACAAAGAACAGTGTGTTAGAGTATAATATGCTATACCAGGCCTTAATGAGCAGTGGCATCTTTCCACTTTTTAGGCTGGAATCTGTCCCCAAGAGCTCTATTTCTGCCTTGCCAGTGAACCCTCATCCTGTGCCTGCTCGGGCACCAGCAGATCTGCCCTCGGTGTCTGTCACCAAGCAGTTGCAGATGGTACCACGGGGGTCTCAGTTGTACAGTGCGCAACAAGCAGATATGTTTTATCAAGACCCCAGGGGAGCTGCCCCATCATTTGAGCCAGCGCCCTACCAACAAGGTAAGGTTGACACCAAGCTTTTTCATCCTCATGCTGATTTTAGTCTTTCTTCCCACTCTGGTTTTTAAGCCCTTAAATTGAAGTTTTCTTACAAATGACATAGACTAAAGACACTAATATGGTGACATCATAATAAAATGGAAATGGGTGGGATTTTTTGCCTTTAGTGAGGACTTCAGTGCAAGTGAAAACAATACTTGTATCTGTCCAAGTGTTGCAAGTCCTTCTGTCTTCAGTTCTTCCTAACTGGGCTGGATCAGGGATCCAGTATGTTAAACCTTAATTCAATTTGACTTAGGGAAAATGGAAATAAAATGGATGTGATGACTGGAGGTAAATGAAATTAGAGAAGGGTGTTCACAAAAAAGGAAAACATCATAACTAAGAACTAAGAGGAAAAACTCTAACTATAAAGAGAGCACGTCAAGAAAGATGATATTGAAGGGGGTTAAAAAGAGAAGATATGGCTATCTATATGAAAACAGAGAATGATTCTTAGGCAATGTGAGGTTGCAGAGAGAAATGAGATAAAGCAAAGTTAATGGGAAAGAAAAATAAGCCATGGAAAACCAAAGGAAGTTGAAAGCAGAAAAAGCTCTAGAAAGGAAAGGAGAAATGGGGGAAGCCATTTCTGAGAAAGTTGCAGAGCATTTTGAAGAAAAACAAACTGCTTACATTTGTTCATTATGTGCCAGTGAACATCTGAGTTGTCTACAAAATATGCTGTCATGCACATGTTCATGCTTATTTTAAAATGATCCAGAGATAGAATAATAAAATCTTCAGGTAAACAGGCAATGTGATATTAGAAGTCTTTGGTGATTTATAGTTCTGAAATGTCTTCGTCCTGTTCAAGACGTACAACAAATCTCTGGATAACTTTACATCCTAATAATCCAAGTTCCTTTACCCAGCTAGTGGCTCTGATATGTTGGGATAAATTGAATTTTAGTTGCATGGATGAAGACGTACAGGCCAATCTTCAGTTTACTTTTTAGGTCTTACCTAGCTGAAAGCGTTTGTAGCAATCTGCAGAGACATTCTGGTGATTTATTTCTATTCGGTGTGCTGGTGGGACTTGTGGGGCACCTGTGGTGGGCTCAGTCTCACCAGGTCTTCATCAGCTACTGTAACATTGACACAGTGCTGGTATCTTAGATGATTATACTATGTCACTTGAGCTTTGGATCAACTTTTGCTTCTTCAGGGTTTTCTGCGGTCAATTTTTGTGGACAATTGTGGTAATCACTTTCTGTCTCTTGTGGTTCTTTCCCCCCTTGCCTTGCTTCAGGAGTGTACTATCCCACTCAGTCCATGTCTCGGTTTGTCCGACCTCCTCCATCAGCGCCTGAGCCGGGCACACCGTACCTGGAGCACTACGGGCCGTACCTGCCGGAGCGTGTGGTGAGCCCGCAGTACCCACAGCCGCAGGGGTACCCAACCCTGGCGCAGCCCATGTACCCACCACACTATGACGGCCGCCGTGTGTACCCCCCCATGCAGCCGTACCAGCGAGAGGATGTGGTGCGGGGCAGCCCAGTGCCCATCGATATCCCACAAGCGGCTGTGCCCCTCTATGTACCTGAGTCCAGAGACAGATACCAGCAAACGGAGGCTTATTGCCCAGTGGCTCCACATCTCAGTCAGATCAGACCTTCGTGCCACAGGGTATGGGTTCTACACTGCGTTTTTGTAGTTGTTTTGAGAGAGAAACTATAAACTGCTTGAGGAATTGAATATTTTTGTACTAAGGGGGTGGCCTTTGCGAAAGTCTGAACTTTAGGAAGCAGATCAAAAACTGGAAGGTAATTTAGTTACTGGTCAACTCTGCCATTGTAATTATGTTAATATGTAGAAGTAGGCTGCTTTAATGCTCAAAGTAGAAAAGCGTTGTAATTCACTTTGGAAGTCTCATAAGTCTCTGACTTTTCCAGCAAAGATTAGGCTGGAGAGGGCTACTCAAGTGCAGAGTGTGGAAATGGTCATGTGTGCATTCTTGAACTGCCTATCTGTGACTGACCAACTCTGTACCTAAATAATAAACATTAAACATACCTGCCTTGATAAAAGAATTAAAAATTCCCCTCTTCTGAATTTTTTCTAGTTAGATATCTAACTGGAGTGTCTTCCTAGTATAAGTTTACAAATCTGTTTTGATAAATCACCAGCTGGAATTGAGTTCTGTAGAATAGTTGGACTTTGGTCGTTCAGATTAAAGGCTCTGAATCCTATTGCTGAGTACAGGAAGTGTTTTTAACATAACTTACAGATTTATTGGTTTGAGTATGCTGTGTTTTGTTTAGTTTTATTGCAAAGTGAATAATAAATGTGACTAGTAACCTGTAGAGTTCTATCAGTTTACCTTATATGACTGTAATGGGAACTTGCCATGCTGAACATGTTCCAGTGGGACCTTTTCCAAGTTGTAACACATTCTCTGTTTGTGGGGTATCTTGAACTAACACTGGCCAGTATAGGAACATGCATGTCCTGTATGAAAGTTAACAGGTAGACTTTAACAAAGTCATTACTTGTTACTTTAGTAATTCTGTCTATCCTCTGTATTTCCCTTTCCTTGAAGTATATAGCTGCCTTATTTTGTTCAGGTAAACAACACTTAGAAAATTATTCGTTTTGTACATTAATGCTTCAGGAGCTCTGAAACATTTTGCTGTCTTCATTTCAGCCTCATCCCAGCCTGGATGAACTTCACCGACGAAGGAAGGAGATCATGGCCCAGCTGGAAGAGAGGAAGGTGATTTCTCCACCTCCTTTTGCACCATCACCAACCTTGCCTCATCCTTTTCACTCAGAGGAGGTAAGCATGTTTTGACAAAAACATGAGATACTGGCATGTTTAGAAAATACTTAGGAGTTTACGTGCTGATAGGTGTAGACAACAAGAAAATCAGAATAGTACGGCACTGGCAAGTGTTGGGGCAAGTAGATTTTGTACCTAGATGGGAAGCCCTTGTAGTACCGTCTCCAATATTTCAACTGGCTGTTGATCTACCACTGGTCCTAAGCTCTCTGCTTTTGGTGCAACCAAGAAAATTAATTTTGAGCCATTACTAATTGAAGTAATCACTCTTCACAGTTACTAGACTTTGCTCCTGACATATTTAGAATGAAGAAACATCTTGACAGAGATTTTTTTTTTTTAACCAGTGTCAAAATATCGCCTTCAAGCTGGCCAAGTGAACAGTCAGCACTGGAAGTGTAGCCAGGGGCTCAGAATTTCATGCACTTCATGCGTTCTCTGGCCCAATTACAGAGGGTGATGTAGCTGATAAAAAATAATCCTGGTGGTGTTTCTCAAGTTCAGTACTGTTGAAGTGAACAGGGGTGGCTGTGAAACTGCTTCTTCCCTTCACTTACAGAACCAGATTTTTGTTTTTTTACAGTACTTGGATGAAGACCTGAAGGTAGCTGGGAAATACAAAGGAAATGACTACAGCCAGTACTCTCCCTGGTCCTGTGACACCATCGGCTCCTACATTGGAACCAAAGATGCAAAACCCAAAGATGTTGTGTCAGCAAGGAGTGTGGAGATGGCGGTATGCATGGATAAGGGGAAAACAGAAGAAGAGTGGATATTTCTGTGGGTTGGGAAGGACTTTCATTTTCTTTCCATGATGATGGCAGTGCTTTTATTTAAACTCAAAAGTGCATTGCAGTCACAGAAATCATTTGGAGGTCTGTGAAGCACTTTGTTTTCAAAGTTATAAACAGTCCTACCCTTGTGTAGCTGGTACAAAATCTGCATATAGATGCAGGAGAACCATTCTGCTCTGAAGCCATGGATAGCAAGAATATTTTGCAAGGATTATTCTTTGTACTTACTTGAAATGCAAAAATTATTCTGTCCTGGCAGCTTGTTAATTAAGCATGTCCATCTGTTGCTGCCTGTACTTCCTTCTGTCAGAGGAAGATGCTGTAACTTAATTTTAGGCAATTAATTGCTTTTAAGATGGCTGTTACAGCTGTTAAGGGTGTTACTAATTTTTACTTGAAGAGCTGTGATTTTTGGCCACAAGAGTACCCAAAACTTGCATGAAGTTTTTCAGAAAAGCACAGTCAAAACATTGTACTAGGCTGTTTCTTCTTGAAGGCAATTTCTAGCTCTATGCTGCGCTTATTCAGTGCTTCACTGAACTTTGGGAGGTGGGCTGTGATCTTGTTTTGTGCTGCTCGATTTTTGTTAGGTCAGTGTTGCAAAATGAAGGGGCTGCTTGGGTGTTACTGCTGGGAGTCATAAATGGAGAAGAAAGTAAAGATGAGTCCTACTTACCACAACTATTCAGTTTTCTTCGTGACATTCAAGCATCACTCAACACGAGAAGTAGGCTGGTAGCCCATGCACGTGTAGGAAGTCATACAAGTTCCTCAAGAGAAAAGAGTGTTTAGCCTGAGGAACCATTTTACAGAGATTCACCTCTTCTCCTCAATCCACCATCTGCAAAAGTGATCTATTGACTTTTATTTTTGTATTGTCAGAGTCATGGTGACCTTTCTTTGGCCAGTAAGAGGTGGGGGGAAACGTTTCTAAATCAGAATTCATTCTTCTGTGGACAGGTGCTCACCTGTTGCAACCACTTAATTAAATCAAGATTTTTTTTTTTGGTTCAGCTTCTCAAACAAGCTCGCCTTTTCCCCTCCGCCCCATTGGAATTAAATTTGTCTTTTTTCTGTCTGCTGAATTGCTTTCCTCTTAAAACCTCGAAGCCACTGTTGGAAATGGACGCAAAAAGGAGGCTTTCTCCTGAAAAAAGCAGAGCAAAAAACTGCATTTCATCTGCAGCTTTGGCCTTTTTTCCTGTCCTCTTGCCCTCAGTTCTACACAGTGTGGTTGCCTGGTGTTATCACACTGTCACGTTTGACCTGGGGAAATACTGAGATTACTTGGAATCAGTTTATTGCTGTCCAAGTGGCGGTGTCCAGGAATTGATAAACAGCTCTTGGCTTTAATTCCTGCTGCTAGAAAACTGTGCAAAAAAACTGCAGCTCAATTAAGGGAAGTAATAAGGTTCTGGAGAAACAACCTCCTTTTTCCAGGCTAAACAAAGTATTCCTCTGCCCCAGAGCTAATTTTCAGATGAGAAAAGTGGGAACTCTGCTGCTTTTCAGTTTTTGTCTCCTCACAGGAAAAAATTATCAGGAGACCTCTACTGAATTAATTCTTCAGTAATTTTTATTTTTTTAATCATTCTTAAGAGATTCCTTTTTTGAAGGATAGGAATAGTATCATCTGAGAGTGCATAATGCTGAATATTCTGCAGATGACATGCAGCTTTACTGAGTAAATAGAAGTATATTAAAATTGGTACTAGCATTCTATGGCCTTGAGATTAAAATGGAATTTTTTTCCAGAATTCCAAAGTAGATTTTCCCTAAGGTTTCAGTTTCTAAGTATTAAATTTCTTGAGTTTAGCTTCCAACTCAGTTGTTACTGCCATTTTCACCCCTTTATTCCTGCCTCAGATATGTTATCCTAACTGTTTCTAGCAATCCTTATCCCCACTGAAAGCTTGCAGAGTTTTATTTTAATATTGGACCATACCAAAGTTTGTAGCCTTTAGACAATTTTCTTGGTGTAGTGGCCCCACTTACTTTGCTCTTTTTGTTTTACTGTATACAGTTTTACTTCTTTAGCAAAGTCTTAACTTGATTTTGGCAATTCTTACCATGTTACATTTTCTGGTAGCCGACAGATAGCTTTCCTATTTAACTCAGCTCTTTGAGGAGAGAGTGAAAACTTTATCTCTTCATATGCTGACCCCTTAAGGTGTTTGGGTCTGAAACTCGGTTAGAAACCAGGATGTTCCAAACAGTACTGCTGCTTAATGAAAAATGACTGAAAAGATATACTAGATATGTCCAAGTAAGTGCGGTACTGAAAAATTCCGATTCTGAGTCATTTGCAGCTATTAGGTGATACAGTTCTTAACACTGGGCTTCAGAGAAATTTCTTTTGGATTCTAGAAGGAATATGTATTCCTCAGAGATGCCCACTGATCTCTTTGAGTTTATAGAAGCGGGAGGTTTTTTCCCCCCTTCTTTTCCCATTAGACTCTATCAGTTTCCATTTGCTGCTGCTCTTCTGGATTTGATCACAATTAATTTTGCATCTTTTTCACTGTGGTATAGTAATGGTCATCTTAAGTTAGACTGTTAAGGAGAGGACCCCTCTGACAGTGGAGTTAGAAACTGAAAAATAGGAAAACCAGCTGAAAAGTGAAGGGAATAGAGAATACGAGAGAAACTTACTGCACTTACCAAATCGTTGTAAAAGGGATGTGATCCTGTTACTTTCTGAATGAACTTTTCAGTGCCTTTTCCATGTCTTGTCCAGAATGTGGATAGTAAAGCCATGCGTGAACAGCGACTAGATCTGCAGCGACGAGCGGCCGAGACAGGGGACGATGACCTCATTCCATTTGGAGACCGACCAACTGTGTCAAGATTTGGGGCCATCTCTCGTACTTCCAAAGCCATGTACCAGAACTCTGGGCCCATGCAGGCCATGGCCGTTCAGGGAGCTGCCACCAAATCCATCATTTCAGGTATGATCTGTGCTCTTGGATTTTGCTGTTGCTGTTTTCTTTACTGCTACAGTTGAAGACAAGCCCTTTAAACTTGTATCTTGTCTTAGAAATACAGCTGTGGTGTGTGTTAATGCCTCTTAAAATAACTTCAGGTAGGGTTATGCCAAGAAGACTGAATTCAGAACAAGGTTGCCACAGCTTTCTGAGATGATTTGGTCTGTTCAGCCTGGACAAGAGGAGACTGAGGGGAGACCCCAGCAGCAGTCTACAGCTTCTTCCCAAGGGAAAGCGGAAGGGCAGGCCCTGATTTCTCTCTAGTGACCAGTGACAGGATTGGAGCTGTGTCAGGAGTGGGTTAGGTTGGATATCAGGAAAAGGTTCTTCCCGCAGAAGGTGATGGGGCACTGAACAGGGAATGGTCACAGCCCCAAGGCTGCCAGAGCTCCAGAAGTGTTTGAACAATACTCTCAGGCACAGGGTAGGATTGTTGGAATGTCTGTGGAGGGCCAGGAGTTGGACTCCGTGGTCCCTATGGGTCCCTTCCAATTTGGGATATTCAATGATATGTTCGTGCATACCTAATGTATTTGTTAGTGATATGTTGTTGCTGTTTGGAAGAAGTTACTTCGTTCTGCCAGTCCCTCTCTCTGCTGTGAAGCTTATTTTAAATCTGTAGTAGCAGAATCCAGAAGCTTAGCACTTTCCCAAATACATAACGCAAAAGCATCTTGATGAAGTACTGTACTGCTGCTCTCCTCCTTTATGGGTAGCTGCTCCTGCAAGCTTAATGCAGCCATCGTCTTGTGTACTGTTAGGCAAAGCAAAAAAGTAGGAGTGGTTCATTTCCAATACGTCTGTTTTCTAGTCACATGTATAATATGGCTGTCTATCTTACTCCAAAAGATTGTCTCTTTCTTGAGGTGCCCTGAATAACTTTAAGAAAATATTTAATTATTATGTTCCCCCAAACTTGCTTCTAGATTTTTCAAGCAGTTACTTTTTAGACTTTATTACAGGTAGATCTCTGACTTCCCTGAAAACTTAATCTTTAAACTGTAGTTACCTAGGTATGTCAGAATTATCAATGAATTCCTGAGTCTTTTAGGAACTTCAGTAGTAAAAATAACTGCAGTCATCATGTCTGTAAGTTTTGTTCTGTGTTTGTTCATCTGCCTGAGTATCTGAAGTCCTTCACAATCCCAGACTCTGCAAGGCTGTCACAGACTGTTAGATGTACAGGAAGAGTCATTTATTAGGCATGTGAGACCAGTCACACAGAGTATTTCTGTGTTCATTTAATCAGAAGAAATGTTGAACTTCTCATAATTAGGGGGCTGGCCTTTCTTCTTCTCTGTCTAATTCTGTGTTGGCTGAGCCAATGAAAGGGTGATTTTGTAGTAATGCAGCGTGATTTTCTTCTGTTCCGTGGTAGACTACAGTCCTTATGGAACCCATGGAGGCTGGGGAGGCTCTCCGTATTCTCCTCATCAAAATATACCTTCTCAGGGACGTTTCAATGACAGGTAGGATTGCTTTGTTTTTTCTTTGCCTTTTTCTAAATTTTCTTTTATCTAATTTTTTCTGTGCCAGTTGAGTAAAGATTTTTTTAAAAATCTCCTTATTTTCCAATGCCAAAGGGAGAGACCGTCCATGTCGGATGTGGCTGGTCATGGGAAGCAGTTGCCCTCAGCTGAACGAGAGCAGCAGCTGCGCATGGAACTGCAGCAAGTTGACCATCAGATCAGCCAGCAGACACAAATGCGGGGACTGGAGGTTGGTACCAGCATTTGGAGCAGCACTGAGGGGTGGTGTGGAGAGAGATGATGCTGGTAAAGCTTTTCATGAGCTGACCTTTGTAGTGATATTCAGTAACAATACTTAATCCTGTGATGCCAGGCATCAGGGCTGTGGTGCAAGTGTCAGCCTTTCTGTTTAGGAGCAGAAACTTCCCTGCACTCCACGTGCAAATCAAGACCATATTTGAATCTGCAGTCTGTGCTCAGTCTTATTTGCTGTCATTCTCTCTCTCACTCCCCCTCTGTTCAGCTCTACTCAGAGGCAAACTCCTGGTGTAGGTGCCTGTTCTTCTTGACTTTACTGCTGTTGGAAATGTCTGATTTTATGTACAGAAAGCCATGAGCTTCACGTGTTTTATGTTTGTACCTGTTTCTTCCTAAATAGCACAAGCCACAAGAGTCAAGAAAGTAAATATGTAATATATTTAGCTTGAAAAATTAAGACTTAATATTTTATGGCTCCTCACTTAGAAGAAATGTAGTTGTAGCGTAAGGAAAGATGAGTGTGTGTTTGTAGAAGAATTAATGAGCTGAAATATTTGGATTTTGTGAGACATAGAAGGAGAAATGTCAAGCCATAATGAATGAATAGTTTTAGAAAGCTTTAGTTACTTTTTTCCTCTTAGGAAAAATCAGTAAATATTTACCAGAAAACTGTTCTAGGTACCTCAGCAACTATTTGTGTTAATATTTTCCCAGAAGAAATTGCTGTAAGTAGTGGATAGCAGCTTCTGCTGAAGCTATGGTTACCTAAGAACACATGTTACAGAGGAGGGTTATTGCAAATTAGTTTAAGAGCTCACAATTAGGTCACAGCAGTTGTTGCAGTAATATACGTTTCTTAATTACTTGAAACATAGCTTATGTTCTGGTGGTCTTGTTTGGGAATGAGAGGAGAAAATGTTTTCAATCTTGCGTGTCTGCTTTTGCCATAATACAAGAGTATTGGAAAGTTGCAAAACCTGTAAGTGGCCTTCTCCTGCTCATCATTGTTGTGATTGTGTCAGTGTTAAATCCTACAGAGTTGAATGTTGAGCCTTGATTTTGCTGTAATATGAATTTTGCAGAATTAGTCAGTTATTTGAGTAACAACAGCTTTCAGTTTCTCTCTTGTGTTCAAAGCTGCAGGTAGATGTTGGAAATAGAGGAGTCTTCACTGGTTTGCCTATTACAATGTTACAGCAATCAATTCAGCCAGAGCATGAAGAACTAGATTATTTTGCTTTTGCATTGCATAAGCATTTCTGCTTAAAGACCAGCCAGGTGTTGGGTTGTGTGGAGTACAAGATGGTGTATTGAAATGCAGAGCACACACTTGCAGAACTGATCCGCAAGTATTAGCAGATTTTTAGAATGGCTGACATGGCTACTGTTTTTAGTAACTTGCAACTTGTGAATGACCGTAGTCACTTTCCCCTCTCTGTTCTTCTGTTTCTTAATGTGGGTCAGTACCCACATATTGACAACTACATCTCTCAAGATGTTTTATATGATATAATAGTAATTCTGGCTCTGCTGTAGAATTAGATAAATTCTACTGCTGTAAAATAAAGCAGCAGACTTGGTTATCTGCAGTTCTCTTTTGTTGAACGTAGAGCTCAGAAGAGAGTAGTGTTTTTGTTTATGGGCTTAGTCTTAGTTTTGAGAAGGGTGTGGTATATGAGGAAAACACATGCAAATTTATGACGGCAAGAGGTATTTAACACTGCTTGCTTAAAAATGAAAAGACTTGTCCATGTGTAAAGAAACATTTTGAAACTTGCACTGGAAGTGCTTTCAATTGAGACACTGTGAAGTGTGGTGAGAGGCGGCCTTGGTTTTGCAGATGAGCAATACTCTGGAATTATGGCCTTAGAGCTCTCTGTGCTAGGTGTGTTGTGTGCTCAGTTGTGTATATGCTTGGCTTTATGCATTTAGGCTGCTAGTAACAGGCTGCTGTTGCAGAGAGACGTGACTACCCTGGCAGGCCAACCACAGCCCCCACCCGCACCTCCCAAGTGGCCTGGGATGATCTCCAGTGAACAGCTGAGCTTGGAGCTACACCAGGTGGAAAGGGAAATTGGGAAGAGAACCCGTGAGCTGAGCATGGTGAGTGCTGGGGGGCTGGGAGGCAGAGAGATGCAGTGGAGAGCCATGTACCTGGCTGCAGCCCTTTAGCTTTGGCAGAAAGGCTCCCTGCTGGGTGCCGACAGCTGGAGTCATCCATCTTCCTCTTCACCTCTGTTATTCAAAACCTCCTGAGGAGTGAGTCTTCTTCATGAAGAAGTTTAATGTAGCCACTTTAAAGTGCTGCTAATTTGTCACCATTTGAAATAAGCGTGGTGTTGAATTTGATGGAAACCACATTGTCTCCAAGGTCACTGTGCCATGAGTTCTATAAACTGCTTTAACATAGGAAACATCTTCTGCAGGTACAGGCTAGTGTTCAGAAGTCAGTCTGCTGTTACATTCTGTGGCCTTTGCTTTGTTGTTACAAGGATCATCCCTTCCTTTTGGGAAGTACCGTGTCCTGAGAGGATGAGCGTATCTAAAAATCTGTTTTTGTCTCATGGCTTTTGTGGGTTAAACTGTGTGACTGCAATTTACAGGCCTTCTTCATTGTCCTTAAGGGAAGAAGTCTCCAATTCTTAAAGAACACTCTTAAAGAATTTTTCATCTGTCCTTTCTTTAAAGGAGAGCCAGTCTTCACTGGATATGAAAAACAAGCTGGGCACCACTAAACAGACAGAAAACGGACAATTAGAATCACAAAACAAGATTCCAGCTGAGGACCTTGCACTGACATTCAGGTAACACAGGCCTTCAAACCTGTCTTTGTGTAACAGGAGACTGACTTCTTCAGGGTCACTCTCCTAGTTAGTAACTCCCCTTGCCTCACATCATCTATGATGAGGAAGCACCTATTAGAAAAAAAGAATGCAAATCAAGTTTTTATAGTGCAGGCATGAATTAAGGACCTTTCTAGCTGTGGAGTAGGTGAGTGGAATGAGACTGTATATAAATTAATGCATCAGAAGACTTGTAGTGTCTGTCAGAGAGGAATCCATCTAGTCTGTATTGATTAGTAGGGAGAAGTAGGAGCTATGCAACCACCACAAAAGAAATCCTTATCTGCTGTTTTAGTTTCAAATAAAAGAAATCTCCCAAATGTGAAAGTTATTCCATCCTGCTAAGGTTTGTGATGTGGATGTTGTCTAGGAAGGCATGCACTTTGAAACTAAGTTCACCTTCAGTTATCGGTAGCGGACTTTTATCTGTGTAGATGCTGGGATTCATTTCAGTTCACATTTAATAGACAGTTGGAATAAGATGTTGGCTGGGAATGCTGGAAGTCTCCACAGCAAGTATTTTCCAATGGCCACAAGCATCTACATGTATTCAGGCTAGCACTGAACGGAGAAGCTTGGATGTTTACATAACTTCATATGAGCAGTTTGGAATCTTAATATTTATTCAGAGTGAGCATTTTCTGAATAAATACACTATTGCTGATGAAGTCTGCACCTTCTTTTTATAACCAGTTCTGGAGTTCTGTGCTGCACCATCAGATTGACGCCTCCAGAGCAGGAACTAATTTTTCCATATGGTGCTGTGAAAGTAATGAAAACAAAACAACTGTTTATATTTTTAAGATTAAGGAAAAAAAAAAAGATAAATTATCTAGGTAAGTTAAATATTCTGGAATGTGTACACTGAAGTCCTCTTACTTAAAAATAAAGGAAAAATCTCAGTAATTGCTTCTTTTCACCCACTTCCCCTTTCTCCTCAACTTCCCTTTAGCAGTGATGTTCCAAATGGATCAGCTTTGACCCAGGAGAATATTGGCCTCCTGTCAAACAATATGGCATCTCTCAGCCTGTCAGAAGACCCCGAGGGAGGAGGAGATGGCCATGACTCGCAGCGAGCGGGAGTGACACCCACATCTGCTCCATGAAGCAAAGCCAGCACACCCTGGAGTTCCTTCTGCTGGAATGTCGGCAGCTTCCATCTCGTGTTTTTTTCCAGGGATGATTGGAGAAACCCAGGAGCAGCAGCAGTAGCAGAGCAGCAGGTCCAGAGGCAATGTGCACAAACACAACTACTAGAAACAAATCCTGCACATAGTTCACATTAACGCATTTTTTAATTAAAAAAATGAAAATTAGCAGTATCTGCAAGCAATTCAAATTAAATTTGTTTTTGTTCTGTGAATGAACTTTATTTTAATAACTTTGGACGCCTTGAATCCCAGGGCTTAAAAAAAAAGATATTATATATATACTCTGTTTGATTAATTGTATGATCTTAATGAAGTAGGTTTTTTCTTTTATTTTGGTATTATTACATACCCAGTGCATAATTCCTTATTACCTTACTAAAGCAATCTGGCCACTACCTTGTATGGTTTAAGAGTAAACAAGGAATGAGGGTTGGAGAGTAGCTGTGAATTGCAGTGTCAAAAGATGTGCAGCAAACTTCAGGCGTAATGCAATTCCTCCCATTGTGGCCAGGAACTTCACCTGAGCTTCTTGCTTAAAATGCTGAATTTAAACTACAAATGACAGAATCTTTGCAAGGGTATGGTCCTTTTTAAAGGCTGGCATTGTTTAAGATCTGTGTATGTTAGAATCTCACACCTGAGCATCAACCTGCAGTTTGTCAGGGCTGCAGTGAATCCACTCTGGATTCCTGTTTCATGGGGGAAGAATTGCACCAAAATAACCACTGAAGGTGCAGCACAGATCCTGCCGGAAGTACTGAAAAGCAAATTTTGCCTGATAGATCTAATACTTCTCTAAGTAGATGCTTTATAAGCATAAGTCAGAGAAGCTGTAAGTCTCTTTTGATTATTTTTTTCTAAATTAAAGATTTTGTTCTTGCTGCACATTTTTTGACTTTTTTGGCATATGCTGAGGTAAGATCTTGGATATGAAGACCTCTTGAGAATGATTTTTCAAGTGCTGCTCCCTCTCTGCCTTCTTGGCCTGTTCTCATTTTTTCTGTCTGGGTTAGACTACTAAGTGGGAAAGCACTGGTTATGTAATAAATTACTGCATTGCTTTGGTTGGGTAAAGCAAGAGTTAATAAATTTTCTTGGGTTTTAGTTTTTTTCGCTTAACCTTAACTCCTGCTGAGGTTATAGCAACCTTGGGCTAAGCTTTGCATTCATCATACTGTTAAATAAAACAAAAGGGGGGTGGGAGGGGATACAGTCTCACTATTGCCTACCAGTAGGAGAGTCCAAACAGAAGACTCTTTTGAGTAGCAATTATTTAATTTGCCCAGTCAAGGCACCGCATTTATATACTATTTCACATTGAATTTGATTATGCCCTACAGACCTGGCTGGTCAAGGATTTGATACACATATTGGCTTGGGATTCGAGCTTTCTTTTTTATTTAAATAAAAATTTATATATAAATATATATATACATATATACATAGTTATATCTGTATATATATTGGGTATGTTTTAAGAATTTTTTCGCATGAGCGCAGCTGTTGTGATCAAACGTCTGGGAGGTAGAAGCACTGAATGAAAATAAAATCATTTTTCAGCACACCCCCCCCTCCACTTTCCGTGTGTCTAAACATGAGTTTATTTCGCTCTTAGTTGAACTTTGGCCTCTTAATTGCCTAGAGTAGTTTGAAACTTGCTTTTTTCTAACACCTTTTAACTTTTGGCAAAGAATCAACTTTGCACTGAAACAGCTTCATCTCCCCTTGCCCCATCCATCTGTGTCTCCTACTTGAAGCCAAGCATTTCAGCCACTCCCCTTGGAGCCGAGCAGAACTGGGGTGATGCAATTGGGAGCCCATCAGGTCTGTTCCTCCCTTCTCAGCTCTGGGCATGAGGAGGATGAAGGTCTTTCCCTGGCTGCCTGCTCCCAAGTGACCTGACATAGGCCCTGGGCCCTCTCATCCTTCAGTGCAGAGCACCACCCTCAGGTCAGCCTTTTCCTTAATTTTAATTAGTTTGCTTCTTCCTGCTGTGTCTTTATTAACACAGGGAGCTCATCTTAGTCAAGATAATTATTTCAATATTCTAATCTAGGAGGACAAGCCCAGAATGTGCCTTTTTTTGACTGTAGTAACTGTGGATGTAAAACTAATTTTCAAAGATGGTTATGATAGGTTGGACACTACAGATTCATTTGGAATACTAGGAAGAAAATCTGGAGGGGCAAAAACCTCTTTACCTTTTATTTCCTAGTTCCCTCACCAGGTTAGGGATTATTCTTTTCTCCATATTTTCTCCCAGAATTCTTCAGTAAGCACTATTTAGATTGCTGGCCTACATATGATGAATGCTTCCAAAATCTGTGGATTAGAAGGGAGACCTTACTGGGTTTTATTTCTCCTTCATCCAGCTCTCTGTGCTGTACTTTGTGCATAATGTCCTTGCTGTGATCAGTGTGTCCAGGTGAATGCCCTGTTTGCCCAGAATTATAGTTTGGTTTGTTAAATAGTTTGTTTAGTATCTACTAACAGTATTGATTTTTGACTTTGTTTCATCCTCTCCTCCTCTTACCTTTTTTCTGCTTTTTTTGCAGAAGTTTAGTTGATTAAACAAATCAAACAGCAAAATGCAGTGCATGCTCTTAAGTTTTCTCTGGAAACTGCACCTAAAACATTCCAGTTTTGTGGAAAAACTGGGAGACCATGGGGGAGAGATAGCTCTATATGTAGTGGCAGCACTGATGTTTTCAGCTAGCAAGCACCAAAATGTCTGGGGTGACTCTGTATCTTGCTACACTCATTCCTATAGCCCATCATTGTCCTAGTTGTACAGCAATTCTGGCCACCTCAGTGAAATTAGTCTTGGCTACCAAGTGGTTTAGTTCCTTCTACTGTGCAAGAAGAAGCCGTATTACCATGGTGTCAGGGCACTGCTGCGTCCTTTGGTAGTAGGCAGGTGAAATTTTCTGCTGCACCAGACAACTCTGAACCCTCATTGATATCTGGGAGATGGACAACATGGACAAACCTTCAGAATAGGAAGCTTCAAGTGGTAGGTTAAGCTTCAGTATGTCAGTGATTCAGTCAGTATATAGATAATGTCGCTCTATTCTGTGATGTTATTTCCCTCCTTCTGTCAACATCTCATCTGTCTGTCCTGTGACCTAGTTCTTCCATTTTAATAGGAGAAGTTTAAACTTTTTCTACTGCCCTTCTTGCATGCTGTCCCATTTCAGAGTAGGACTTTTTTTCTGTAGATCAGAGCACCTTTCAAGCTAGCAGCACTTTTATGCCCGTTCTTCTCAAATTCGTCTCTGTGTAGTCTCTCCCTTTTTTGTGTCTTTTTCTCCTGTGGCTTGCCCATCCACCCTCCCTGATTGTGTAACAGTGACAGCTTGCTGCCTCAAAACAGAGCATTCAAATGAATTCGCTTAGCCAATAACTTCTGTGAAGTTGCCTTTTCTAATGGTGTTATTACTCAGTGATGCACAAATGTGATATTGCCCCTACTGGTAGGCAAACGGGGGATCTGTATAAACATGGTAAACCGCTGTTTTTCTTTAAAGGAGAGCCAAAGACTTGTGCTTTACACTTTTTTTTTCCCCTGGTGTAGCCATTTTGATTGTCAGACATTTGTGTAAGGTATTATGTGTTGCCTGTATTATCCTAATAACAATTTCCAGAAGTTAATGATTGTCAAGCCTTGCCCATGCATTGAATTGTGGAAAATCATTCCATTTAGTCATACAATTTGCAATGTACTAGAATGTATCTGAGATGTCGTGATGTGTTTTCAGTCTCTCATGCACTCTCTCAGCTGATCGAATGGCTCATTTAGAGAGGGAGAAGGAACATAGAAATGTTATAATCCAAGAAGCCTTGTCTTTAAGTATTTCTAAATTGAATACTGATTGAAAAATTCTTGTTACAGTAAAAGATAAATCTGTGTTACAAATGTGACTGACTTTTAAGTCCACTGGTACTGAAAAGGTTTGTGAAACACTAGCATTGCATTAAATTAGATGTGGAAGAACCAAACTTGTGATGATATTGTCACTTGACAGCATGGACTGAGTAAGGTGGGGCAAATTTTGTATTAGAAAGGGCCAGGAGTGAGGCTTGTATTGATAATACAAGAAAGCTACTTGCATTTCCCTTCCTTGAGCTGCTCAAACTCTCGCAGACTTGTTACTAAAGTTTTTAGGTTCAGAGAGAAATCTCTTAAAGTCTGAGTGGCATAAACCCTCATTTCCATTGCCATTTATAATTTTGGACTATAATAAAGCAGACTTACAGGACAGTCATCTGAAAGACCCAGTATAAATTATCTTTCCTGGACTGGCTCTTTCAGACCTGCTTTTATGGTCCAAGAAAAGCCATGCCAGTGTTCAGGAGGCTCAACAGTGGGAGTGCCAGCCACCTTCTCTGCTCTAAAAGGGGAGAAAAGACCCAAACATATACAGTGTGCAAGTTTTTGTGCTTGTCTGTGTGTGTATGGAGAAGTGTTTTTGGTCCTAGGACAGGTAGAAGGAACATAGAGCAGTGCTGCTGGAGCATGATGTTACCTTCATAATCAAATTTTGTCATCATTCACTTTCCCAAACACAGCCTTCCATTCCTGCCTCCTAACATTGCTGATTTAAAAACAACCCAAAAAAAGTTAGCATGTGAGCAACTTAATTTCTTGTATCACAATAAATCAATTCCCCTGGGGGGAAAAGAGGGAGTAAGATTTCTTGAGTTGTCTACATGGTAATGGAGTTATGAACCGGAAAAACATCCACCTTGCTTGAGTAAGTGTAAACTGAATTCCTGAGGAAAATGAAGCAGCTCTTCTAAGCCACCTTTTGTGTACAGCCATGGTGCCAAGAGATGGGTGGTTGTTACTTGTGGTAAACCAACATATAGATTATTATGTAGCACAAATTGATTTGCTCTCAATTCAAATAGACTCTTAAAATGTCAAAAACTTCATTGGGAATTTTCATTTCCATAGTCAGCTGTTACCAACTGCATTATTTTCTGTTGGAATGTCAGGAGATGACAGAGACTAGAGTTAACTTAATTCTAGTTATACAACATAAGAAAGGGATTTGGGGAAATGTTATCCCAGCACAGTGTCCTTCTACAGTTAACATGTGGCCTTTATTCTTCTGTAGGAAGAAGAATGTAACTCCTTAGTGTTGTCACAGTCTTCAAGGCACTTCTTGTGGTGCAGGTAGAGCCTTGGTTAGCAGAGAAAGGAGAACAAACATAACATTTATTTTCTTTATAATTTTATTTCCTATTGGCAAGTGTAATATTGTGCCGTGGGAAGTGTGGCAAGCAAAGAGGCTGCAGCTTTTTCTGAAATTTCCCAATAAAAGGAGCGCATGGCCATGTGGATTTGTCTGCATCAGGAACATCACAGTCATTTGACACTTAAAATATATGGCCATAATAATCAAAATTGGATGCCTGTAGCTTAGTAACGTGAATAATTAACTGATCTTTTTCAGGCAATCTTTGCAATTCCAATGAGTTTGTGTATGATTTTTAGTGCCAACTGCCAGATGTTCAGCAGCTGGGAAGGTTTAGGTGCCTAACTTCATCCAGCAAGGCAGCTTTCCTTGGATATACTGGTTGGATATTTTCATATGCCAGGAAACAACGGTTTTGAAGATCTGCAGCTTTTGGGAACACAATTGTCTACTTCAATTTGAAAAATACAGTATTGGGAGAGACAGAAGCAACAGGTAGTGCAGTCTCTGGAAATAAACTGCATTAGACATGATGGAATTACATGTGAAATGTATATGGGGTAAACGTATCTGTAAGCAGAGAAAAAAAGAAAATACTGTGGAGTATTTAATGTTCAAGAAATTATTTGGTTCTTTGTAATGTTAAAAAGATTTTATTAATAGTTCTGTGGCAGACAGTACTCACAAGTCTTTGGCATCCAAACCAGATTGTATATCAGATGGATCCCACAACTGGATATGTGCACTGACCTCTTTATTTGTAGCTTTTTAAAAAGAAATTCGGCAGCAGCCTTTAATAAGTGCATGAAGCAACCTGAGAGGAAGAAGCAATCCCATTCACATCACAGCTGCTGCACAGCTCACAATTGGTACTGTTCATCTGCAGCCTCTCATAAGTGAAGCTGATCAACGTGGGCAAAATTAATGACTTTCAGTTTTTCCTAATTTTAAGGAGTTCCCACTCCCCCTTTAGCCTCTGCTTGCTGTGTAAGCAGCCTCCATGCTAAAAGGATCTTTCCTTGAAGTCAGCTAGCAACTGTGCTGTAGCTTGGCTATTTTTCCGTATTTTCTTTAAGTGATGGTGTCGTGTTAAGCTTTTCTTCCCCTTGTATTTGTTGCTGTGGGGAGGAAGAGGTGAAGCAAGACGTGTGAGAGGAGGGAGGAAGAATTGTGGTGTCTATATGGCAGCTTCCACTTCTTTGAAATCATCTACTTCCAGTTGTGGGATTTCTTGATATATGATTTTTTTCCTGGTTTTCGTAAGCCTAATTTTCTTTGATCTTAGTTCCGTAAAAGTCTCCCCGAGACATTCTGCAGTCATTATCACCTTTTTGGGTGGAATTTATTTTATTTTTTGGGTTGTTTTGTTTTTTAAATAACTTTTTAACATTGGTGCAAATATGCTTGGGATAGAGCTCATGTAATTATCCAATCGTATTGATTGTATGTGATTGTGCCCTGCAGAGGTATATTTAACAAAAAATAAAATAAAGGATAGTCTAGGCAATAAAGGAGACCATGAGTTTTGTTGAGTCAGGTTATGAACTATTTCTTAAATTTATTTAGGGTGCTAGATAAGTGAAATTCCATCTGCTGTTCTCATGAATCAGTGCTAAACAAAATGTCATTCCTTCTCTCCTTGTGTTTTTCCTTGCTTTTCTTCTCCTCCTGCTGTTTTCTTCCTTTCCTGTTTCTCTTTCCCATGAACAAAAATTCTCAATCCTTCATGGGAATGGCTGACTCTGGGTTGATATTGTGGATACTTATTGTTTGTAACTATCAAAACATTCGTAATAGGGGTAGAGATGAAGTAGAATGTATGAGAAGAATTCCATGAATTGAATTCTTTGCAAGTTCAGGGGAATTATGAAGTCTTGTACATACAGGCCTGGTCATGGGGGAGATGTTCAGAGGTACATGGGGAATTGCTATGTCTTTTCCAGGAAAGGTTACATGCTTTGCTATCTTTTGGGAAAACTGAGATAACAAAAGGAGTAGAAGAAAGTTCTCTATATCCAACTCCCTGTGTCTTTACTCCTACAATATACTTTTTAGACTTGGAAGAAAAACCTTCTAGATACTCTGCTGAAGTGGGACAGAATGCATTGAAGGAGGCAAAATGCAAGAGGATCCAGAGATTTGAAAATCAGTATTGGTCTCCTTTATTTAATTCTCAGACCTATAGAGCCAGCGGTGTCACTTTTGTATGAAAGAACAAGAGAGTGGAGACCTACTGTACATGCATGGCAGTTATATAGAAAAAGCCATATGTTGAAATGCTATTTCTTCTTCCCGCTTCACCTTGCTTTTCTCCCTCTTAAAGCTGACTCAACCTCACCTTGCTCTCACAGAATGTCTAAGGGGCCTTTGAGTTGCAGATTGAACAAAAACAAAGAGTGGAAAGGTGATTGACTACTTGGTTTGTAAATAGATGGAAATGTCTACAAGGTCTTACCTGCTTTTCTGTCAGCATTTATATTAAATGATAAATTAATGAAGAACACTTTGAAACATCTCTTGTTTTCTGTCTGGGATGAATGTACATTCTTCTAAATTTTGTGTGAGGTGTAGGACTGTCTGCGTAAGATTTTCACCAGCTCAAGGTGTGTGTGTTCTCTGCCAGACTGGAGCATAAGAGATTCCAAATAGCAGAGAAGCCACGTATCTCTGGGGTTTGGTCTGCTCTCTTCTGGCTTCACCTGTAAACAAAGTGGCTCCTTCACTTGCTCACCAGAGGTGAGCAATAAAAGATACTCAAAATAATCAGTTTTGTTAACTGCTCAGAGTCTACATATTTAAAAAGCAAATCAGACCCTTCAGAGCGAGGAGTGAGCAGCATCCGTCTAATGTTGAGCCTCGTTTGGAACTTGCCTTAAAGTAAGAATAAGTTTTGCTCCACAGTCTGCTTTGTGGTTTTTAGTCTTCTCCTTTCGCACCTTTTTGTGGGCTTTAACAAGTCATTGTCTGTAAATCTGAAACTGGATGAAGCTGCTGCTTCATTGAAAAACTGTTCCTTCTACTCCAGAGCAAGCACAGCCTTCTGCCCCCGGAGTTTGTGCATAATGTTCATTACTATTGTCTTTATTATTCTTGAGCCTGGGCAGCATGGATGCAGGTAAGGTGTGTTTTGCTGGGCTGAAGCCCATCACTGCTCATTAGTAGGCCCCCTCACACTTCCACACTTACTTGCTGGATGACTCGAAGCATTCAGTTCCTATAAAGGAATTGTATTTAGTGGGAAATCCAGCAGAAAACTAAGTTTCAGTTGGTGATGGTTTCGTACCCTTTCTCCCACTAGTCTGAGGATTCAAGATCCTCATGTAGTGGCTCACTTCAGAAGGAAAGAAAAAGAGAGCTGAATTCCTACAGTGGCTGCCTTTAAAAAGGAAGGTGTGAAGCACTGTGGAGAGTCAGATCCCTCTGGCAGGAAGCGATGGGTGCTCTGCATTGAGAGAGATTGGGGGAAACTTGCTGGGTTTCTTTATGTGGAAAAGAGGGAAGACCACGCTCAAGTGGATGGTACCTGCTGGAATTTTTTTTCCCTTTGGATATGGATAGCAGGATAGAAAGACTCTTGAAAAGGCTAGCTCATGAGATTCCTTGATCCCATCTTGCTCTGTGAGTGCAAGAGTCGTCTTCCCTGTGTGTAGCCATGAAACTCAACAGTGAACGCCCAAAGCATAAAACAAAATTAAGGCAATTTATATTCCTCCTCACCAATCAGGTATGTTTAAGAACTGTTTCTTTCCAGCTAGGAAGTGTTCACTTGTGTCTGCAACCTCCTTCCTCCTAACTGTGAACTCCAACTCCCTGTCTCCAGGACTAAAAGTGTGGGAGAGACTAAAACCAAAGCATGATGCTTTATCTGTCTTGCCACAGGCTGCCAGGCTTTGGTGCTTGATGGTTTTGAGCCTCTGATCCTTGCTTTGAGTCTGGGAGCAGCAGCTTTGGGAAAAACAGCCCCTATATTAGAGCAAACAAGACATCTAACAGTTTGTATTTAGACACTGGCCATCTTGGGTGCTTCCTTAGGGATAGCTCTGCTCAGATGCGAGTGCTGGGTTGTTGCTTGGAGCTGAACCAGCAATAAATTACCATTTATGTGCTGCATTCAAAAGATAGATTTACTCAGCTACCCTGGAAGAAATGCCTTGGGAGCTCTGTGGGATGTGCATAGTTGTTTGCTTTTGGTTTTACTGCTTTAAACTATCTCTGAGCTCTGGGTAAATGGAGACCTGTGCTTAGATGTCTGCCTGGGTGAGGAGCATCCCTAATTCACTCTGAAAACCCTGGGATCTGTGAGCATGTCAGTTACCTCAAAAAATTAAACCAGCTGCCACCTGAAGTAACAAGGTACAGTGTGTGAGTCCTTCCTTTCTCATGGAGGACATTTTTTACATTACTCTTCAATTTACCTCCACAGTCTTTGTCCCATTTAGCTATGTCCCATACCATCTCTTACTTTACCCAAACTAGTTTGCAACTGCATTTTCCATTAAGGGAAAATGTTCCTCTTACTGGAGGCCAGGAACAGGACAGCTCCAGCACCTGCTGAGCCAGCCTGCTCCTGGGATTTGAAATTCAGGGGGCAGTGCGGGAGAATTTGTAGAGTAGGTCTATCTTGGATCAGAAATGGTGTTCAGTCCTGCTCACTCTGCCTTGTGAATCTGGACAGGAGTTGGGGGAGCTGCTGTTAATCCTCAGCTTTCCAGCTGTGCACATGAAAGGTCACAGAATCGCAGAATGTCCTGGGCTGGAAGGGACCCACCAGGATCACAGACCCCAACTCGTGGCCCTGCACAGACATTCCAGCAATCCCACCCTGTGCCTGAAAGTGTTGTCCAAATGCTCCTGGAGCTCTGGCAGCCTGTGGAACACTCTGGGGCTGTGACCATCCCCTGGGGAGCCTGTTCCAGGTGAGTGTATTTAAGTTGGGATGTATTTGGAACTGCAGAATGTGAAGTGGGGCAATTTCTCCCAACTTGTGTCTGTTCAGGAAATGGGGAACAGGTGACAGGGCTTGGGACAGATGGGGGAAACATTTTGCTTAGCTACAAGATCCCAAAATTAGAGCTACAAATACCTTATATAATTTTTATTCAAACTCTCGAAGTTTTGAGGTTTTTCTCATGAGGTAAGCAGTTCATTTTCTGTTGGCAAAAACTGAGAGCATGTGGCACTTGTGTGGGGTAGGTGGTCAAACTCTCCCTTGTCAGATTGAACTTTAAAACCTCTTTCAAACTAAACATTGCCTCTTTTTTTCCTACTCTTTGCTTAACCTTCAGCAGTTGGTCATCAGCCTTTGGCCTTAGCATCCTACTCCCCTCCTACCATCCCCTGCTGCTGTCTCAGCTCTGTTTGAGCACAGAAATCCAGTGGGGAAACTGCTTTGGGCTCGAGCAAGACTGTTCTCTCAAGATTTTGCATTTACCTCCTAAAAGCAGAAGGCTGGAGGTACAGGGGCAGGTAAGAGAAACACTTCACCCATCTTTCATTGTTAATTAATTCCTTGAAACAGCTTCTTTTCCCTTAGTAGGAGCCTATGAATTTTAGCTGCTGCCAGAGTAGCTTTTTGCTCTATTAGAGAGGGTCCTCCCACCCCAGCTGTCATGAAGGCTGGCTTTCTAAATTGTCAGGCTTGACTTTTATCCCCAGCCTACAGCAATGCTTTGTGGTGTGGAAGGCAGTTAATGAAGTCAGGATGTCCTGAGTAATTGCTGGCTGTGAAAGAGCACTGCTGGTTTGCGCTGGAGTCTGGTTTTGGGGTGTGAGGCAGTGGGAAAGGTTTCTCCAGAGCCTAAATTAATCTCAAAATGGTTTGAGCTATTTTACATTAACTGGGCTGTGTAGTGCAGTGTGTGGGTGCTGTGGGACATTCCCACCACCAGCAGTAGCCCCAGTAGGTTCAGTAGGGTGAGTGCTGGGGGTCTGCAATCCCAGTTAATCATCCTGTCCTGCGGCCATGGAACAGTGGGATAGAAACGGCGTGTGCTGGTGAGAGCCCAGCCGTGTTGCACAGCAGCCAAGGGATGGAGGAGTTTCCCAGCGCTTCCCCAAAGCCTTCTGATTGTGAGCTGAATCAGCAACTTGGTTCTTGGCTTTCTGCACTTTTTGTTGCTTCACCCTTGTAAGAGCCTTTTCTAATTTCTACATTCCCCCTTGCCAGTAACCCCTTTTAGGCAGTGCTGTTGTGGGAATACTTTTGGTATCCTTCCAGGTTGACACATGAAGTGTGTGTCAGTGCTGTAGAGGAAAAGGGAGTCTTGAAGTGCTGTGGTGGGAGAAGGAGTGGGTTTCGGCCAAATGCTATGACAAATAGCTGGTCTAAGAAACAGCAGGGGCTCTTGCCTGTAAGAGACAAGACTGGATGTGTCAGAGGCTGGCTCAACCTTAATGGATGGTAAAGTAGATTTAAGATATTAGCATTAAGTCGTGTATCTTCCCTGAACTGATGGAGTCGGGACTTTACTTCAGAGTAAAAACAGGGAGTCTTTCTCATTTAATGAGAACAAGGTGAGGATGGAGGAGCCCTTCCCACTCTTGTGCTCTGGCCTTTGAATAAGAGATTAGATCAGCAGCACTTTGTGTGATGGCAGACACCACGAGCTGCTTCTGGCTTGATAGAAGCAGGTGTTTGTCCTTGTACAGACAGGGTCAGGACATGCCTTTCCCTGGAGGAGAGTGGAGTGACAGGGCAGGGACCATGGTGAGGTTGTCCTTTCCATGGTGGGACTGGCCACAAGTGCATTGATCCTGCTGAAGCTGCAGGACCAAGTGTGGGTGAGGGAGGGCTGCTGCAGGCAGTGAAGGGCTCTGCTCTGGACCCCAGGATTGCAGAACTCTGGAGTGTGTCTGGCTTGTTGCTGGCTGACTTTTCCTGTGGGATTGAAAGGTTTGGAAGAACAGCACTTCCTGGAGTATTTTCAATTGTCTTAATATTTTTCCTTTCTCTTGCCCTGGGTGTTGTTTTTTGGTTTTGTATTTGGTTAACTTCCCTCCCTTTTTAGATTTTTTTTACGCTTTGTGGTGTTGCAT
Source organism: Cnemophilus loriae (assembly GCA_013397755.1). NCBI lineage: Eukaryota > Metazoa > Chordata > Aves > Passeriformes > Corvidae > Cnemophilus > Cnemophilus loriae. Next base: position 83,973 of record VZTF01006174.1, read on the forward strand.
CTGTCCTAAACCTTTTGCGAGATAATCTATGTGTCATTACCAGCGACAGCGGTGGCTGTGGCCTGAGTGAGTCCCTCTTGATTTGCTGTGCTATCACACAGCCTTGGGGCCCCATACAGTCTTGGTGCCAGATGAGGTAGTTTCGGCTTTTGCAGAGGAACTGGAGCACAGATGAAGTAACCGGCCAAGAGCCCAGGGAGGGGGTTGTGGAAGAATTCAGAGGTCTCCTTCATCCCAGATCAGCCTTTGAGCTGCTCCTCTTTTCCTCCAGCAGGTGCTGGCCCACCAGCACTGGAAGATCACGGACATGGAGGTCACCAGTGCTAAATGCAGGTGACTTTTAATTTCGTTTCTCAGAAAGCAATGCTTGGTAGCCATGGCAGTGAGTATGTGGAGGCAGGCAGAGACCTACCCAACTTAGACACATGTTTGAAAAAGTGCCCTGTGCCAGGCAAGACCTGGGCAGGCTGCTTGCCCCTCCCAGTAGTTGTTTCCCAAACTGTTGTGGCTGTGGTGCTTGAGCTTCCTCCCATGGGATACATAAACAAAGCAGTCATGCAAAGGGCATCTTAGAACCTTAGCAGAACATGCTCTGTCGGCCCTGGGATGGCTCATGAGGCCTTGCTGCCAGAGCTGGTGGCTGGATTTAGGAGGAAATTGTTCCCTGTGAGGGTGGCGAGGTACTGGCACAGGTTGCCCAGAGAAGCTGTGGCTGCCCCATCCCTGTAAGTGTTCAAGGCCAGATCGGACAGGGCTTGGAACAACCTGGTCTAGCAAAGGTGTCCCTTCCCATGGCAAGGGGTGCAACCAGATGATATTTAAGGTTTCTTTTACCTGAAACCATTCTGAGGTTTGGTGTGCTTTAGCAAAGCGGAAAATATAAATTATCTCTCTCTTGCTGGGAGATTTTCAGAGACCTGCTTTTGCTGGAACACTATAATCAACATTAGCCTCCACTCTTTAGGTACCAAGGACAACCAGTTTGCATTGAGGTGGTAAGAACTTTGGACAGGAATTGGTGTGATGCACCAGCTATACCATATATGCTTATAAAGGACATTTTTTGGGAATTAAAAATGCCCAGTCCATGGAGGGACCAACTTCCTTGGAGACCTTTTCCTTATCACCTTTCTTCTCTACCATAGTATCTCCTACATCAGTAACTGAAAAGTACTGTAAAGCTGAGGTGAGCCTGGCGGGGTCCTTACACTGTAGCCACCTCACTGGCCAGTGGGGAGGACTCAAAAGTTCAAGTCATCCATTTTGGTACAAACTTGTCAGGACTGAGCCTGCTGCCCAAAAAAGAAGGCCCCCAGGTCACTGGGAAAACACTGGTTTCAGTGTGTTACTTCTAAAAGCATTGTGTGCTCACAGGCAGGCTTGTTCTCCTGCTGTCTGTCCTCATTTATCCTGCAGGTCCAGGGCAAAAGGATGATTGGAGAGGCCTGTGGGGCTCCTATCACTGTGATGTTGGCTGCAATGGGCCCGTGGGCTGTGGTGGCAGCATGGGTTTCACAGACAGGCAGCATGTCTAAGCTCTCTCTCTGGTTCCAGGATAATGCGTCTCTTTGTGGTGTGTCTGCTCAGTGTCTGGGGGCTGGCTGCCCCTGAGCACTACACTGTGGAAGACATCTGCACGGCAAAACCACGTGACATCCCAGTGAACCCTATCTGCATCTATCGCAACCTGGAAAAGAAGCCCCAGGAGGATGAAGGGCAAGACCCAGCAAAGGACAAGCTCCCAGAGTCCACCAACCCCCGGGTCTGGGAGCTGTCAAAAGCCAACTCTCGGTTTGCTGTTGTCTTCTACAAGTACCTGGCTGACTCCAAGGACAATGGGGAAAACATCTTCATGTCACCCCTCAGCATTTCCACAGCCTTTGCCATGACCAAGCTCGGAGCCTGTGGCAGCACCCTCCAGCAGCTCATGGAGGTTAGTGGAGATTCCTCAGCCTTTTCCTGTAGCAGGTCTGAAGAACAGGGAAGGTGAGCATGGCTAATGGCTACTCTCAGGTTCAGGACAGCTCCTTGCCTTGGGAAGGAAATCCAAAGTTGGAAAAACCTTAAAACTTATCTCATTCCACCCTCTGCCATGGGCAGGGACACCTTCCACTAGACCAGGTTGCTCCAAGCCCTGTCTCTGGATTTGTTTAGATTCCAGCTCTTTCCCTTTATTCCCTATTTGGATCCAGCATTCCTGGGGTTGAGAGGTTAGTTTTCATCTGGAGGAAAGGAAGCCCGTTTGGAAGGTGAGGGAAGGGAATGGGAATAGTTTGCTTCTTGCAGACTGAGCTAAGCTTTTCCTTATGTAAAAAGCAGGAAAACCATGATGTCAAGTCCCGTTGGGAGAGGGACTTTTTCGCATTCCTTCCCTCTCTTCCTTGGGACAAAAATCAGACACATGGGAGACCTTGCAGTCCACCTGACTTCTAGGGCAAGGGAGCCTGTACACAGGGAGCCTCTCCCTCCACCTGTGGCCCCTATACTCATGGGATAGTTCTGATCCCAGACTAAGAGGTAATTCTGAATTCTAGCTCTTCTGTGGGACTAAAATAACTCTCTGCCTGTCCCAGCACCCTTCTCAATGTCAGACCCACTCACCTGACAACTCATCTACTATGTGGGGTTTGATGCTGCCCATACCTTTTTCTCCAATGGGAGACCTCAGCCCAGAGGAGCCTTTCTCCCTGCAATGAGGAGGTGTGAATCAAACTGCTCTGCTTGTTCCCTCTGTTGCTGTCCTTACAGATCCTACCTCCGGAACAAATAATGTTGGGGGTCTCCTGCCATTATCCACACAGCCTGAGTGGAGCAGCTATAACCACATCTCCAAAATCTTCACTTGTGCATTCCCCTCTGGGCAGCCCTTCCCACTGGAAGGGGATCCTTCTCCCGTTGAGCCATCCACACCTGCACTCCTAATCCCCCTTTTTCCCATGAAAGGGCTGCTAACACCACCTTTGCCTTACAGGAAACAGTGCCGAAGATCTTGGAAGTTCATAAAGAGTGAAGGTGCTGTGGGATTTTCTGTGCCTTAAAGCCCTGAGGTTGGATAGCAGTAGACAAATCATAATTGTCCTTCCAGCTGGCAGCTGGGAACAGATAAAAAAATTCCCTGTGCTGCAAAAATCTACCCTCAAAATGATTGCTACATACTCTCGTTCCCTGTAAAAATAGATAAGATGTACCAGAAATACTCAACAGGCCATGAGAATTCCTCCTGGGAAGGAGCAGCCTTTAGCATTGTCACAGGAGTGTTTAACACATGTGAGTCCTCCTATGACCTGGTATGACCCAAGAGTTTCTTCTAGGCCCTGTTGGTGCAATGCTCATCTCTGGGGTGTGGTAGGGGGTTATGAACACCGTGTTAGTTTTAACAGCACTTAAAGGGGAAGCTGGGGCCAGCCAAAGGTGGGGTACAGAGAGCAAGAAAACTGGTATTTGAAAGAGGAGCAGCACCTCCACATCTGAGCAGAGTTTAATCCTCCATTTGGGTTCTCCAAAGGAGGTCTTGGGCTGGTGATGTGTTGATTTTCCATAGATTTGGGTTCCCACACATGGAGGATGAAGCTCTGAGGGACTGCAGATTTCTTGGTGTTGAGCCAAAGGCTGCACCATTTCCTCTGCGGCCCTAGGAGCACAAGAGCCTCCTCATGGATTCCTTGTTGCTGTTTGGCTTGTCCAGGTCTTTCAATTTGACACCATTTCAGCGAAGACATCGGATCAGATCCATTTCTTCTTTGCCAAGCTGAACTGCCGCCTTTACAAGAAAGCCAACAAATCCTCAGAGCTGGTATCAGCCAACCGTCTCTTCGGGGAGAAATCTTTGGTCTTTAATGAGACTTACCAGAACATCAGTGAAATTGTTTATGGAGCAAAACTCTGGCCCTTGAACTTCAAAGTGAGTTTGAACTACTCAGGATTTTGCTTTTTTGTTTGGTTCCACTCTCCACCCCCAGTCCTTCTGCTTTAGCTGTATCCCTGTCTTTTGCCCAGAGGAAGTGCTCTGCTCTGGGTGTGTGGGACACAAGTGAAGGCAATAGGGAATCTGGGATGCAGCTCCTGTCCCTTCAGCTCACCTTAACCACAGCCACGTCTCCAGTCATCATACCTAAACTTCATTGTCCTCCCCCAGCACATACCCTGTGAACCTGTCTCCTGCAGAAGGGGTACAAAGAGAAGTTTAAAACCCTTGGCTTAACCTTTCTTTGGTCTCTTCGTTTAGGAGAAGCCAGAACTTTCCAGGCAGATCATTAATGAGTGGGTGGCTAATAAGACAGAGAAGCGCATTACAGAGGTGATCCCAGAAAGCGGTATTGATGATCTCACTGTCTTGATCCTGGTCAACACCATTTATTTTAAGGTACAGCTAACAAAACTGGGGGAGCAGCACACTTCCCTGGAGGAGACATGGTGCTCATGTTTGTTTTCCTGCTCTCCTTTTTAGGGGCACTGGAAATTGCAGTTCCCAGCTCCAAACACAAAACTGGATATATTTCATAAAGCCAGTGGTGAGACCTGCAAAGTCCCAACTATGTACCAGGAGTCCAAATTCCGCTATACATTCATCCCCCAGGACAAAGTCCAGGTGCTGGAGCTGCCTTACAAAGGGGACGATATCACGATGGTGCTGGTCCTGCCCAGTGCTGGGACACCGTTGGAGGAGGTGGAGCGAGACCTGACGTCGGAGAAGCTACAGGGCTGGATAGACTCCATGAAGGAGATGTCTCTCTTCGTCTACCTCCCTCGCTTCCGTGTTGAGGACAGCTTCAGTGTCAAGGAAAAGCTGAGAAAAATGGGGCTGGAAGATCTCTTCAGTCCAGAAAACGCCAGACTCCCAGGTGAGACATGGAGAGAGGGCAGTGCAGGGTAGAGGTGAGGGGCAGCCATTTCTCCCTAGATGGCAGGGCAGTAGGTGCAGCAGCACATGAGGAACGAGAACATGAAAGCATTTATATATTGCTGCAGTCAGTGATGGACTCTCTGGTTAAGTCCCACCATGGACACTCAGCCCTGCTCTGCACGGACAACATGGCAGTTTAGCAGTCAGTTGCACATGGAGGAGGACGTTTTTGTTTTAGGGTAGCAATGCCTTCTGCCTGATCCCAGGCCATGAAGGATGGGAATGTGTTCTTTCTTGAGCTAAGAAAGTTTGTCCCTAAACTCACAGTTTTACCTTTGTGTATTTCTGTATTTCAGGTATCATCGCAGAGGGCCGCACAGACCTCTATGTGTCTGAGGCTTTCCACAAAGCCTTCCTTGAGGTGAGCCTTGTTTTGTGCCAGTGTGTCTTCCTCTTGCTTTTTAAAAACAAATATTAAAGGAAAAAAAATAGCTCTGAACCTACAGTGTTCACTTCCTCAGCAGTCTGGGGTGTTGGAGGGAGGCTGGCCCCTGCTTTCTGTGGAGGAGGAGGGTGAGCTGCTGCATAATGCCTGTATTTTAATCCCATCTTCTCTCTCGGTTGGCAGGTGAATGAAGAAGGCAGTGAGGCCTCAGCTGCTACAGCTGTCACCATCTCTGGCCGTTCCTTCCCTATGAACAGAAAAATCTTCAACGCCAACAGGCCCTTCCTGCTTTTCATCCGGGAAGCTGCCCTCAACACCATCATCTTCATGGGCAGGATAGCTGATCCTTGCTCCTAAAGGGGCTGGTAGGGCCTCGCTTCTCCCTCCTCTGCCTCGGGAAAAGGGGAGGTCGGGTATTGCCACAAAGCATGGGCTGTTCCTGGAGTGGTTGGTCTTGCTGTTTGGTGCCAGCTGCAGGGAGGGACTGCATCCAGCTGGGCTTTCCCTGCTCCTCCCTGCCATGTCAGGTGAGGGAGCTCATAGGTCACTTTATCTGTCCTGTCGTCCTTGGCAAGGAAAGCTGAATTTCATCTGGCACCAGTATTTTTGTGGCACCCAAGTCCAGCATTGCTGTCCGTTCTGTGACCAACCCTCCTCCTTTTCAGGCCTCAAGCTGTAACTCTGATCACTTGGTTCATTAAAACCTATAGATCTGTATGTAACAGCCTGCTCTCTGAATGCACAGTTTACACTAAGCCACTTCCTAGACTTATTTAAATTCTTCTTTTCCAGCAAATGGGGCCCCACACCAGAAAGGTCAGTGGAACAGCAGCAGCCATAAGGCTTGTGCTGAATGGGCCAGGAACAGCCTTCTGCAGCTCCATGTGGGCGGAAGAGCTGCCAAACAGCTGTGCCCTGCTTACCAGCAGCTCTGGTGTGTCCTGTGTGCCCAAGTGCTGAGAGTCACTAGTGACAGTCTTGCATAGCCAAGGCTTTGAAACTCTTTTTTAATATTAAGATTTCATCTAACAGTTACTGTAGCAGCTGTGCCCATGAACCATGATGGTGCCCAGGTAAGGTAACCAGCACCTGTAGCTTTGATAAAAATATATTATTTTACCTGCAAGTTCACTCCAGGAGCTGAGGCGTCCTGGTCGGCTGCCAAGCCACATGTGATCAGACCTCTAGTCTTCTCAGGGTGGCTGTACTGCTGTAGGACCTTTGGCAGGGCTGTCTTGAAGATGCAGAAGATTTCTTCATTTCAGGCAGCTGTTTCAAACCAAACAGACAGTGAAAGCAGCGTTCCGGTCCTCAGTAGGTGATGGAAGTGGTGTGTGCAGACAGTGGGTGGCACTCCTCAGTGGGCCATTTACTCTGGATTTTGTAGGACCAGAAATATCCGTCTTTCTAAAGGCTTCTCTTGGCAGGAATTGCCAGAGCAGCCAAGCAGTGAGGGAGTTAACTTGGATAGAGCTGGTATGTCAGATCTTTGGTCACTGGGTCTCTAGTTTTGGAAGCTATCAGGGGTTTGACTCTTTCCTGTTCCTAGTAGGATCGTTTGAGCATCTGTGCAAGTAGTGTGTGATTGGGACATGGAGAGCCACCTCCTCCATTGTCCCACGGGCTATGGCAAAACGTACACACCTGAGAGGTGTCCTTTAGGCGCTGACATGCTCCCCTGGAGCAGTACCTTGAAAAGAAGCTGTGAATGTAACACAAGGGCTGGGACCCTGGGAGAAAAGCAGAAGCATTTTGAAAATAACGAAGAGTTCAGAAGGCAGATCTTCCTCTCCCTCTCCCTGCCCTCCTCTGGCAGTTACCACTATGACTTTTCTTGCTGGATCCCATCTTCTGCCTGTGAATGTCACTGAGAAACACACAACTTCCTGTAATCTCTGCCTTTTTCAGTTGTGCTTCAGGCTGTGGAGGTGGATGCTGGTGAAAGAGGAGGGCTGAGGTAGTGCCTGGGTCTCCCTAGCATGGCAATGAACCAAAACGCTTCCTCTGCCATAGGCAGCTGGGAAAACATCCAAAACTTGGCCTTCAGCAAGAGCACAGGGCTTGTTCCTCCTGGGGAGACCGAAAAGGGCTGAGCCTGCTGAAGAGGTGAGACAAAGCTCATCCAAAAAGGACAGAAGCCATCTGAGTTGCCAGGAACAGCAGCCTGGCACTGTGCAACCTCTCCCAAGCTGCTCAGCTTAGGACAGTGTGGAGCTGCCCACAGCCAGGACCAGGATCTCCCCCCATGGCACGGAAAATCCATGCTGGGTCAGGATCAGTCAGCTATACGACACAGACAAGGATCTGAGTATTAAACCATTTAATTCTCAAACCACTCACATGCATAATGTTCTTTTACACAGTGTTAAAAGAAAGAAGAAAATGCGTTTTTTGTTTTTAATACAAACAGAATTTCAAGTATACATTTACAGAATTTTCCAAGATTCCTACCCAAGTTGCTAAGTTTTCATTCACATTGTTCTTAAAGCTGTCCGACGAGAGCGCTTTTTGCTAAACTGCTTTCAATGCAATTATATAGTCCCCTCTACCTTGATTTTATTTCCCCCTTCCCCAACTCTGGTTCCTCTGCCACCCCTGCCCACCCCCTTCCAGCAGTGCTGGCTGTCCCTGGACACAATGGCCATGGAGCTTCTGTTTGCCAGTGCCTGCTGGAAGAGGAAAAGGGAAGCAGTCATGGAGGACCAGTTTGGAAACAGCTTGGAAAATCACTAAACAACAGTCTGATACCCACGAGTTACAGCAGGCTTACTCTTCAGCCTACTCCAGACTAGTCTGAACACTGACTTTTTTTTCTTGAAATAAGGACTGCAACCAAAAATAAAATAAAATAATAAAAAAATAATAATTAGTACAGCAGGAAATTTCTTAACTGTGAAAGTAAGTCTTGAGTGTTAGGACACCTGTCCTAAAAAGGTCTAACTTATAGGTCACTAGTTGAAGGTGACAGCACAATTTCTGTTACAAATGGTTACTCTGCAAACCAGCTCAGAGCACAATCAATGTGGGACACACAAACTTGGATTAAAAAAGAAAAAAAACCAAACAAACTGAATTTATGAAGGCTCCATATTCATGTTATGGAAAAACCCCACAATCCCAGTAACAGCTTTCTCCTGGCTTTGCTGTTCATTTTAGCTCAGCCCTGGGCTGCCAGCTAGGTTGTAATTGGGTGCAACTTTTGACCTGTTAAAAAACGGGGTTTAAATCTTCTTGACAGGCAAGGGTGGGTTTCTCTTGACAGATTACAAATTCTCCTAACAGCCACCAGCCCTGTCAGTGCTTGGCGGGGCTGCTCTGGGCAGCGTGGGGGCCATGCTGGCCCAGGGGGCTCCTGGAGGTAGAGCTGCCATGCCCAAGGGTCTGGCAACATTGCTCCCCCTGAGCTGTGGCTGCCCAGGAGCTGCCTGCCCGTACAGCTGTGTCCCAAGCCAGCCACAGCTGTACTCGTCTGACCAGTTAAAGTGCATTGCTGCAGAAAAGGGTTTGCTATTTTTTTTTTTTTATTATTTTTTTAAATTCTTTTTTTTTTTAAAGAGGAACCTATTTAAAGTGCTGTTCTAGTTTGGAAAGGGACTCTGTTTAGAAAAAAAATGGCACCTTTTTCACATGAGACATTTACTCTATGTAAGTGTGTATATATATATATATAAATTTGCAGAGTCAGATCTGCTGATGAATGAACAACATATAAAAGTGTTTGTATTTTATCTTATTGCTTTTTTTTTTACTGCTGCCTGCTGCCTTGGAGGCAGGAGGGAGATGGATTCTCCTTTTACCTTCTCCACCATTAACTGATTTCCCAGTGCAGGAATGTGGTCTCACAGTTCTGGCCCAGGGGACAGTTCACTGTCATGCAGCACATGAGAGGTGACAAAGCCCCCCTGAACTGTCACAGCCCCATGGCCAACCTGCAAAGGGTCACAGTGAGGAACTGGAGGCCAAGAAGGACTGTGGACCCCGAGGGACTCCCACTGCTCCTGCCAGATGCCATTTTCATAGAGTCACTTTACAGAGCAGACCTGCATTTCTGAAACACAGAGGGAAGGAAAACAAATCTCTTTAAAGTGAAAGCTTTGCTGCTAGAGTGTGTAGTGTGGTAACCTCAGCACTCCAAGAGAGAGAGGTAGTTACTGTCCTGTGAATATGCTGCTGCTTAATGCAACTCCATTTCTGGAGTGATTGCTCAAAAGAGAAAAAAAAAGAAAAGGAAAAACATTCTGTGTTCTTTATTAAGTTATCCCAGTTAAATCTTTCTGGTGAAAGAACTTGACTATTCCCTATAAGAGGCTTTTGTATTTTAAAAATTGATTGTCAGTTAAGTTTGTTACAAGATGAAATTTGATTAGCAAATTGCTATACGAAGCCACTTCCCTTGTTAACTCTTAAAATTTTCTCTCCCACTACTCAACTATCTGTGCCCTGTTTGGGGGTCACATCCTGTCTGCTCCTCCAGTAGGACAGCATTTCCTGCTCTGAGCAGTTTTAATGGAAAAAAACAAAGTTTTAAAAGAGCTACAGATATCATATTCACAGTGTTGTGCAGGAAAGGTGGGGTGACACCAGGGAAACGAGGGGAACTCTGGGGACAATGGGGCCACAGCTCATGGGAGTTTCAGCTAGTGTTTAACACACTAGAGGCTTGGGAACACTACATTAATTCCCTTCCCTTTTCAGACTAAAGCAGTGCTTTGAATACCTTGCTTCCATTTCTATGAATTAACATCTGATCCAGTCTTCTCATCCTTTGCTAATTCTCCCTGCAAGTGTGGGGCACAAGGTGAGGAATATGTTACTGCAAGAACACACAGGTGCATGTTATCCTCCTCTTCATTCAGCTTCTAAAAGACCTTATTCAGAAAAGTCTGTTTTGCCACCCAGGATTGGTGTCTTGCCTGTCCTAAATGTCAGCCATGTTACCCACCAACACAAAAAGAACCATGCCTTATTTGAACAACAACACTCCTCTCTCCCTTTCCTCACCAGCACTTGCCTCCTGACAAGACAGCCCTGTAAGCTGTCTGGTGTCAGCTTTCTGCCCAGGCCAATGCCTTAGGGGAGCCCAAGGAATTAGTCTTAAGCAAAGGGTATGGCAAAATTCTATTCTCAATCCCACCTGCGGTGCTTCCCCCAACAGCACAACCCTGGCTTAAGAAACCTTCTAACACATGAGAAAAGTGCCTGCATGCCACCCACACCCTCCTTCCCTGCATCTCTGGTGGAGATCCAGGCTGCCCTGTAAACAGCCTCTGCAAACAAACATCAACTGAAAGAAAGCCCCGGGGCTGCAGACAGCCACAGTGGGGCTGGGGCTTCATGCCCCTTCCCGAAATCCAATCTGTCAGCCTGAGAATTGCACTGTCCACTTCTTGTTAGTGTCACCCACAGCTGCCGCCCTCCTGCCACTGGCCTCTTGCAGCCAAGAGTTGTGTTCAGTTACCAATGTACAGGCAGGGAAGGATTCAAGAAAAGCTTCACAGTAATCCAGAGAGTTTCTTTGGACATCTTTAAACTCTCAGAAAATACTCTTGAAGGCACAAACCCCCATATCAAACCAATGCCCAAGACATGTAGATGAACGAGCAAAGCCCAGGGAAACCTCAAGAAACAGCTTTTAAAACTCGACCAAATGGGGAACCAATTAAGTGGCAACATCAAGTTAAAATGTGTTTCTCTCAGACTAGTTTTGTGACTCCTCCCCTGCCCCAGACTCAGTAATTTCTATTGGAATTCTAGCAGAAGGCATCCCTGCCCATGGCAAGGGGGTTGGAATAAGATGAGCTTTAAGGTCCCTTCCAACTCAAACCATTCTGTGATTCTGTGATTTGAGTTACTAATTGCAACTGTATTTTATCTTTTTATACTGCCACTTCCTGTATTTTATGACCAGCAGTAAATTAATCAATCCAACTTCATTTTTCATTTCTCATTAGTTTCACAGTTTCATAGCCAATGGTATTGAGTCTGACTGCAAAGGTAATGGGAAGGTTTAAATAAATAAGCCTCACTGCAGCATAAAAATAATGCAGTTGTTTCACCATAGATCTGAGGGGAAGAGTGTTAGGCACATTAACAAAAACTAAGTTGAAAGCCTGCAAAAGAATTAATGCACTGATTTTTTTAAGTACTGCCTTAGGTACCTGCAGTAAAAAAATAAATCAGAATATGTCAGATTAAACAAGGAACTTACACAGCAGTATTTAGAAATACCTGAACGTTTCAAAAGCTTAACTGATATGAACTAGGAAGCCCAGTAAAGCTGCCCATTTTACACGATATAACTAAAAAAAAAAAAAAGGTAACAAAAATACAGCTTGGCACAGTCTAATGGAAACAGGAACTCGGAGGCTGCACTCTCCCATGATGGAGATTTCCCAGCCTCTCTGGGCAACCTGATCCAATGCTGTTTGACTGTACTCATGGTGAGATAATGTCGTATCATACCTAACCTGATTTTCCCTTGTATAAATTGCTGCCTACTGGTGCTCCTCCTTCCACCATGTGCCTCCAGGAAGGGTCTAGCTCCATCTTCTCTGCACCCTCTCCTGAGCTGTGGAGTTTAAACAGGAGAAATGATATAGGTAAAGGAGAAAGCACTGAAACAAAAACAAACTTCAGTCTTCAACACTTGCTAGAAAACTCAGAAAATGGCACTTTGAAGTCTGGTACTGCCTTTCCCACTCTTCAATTCCTTCCAATGGAGTTTCTGAAATGCTCACAGCAAATCTGTCCCCACAGGGAACTGACCCCTTTTCCTTCTTTACTATTCACAGCTCCAGCAAGGAAAACACTGGAGCTGCTCAGCTCTTATATGCCAGGATAGGCACCTTTGGACACCTGTCTTGCAAGGCAGCAGCATTTCCTGCATGCTCCTGCCCCCATGCAGGTTCTAAATTCAGCATTTCCCTGCCCACAGCGTCCATGGCATGCCAGATACATGCACTATCTCTTCCCAGTGATGCTTTGCTGCTGTTTCACCTTTCTACCCATCCCCCTGTGTGGTTCCAGTGCCACCAGCCCCAGCCAGGGCTGAAAACAGATAAGCTCTCTTCTTATTTCAGCTGTCTTTCTCTTCCCTAGAGGAAGCAGAGCCGCTGCCAAGCCTGTGGGACATGTTAGATGTGAATCTGTTCTTAGCACTTGCTAATTCCTTGGAAAGGTAATAATTCCCTGGCACAGAAAAATCAGCAAGACCTTATCTTTGAACCCATTATTTCTTCCCATTGGTGACAGCAGAACACGCATGTTCACAGAAGTTATTAATAAACCCCCAACCGCTTCTAGACATCAGTAAATAGCAATGGCTCGTTTCTTAAAACTTTAAATTAGACACTAAATACATCAGTGGCTGATTCTGTGGCTTCCTCCTCAGCTCCCAGCTGTGCCAGATCACAGTCTGATTTGCTCTCTTCTCCCCTTTTATTTCTAGCTTTGCCAGAACATCCTTGTTTTACAACGAAACTGTTCAGGACCATGAAGAACACCTTCAGAAGGCCCCACCATCCAACTTTACCCAGCAAATTTCAAATCCTTTCAAGGCTGCAATTCCACAGCAGCACAAGTTCTTAAGTCTTACTCGTATCCATGTTTTCGTCACCAAAGACCTTTCAGAATTCCCATCTAAAAAAGGTTCCTCCTATTTCCAAGAGACATAATTTCACAAGCTGTAATACTTTGGTTTACAACTGCATTAAAATATAAATTAAATAAGAATAATGCTAAATGAGTTTATATTGAAACACTTTGTATTTGTTTCTATATATGTATATATAGGTATGTGTGTGTGCACTCCCTAATGACAGCTAGAGGAAGCAAAAGTCATTCTCCAAAGGCTTCTACTCTTCCAACTAGCATGGTCAACTAATCCATTGCAACAATTCCCTGTGCATAAAAGCTAATGAAGCACTGGAAGGTGGTGCTGGCAACCAGCTGGATCATACAGACGTTCAGGAACAGAAAGACAATAAATTATAAGAAGCAGTAGTAACTTGTTCACAGTTGGGATGAGGATAATGTTACGGGAAACCTGAATTGTCTGCAGTTCCAGGAATAAAAAGCCAAAGGTCACTGAAAGTTACACATATACTGCAGTTAATCCTAAAAGCAAAGATCAGATCTGACACAAAGAAATGGCAGAAACCACGTGGAATTTCTCCCAGCAGCCTAAAGTCTGGTACCGTCAGATTCAGCAGGAAGCTTTCCAATACCTTCATCAAAACCAGCATTCATCCCAGGGATACTCTGATCACTGCCTCCATCTCACCAATGTACATTTTCCCAAATAGGAAGATTCCTTGAAGCCTTCCTTGAAGCCTACATACCAAAGAAAATGCTCCCAGTCCTTTCTTGATTCCATCAGCCCAAACATCACATTTGATCTCTCCTAATTCCCAGCCTCTGTGTTTTTCTATGTTTGCCAAGCCAAAGCCTTTCAGCAGATGGAAATATTTTAGAGATGGTAGGACTCTTCAGATAATTTTATAACCCACTTGAGTGGGTTCCAGGTTAGCAATAACCTAAATTTCTAGTAAGACTAACTCCAGCAAAACTTTGGTCTGCTGCATTTTACTGGTTATAAAACAAAACAAAAATCCCCACAGCAAGTCTACTCCAAATCTACGCTATTCCAAAATGTTCTGGTAGACTTTAGTTTCAAGAAGCAGCCAGTATTGTTTGCATAGTTCTAACTTCTATTTGGTTACAAATATACATATATATATATATACATGTGTATATATATATATATGTGTATATATATATACACATGTACATACACAGGTACATATGTATTCTATATTAAAATATCCTTTGAATGACAGTGATTAAAATAAGGATTCTGAGCTCTTTAGGCCCTTTACCTGCAGATATCAGAACTCTGTGCATGGCTCTCACCTTGTGACACGAGCAATGCTCACCACAATTATTTTACTATGGCAGTGGATCGCAGGCTTTCCAACTGCAGTCCTGGCCACAGGCTCAGCTCCCAGGGAAAACTCAGAGCCCAGGCCTCAGCAAAAAGTCTCCTTGAATTACAGCTTCTCGACTTATAGAATAGTATGGGTTGGAAGGGACCTTTAGAGGTCATCTAGTCCAACCGTCCTGCCATGAGCAGGGACTTTTCCCATCCCCAAAATATTTCCAGCAGAGCCAGAACAGCATTTGATGTCACTAATCTGCAGAAACATTTGGATGCTGGCACAGCTAAATTGGCAGGCATGTCATGGATCAGAGACGAGAGTTTGGTAAAGTTTAAATAATTTTAAGTGCTGGTTTTTATTGGTTTTCAAGATGCACGATCCTATCTACCTCCCAAGCCACCTTCCACCCAAATCAATGGAACCTTCGCAGCTGTCTTCCTATTTATATGTTGGATTCCGCAGGAGAGATGAAGTCAGCAGCAAATAAAAGCTACAACTCTGCTCTTGCAAAGGCCTTGTTAGGACTGAATCACACAAAAGTGCCAAGGACTCTGCTCCAAAACCAGACTGCTTGGAATCACTTCCTGAAATGGGCATCTCACAGTTAAGTGACATTCCTACTGCAGAGATGTGGGATGGAAACACAGCCATGGAGCTGTCACAAAATGAGAGCAGGACAAACAGGGAAAGCTGTCCTGTCCATTTATTTCAACTTTGAGCTCACAGAGGGCTGAAATCCTGGCTCCGTGCCCTCTGCACCAAGCCAGCCCCACAATGCTTTTTAGCAGGGCTACAGCTTGTTCCCAATGCTATTCCAGCTCTGGATAGTTGTCAGATGGGAATGGGGTCAGTTGCTGCCAACCTCTCTGGGTTTAAAACAGCCGCAGAGACACAACATGCTTTCTGTTCTTCCCGGCACCCAAACTAAAGTTAAACTATATAGATCACAGCTTGAGAATATTGTAGAGAAGATGTAGGAAAGTCCAAGGACTGAACCTGATGGTGGATAATGCTGAGAGGACAAGGAGGGACTGCCCATTTGCACCAGCTGCTCTGGCTCTCACTGGGCTATTCCTGGATCTTAGTAAGTTAGCTCTAAGCACGTTCTCAGCCTCCTGTACAAATTCGCATTCCATAAAGCCTCTCATTCATCCCTCTCTAGCTGCTGGAAATACAAAGCACAATTTGTTTTCACATCCTCTCATTGGATTTTGGCCTTCTCCTTTTCGCAACTTCGCATCAGTCATCCTCCTGAGACAAAGAGGTTTAGCTTTTTTCCAAAGCAGCAACACAGTATTAACACAATTCTTGTTATTTTCACAGCTATTCACAGGGAACCTGGCAGCAGCAGGGAACAGCCGCGGCAACCATCACGTCACTTGGCTGAGACTTGGCACCAGGGCTTGCTGCAGGCTTAAGGAGATAACCACAACTCTTCACATTTGGGAGGTGAGTTATTTGACAGCAAAAAACTAAGAAATATGTCCACCTCCAAGAAAGCAAACTGTAAAACCAGAGTGTGTTCTCCCTGTTGCCTGAGGCAAGAAAACAAATGGGTTTGTAAGCCCTAACTCTAAAGCAGACAGAAACGTTACATACAGAGGTATTAAAATACAGGAGTTCTCTTCACATCCTCCTTAAATCACAGTTGAAATCACAGTTTTGGCAGAACAAGATGCAGCTAGACATGGGAATGCAAAGCTATGCCTCAACCCCTCACAGAAGCATTCGCAGTCAGAAAGTTGGCATTTGATTCTCCACAGCTTTGGTGCAACCATAAAGAGCCAAACCAATGCAGAGGCAACAGGACACAGTATCATTCTGTTGGGGAAAGCACGTCTAAGTAGCACCACTGCCAGAAAATTCACGTGAGGTTTTTCCATACCATATAAGACCTCCAACCCCTTTTTTCTCGAACCTTGGTCTCATCTGCACTCAGGAAGTCAACCATTGAAAGAAATGTTTAACAACGATTCCTTCAGAACTGGTTCCACTGTCTAGTGCGGATGGGCCTAAACTGGTTTCAGCACTGTTCAAGAAATATTAGACATCATGATTCTCACACATACATACACATCCACTAAATGTACAGAAATAATATCAAAATGATTCCCACTACCATACCTTATACTGACTCTAGCTACAAGCTATAAACTTCACCTCAGCGAGGCCTGGGCAAGAATATTGGCTCTTTTGCATGCAATCAGAAATGATCATTTATACAGTGGCAACCTCTGCACAAAAAAAAAAAAACCAAAACAAAAACAAAAGCAAACATAAAGGAGGAAAAAATAACATCCTTTCACAAGCTTTTTTTTCAGCCTAGTAAGATATGAAGGACCAATTTCACGGTTTTCACCAGGCCACTTGAAGTAGTGAATCAGCAAACAGGACGTGCTGTTGGCATCCTGTACTATTTGGATGCTCCTCTGTTCACAGTATTGATACAGTAAAATAAAAACTTGCTCAAGAAACTCACAGCTATACCATGGGAACAAAGCCATTCACCATTTTATGTCAGCCCTTCTTCACTACAGTTGCCATCTGTCTCAGAAAAATGTTGCCTGTGTAGCAGTTACTGCACCTTCACCCTTCTCTTCATAGCAAGCTTAGCAGGGAAACTTTCCCACTATATTTTTATATAATATATGTATATAAATAATTTTATGTTTTTATAGTTTGGTAGTATTCTTTAAAAATTTCTACTTTAAAACACTTAAAAATCTTTTAAGCAACTAAAAGTAACTTTTTATGCTCTCTAGTGTGAACAGGATAGGATTTCAAAGTTTTTAACTTTTTTTTTTCATTTTTGGTAACTTCAAAAGCTATGACTAAAGCAGCACATCTCCACTCCTCCCTGCACCTTGATTGCAACAAAACCTACCTTGGCCACCCTCTCACCTCTGCCACTGCTCTCTGGCAACCTCACTGTTTCGGTACCATGATGTTTGACCTTTGCCAGGAAACCTGACGGAGCTGGTTGTTTGGGTGGCCAAGTCACTCCCTGTGTGATGGATACCCTTGACAGGAGAGGAGGAAGAAGGGACAGAAGGAAAACGGAGGTGAAATATCAGTTTTCCTGTTTGAAATGGTCAATGAAATGGTACTTTGCAGGTGCCCAGCTCAGAACACCTGCAAATGTTACTCTTGTAGGATCACATCCCTGTTACACGTGATACTGGCACTGAGCCCTTCCCTACACACAAAAACACATTAGAGCCGTATCTCTTTTTGAGAGAGAGATGGGAGGAACAGTGAGACCCCTCATATATAAAACATCTATAAAGCAAGGCAAGAATACATCACCCTTCTCCAAATTATTCCCTCCAAAGGGGCAGAATAATGATCCTGAGTACCAATTTGCAGATGGGGAAAGCAAGGGCTGGAGACATTTCCATGTGCCCAAAACTGCAGTCAGACAGCAGGTCAAGCTTTATTGTCACTTGGTCAGTCTCCTGCCTGCTAAGCCCCCACTCTAACTACTCATCCAGCTTTCTTGCTAAAGCAAGATGAAGTGTATTTCTTTTCCAATGTCTCCTTGTTCCTCCCATCACCTTAAGGTTCAGAACTTCACCCTTCTTTATCATATACACATTATATAACCTCAAGAGAACTCCTTCACGAAACCTGATACGCATAACCTGTCGTCTATTCCCCCCCTTCATCATGAAAAACGTGGCATCAGAACTAGAGAAAACTCTTAAAATATTGCATATTTTCTTAAAAAAAGATGTCAGGATATTTGCACTTACCTACCTGTCCCATGCTTTTCTGGTCATGAACCATATAAGCCCGTGCAAGCACCTACAATACACAAGCAGGCATGTCTCTCCAGGTTTGCTAAACTTGCTCTAAACATCAGAGCTACTCAGAATACAAAAATGTTAAGTCCATGCAAGGGGACAGAGTTATGATTGCTCTAGGAACCGTTCACTTTTAAGTTTCCTGAACTGTTACAAGGAAATAGAGTAGGGTTCTCTCTTCTTTTTGCATTTCATTGATAAAAAAGTTATCAAACTAGTTTGTAGAAACAGGTTTAAAAGCAACCACCTGCGATTGCTCGGCTGTGACAACAGCATTGCAGTATTTCCATATCCCGTATTGCTGTTCTAAAAGATCAAGTGCGTGTCGAGGGGGGAGCAGGGATGAAGGAGGACTTTGGTAGCCAGCCTCTAACTCTGCAATTCAGCTACTCCAGAAAATCTCTTCCTAACCCTCGGCAACACCTGAAACATGGCACCGCTCCAGCCAGGATGTCAGAGTGCTCTGAGCTCTCCATATCAGCACCAGTAGAGGACAACCTCCTCTGGAAGACCCCTCCAGCCCTTCTCCCAATGCATCAGAGTCTCACGCAAACCTCACAGCTGCTAAATTCCACTCTCAGTAGCTGAAGTGCTTCCTTCACATTTTGCTGACCTCTAGAATACTACTTTGTAGCTGTGCCCACTTTAACAAGGGGCACCAGGGCCACATGTCTGGAACGGACAAGCCCAAAGCCCTAAAATAACAGTTTAAATAAAAACATAGAGACACACCAAAAATAAGACAGTGATAAATACACTCGGGCAAGGCAGGTTCCACCAGGACAATCTTTTTTCTTTACTGTGGTGACGACCGGGGAAGGGAGAAAGGCAACGACTCCTTGCCCCTGCTCTCCCCTCGAGTGGCAGCAGTGGATATGGCTGTGTGGCTGAACCCGGCACTGCCGGCAGGACACCCTGCTGGGCCACAGCGCTGTCCAGAAATACAAATGACTGCTTGTCCCAGATCACTACGGAACAGTAAAAAAAGTTAAAATGCTGTCGATCCCTGAATAAGAAGTTGAGTGACACAGTCGTTCTGTTTTTCTCCAAGAGGAAGAGGAATAAGGGAGAAAAACATTTAACACTCTATGGGTGTGTGTGTGGGTATGTGAGAGGAAGAGAGAGAAAGAGAAAGATTTTTCTATTTTGGCAACATCTTGGGAGCTTCTTTCTGTTCAGTGGTGGCATTGCACTAATTACAGTACCAGCCTGCCGGGTTGGTGCTGACTCTTTAGAGCCAGGAATGGGAAGACAGTCCTTTCTCCTGGGACTCCACAGCCGCATTTCAATCCGGTCCAGTTGTGGACACAGATCCCTGTGCTGTCTCCCCCACTGCCACAGCCTCTTCCTGTGGAGGAGATTCTTCCTCTGCCTGCCCCCGGGATGTGACGGTGGTCTCAGGGGAGATGCTGTGGGGCCCCTCCAGGGGCAAACAGCCGGGGTGGTTCTTCCGAAAGTGCTGGTTGAGGATGGCCTGGAAAGGGAAGCTTTTGCCGCACACATGGCAGTGGAAGGGCTTGTTGCCCGTGTGCTTGCGGATGTGATATTCCAGCTGATCCTTGCGGGTGTACTTCTTCCCACACATGCGGCAGACAAAAGGTGTGATGCCCATGTGGAGCCGCATGTGCCGGTCCAGGCTGCCCTTCTGGTTGAAGGATTTGGCGCAGTAAATACATGTGAGCCGTGGGTTGTACCGGAACCAGCGCTCTGAAACCTCCTGCTCTCGCAGATATTCCACGTAACCGCTCACTCCAAGCATGGCTGATTCCTCCCCCTGCCAAGGAAATAGCATAGATTTAAATAACAAGCAGCCTAAAAGAAGTTGCAGAGAAGATCAGGCCCAGGTCCAGCCAGTAAAGCATGTGCCAAACCTCAAAATCAGCAGCACTAATGTCTGCAACCTCAAGCACACATTTAAGTGCTTAACTGGGGCCTTGGGGCTGAAGACAAACGAGCAATCAGTTAGAAACCACTGCTGCACAGGCCCCTTCTGCCAAGCTATTCCCTGGATCTGGTGAAGAAAAGACAGCCCTTGACACAAGGGCACTTGGCCACCAATTCAGTTGTGGACCACACGTCAATACTTGTTACTTTTTTAAAAATTTGTGCCAGTTTTATTAAAACACTTGAGTGTAACACCTTCTGTTTTCCTCACTAAAAGTCAAAAAAAAGAAGCCAATTGATGAGCTTGCAGTAAAACAAAGGAGAAGCAAACCACAAATCAAATCTGAAAGTCTTCAGGTATCATTTTACACAGGTATGTATTCAGGTGTCACTTAGGGTTCATTTTATAATGAGTCACATTTGCCTGCCTGGCTATGTAACCCATCCCAGTCCCCTGGCATCGCAGGCAAGGATGTGCCTGACCCAGCTCGCACAGCAAGAACCCGTGTGTATTTTCTGAAGCCACACAGATAAACAGCCAAGAGCAACCTGAACCACAAGCCTGGTCTCAGGACAGACACTTCTGGCCATCATATTCAGATTGAGCAGAAACAGACCAACTCCAGAATGCTTCTGTGCTGGAGATACACTGTTTACTCTCCTAATGCTGCTTCCCAGTGGTGCCAAATGTGGAGAAGCAATCAGTGTAACAGGGCATCTGCACCACCAGCCAGGGCTTTGCAGACATGAGCAGCAGTGTACCTGTGCCAGGTGCTGCTGAATCCAGCTGTACAGGCATAGGGAAGCTGCTGCGAACCAAAGCAGATACAGAAAGCTCTGGTTCTTCCTTTCCACTCTACCACTGCCATTGGGCAGAGATCGTGGGCAGGCTATTTTAGAATGAATATCGCAGTGCCAGGAGAGTGGAAGGTGATGATACTTCCCCATGGCGTGTAAAGCCTAAGGTTTCAAGTTTGAGGCCGTCTCACAATGGAGAAATAAGAGCAGGTTTTCTGTAGGCAGAGCTAAAATTGCTTAATATGTCACATTTCCCCTAGAGGGTTGGTTTGACCTGAAATTTTCGCAATGTCTTCTAAGGACACAAAACAAAGCTTTGCAAAACAGGAACAAAAAGGTATCTGTCATTTTATGGAAGTGTCTAACAAAGTCAGCAGACAGCAATCACAGTTTTTCCCCCCTTGCTTCACTTGGTCTTACTCAAGGGCAAAGCAGCCTTTACCTCTCTTTACCTGCCTCCAGCCAAGTCCTTTGCTTACACACTGACACATTCCCTACCTGCCAGGCTCACAAGAGTCCTTCTGCACTGTGTTGGCTGACACGCTTGCACTACAGTAGCACTGTGACACTAACTGGATGCAACAAAATTAGACCAAAATGATAAGGCACAGGCATTACTGCCATGTCCCACTTTGCCGCACTCTACAGCCCACTGCTCTCCCATTTCTGTGCATCTCTCCCTCCTACCCCAAAACTGTGCCTAAGAAAGCAGAGAATTCAGAGCTCCTTTATGTTGCAAAGTCTGCTGTGCAACACAGCCACTTGGAGAAGAGACAGAGACCTCTCTAAAAATCCACAGCTCTTTGACACTCCACCTCGAAAGGTTTATTGGTGTAGTGCCTGGAGGGCTTTTGGGAATGGTCTTGGTACCGGCATAGAAAGTTTCAGCTGTTGTCACCCATCTTCTGCAGAAGCCAAGCCGCACCTCCTCCCTCTGCTCAGGCATTTGCCACCAGTGTTTGAGGGCAGATCCAGCTCTGCAGGCAAATGGGGTTTCTCCTCAGGAGCTGGTGGCCTGCCCAGAATAAGGGTGGATATTTATGTCCTCAAACAACCAGAGAAACTCCTTGTGTTTTCCAGATACCTGGCCAAAATCCCAAACAACAGCCAGAATTAGTTTTAAATTGTACATGGCCAGCACATGTTCTCCTGCGAGCAAGTAGATCCTTTCCCAAAGCAAAAGGTCCTTGTATCACACACATTATTGCTTGCAAATATAAAACATGACACACTTCATCACAACACAGTCCCCTTCACCTTCAAGCCAACATTTACTTGCAAACTTCTTGGTCTGCCTACCTGGGAACTGGGCTGCTTGGGCTCATCCATCCGCCCGGGAGACTCGCTTTTTGATCTGTATCGCTCAGTCACAGCAACCATGCTGCCAGAAGGGCTAAATCTGTGGGGTGGGGGAAGAGTGTAAATGGAATTTTTAATGGGCATCAGGTCACTACAGTGTTTAGAACAATGGGTGAGCAATAGAGGCACCTGTATAGCATCTCCTCATCCTCATCAGCTAACACGCTAGAGGTGGAACAGTTCAAGTATAAAGGAAAAACCAAATCATATCAGTCTATGGTTTCAGTCTAAACATCCAAAAAATAAAACTGAGTCATTTGGCTTCCAGTTCAGCAACAGAGAAGGGCTGCTATCATGAATAAACCAATATGGACCTGGTGACTCAGGAACTGTACAGCAGGACAGAAACCATTTCTCAGAGGACACCTCTCCTCCAGCACCCTCCTCCTCCATTCCCAGTGTGAAACATAAGGGATGTGATGGACTAGAGCTAGGAAACAGTGCATACAGACTGCAGAGCAAAATGAGATGCTAGAGACTAACTGATCCAAGGAAAAGGGTCAAGGAAGTAGGAAAGCATCGCTCTCCAAGGGCCAGCTCAAGATTGTTCCCACTGATTGATTTATTAAGCGACAAGTGACAGAATACCCACTGCTTCCAGGTAGCTGTTTCCCCAAGGGATTGAGCTAGAAGAGAGGCAGATGTGAAGGGAAACCCTAGAATTAGAACCCCCCAAATAAAACAGACCTGCCCTTTATCAAATCCATTCTCTGGCCTTAGACTAGGGCAAGAAAGCAAATGCTGGAGTGGAGCGGAAGCAGATGGATGGAGGATCCAAAACCAGGAGATTTCACCACTCGTTTTCAACAAAGGCTTTCTGCTCTCTCATATAAATCAAAACAACAGCGGAGGCCATTGCGTTCCCCATTTCAACTGCCTCAGAAGATGTAAACCCAGGGCCCACTGCTGTCATGGACCACTGGGAAGACCTTGACCTACAGCTGGTGTCTGGCTTGTTTCTCAGCCAGAACCATCCCCAGACTTTCGGGGCAGAAGGCACCAGTGCAATGGCAATATGTAACACATATCGTATATGACCTCATTAATCTGAATGCTGAGTTCAGTATCTACTGAGGCTGAACTGAACATCTTCTTTAAAAAAAATCCCACCTCAGCTGAAACACTGAGAGGTAGAGATCTCAACCTCTAAGAGCTAATAAGTAATTTCCCAAGCTAGCCTGTACCTGGAGATCCTGGTCTGATCACTACCCAGCCAAAATACTATTACCCAAACTGGATACACTTCCTAATACCAGGTAAAAACCCTCTCACTCTTATGCTTAAGATGGCCACAGGAAACGGAAAGAGGAAATGTTCCAAAGCAACTGACCCAGCCAAGCCAGAATCTTGCATAACCTCCTCTTACAGCCAAGGTGAATAACCAAGTTTAAGAAAACCCACCTGTCGATCTCACTGCTGGTCGGCCTGACCACTTTGGCTCCAGAGGAGCCTAAGGCAAAAGCCTCCTGGCCCAGCGATCTGTGGCCCGTGGTGTCAATCACCATGGCGGTGACCTCCTCAGCGCTGCTCCCATCTTCTCCCGAGGGCTGGTGCTCTGCCCCCAGCCACTCCTCCAGGTTTTCTGTCTTAATGCGCACTCCTCCCAGCACCCGCACATCCTCGTCGTTCTGTGCTCCGCGCTCTCCCGTTCCGGTCTCAACGTACCACTGTCCTGCTCTGTTAATCCGCAGGATGGGCTCCCTGCCTTCCACATCTGAACTCTGCTCGATTATTTGAGGGCTGGTGGACTCCTCGGGCGGGCTGAGCTCCCGAATGTCCAGCACTGTGCTAACCTGGCCCAGGCGACTCCCCTTGGGGGTGTTGTGACGTGGGCTCAGGGAACGATTTAGATTTGGGGTCACCCGGTGAGACTCGGGTGGTCTCTCCTGATGCTTTGTCCTGGTCTGGCTCAATTCTGCTTCCACCTCTGCCACATTAATTTTGAAATGAATCCCCTCAAGGATCTGCGTGCATTTGTCTATGATGTGCTGCATCTGCAAGAAACTGGCAGCTGTCAGGTAACTGATGATGTCAGCCAGCTGCAGACATATCCTGCCAGTGTAGCAGAAGGAGAGGAGCTGCTCGAAAACAGAAGGGTTCTTGATGACGGAGATGGACACAGTGCTCATCTCGTTCAGGGACATGTGGTCACGGAAGTAAGGTGAGCTGGCAGCCAGCACGACCTTGTGTGCACGGAAAGCCTGGCCCTGCACGTTGACCACAATGTCACATAGCCGACCCTGCATGCGCAGCTGGTTCAGGTGGCTCAGCACAGAGTTACTGAAGTCAGGAATCTCTAGCTGAATGTTCCCGCTTTTCTCCATGGCCGTCCCAGATGCAGGTGCACGACTCTACTGGAAAAGGTGGAAAAGATCCTCTCATTAGCAGAGCCAGTCATCTGAAATTAGAACATTTTTCACCTGCTTCCACACAGTTTGAAACACTGGAGTTTTTAATGACCATCCTCACCCATGCAACTGCTGCACACCTGGCAGCAGCTCTGTCACGAATGAGTGTGTTTGAGATTGCTTAAAAAAGCATTAAAAAAGCTCTCTGATCTCTCCATGCTATGCGTCCCCCTGCACAAGAGTTCTGCTAAACCAGTCCCTGACAGACCCCCATTCCTTGTGGCTTCAGCGTGCAAAACACTTTGTTCTGCCAGTCTCAATAAAAGAACATCTGCATGTTAAAAAGAACATTAAAAATGGCACAGGTACTAAAAATAGGCACCTGATTGCATAACGGATTAAAATACTCACCACTTGTACCTTCTAAGCACTTTGAAAAGGGAAAGTAATAGGGAAAGCTCGTTTGTAAAACAGGAACTGGGAAGGAGACACCAGGACCTAAATCCTCCTGAGACTTTTGAAAAATTGGCCAGCACACATCTGACCTCAAGGCATCCTAAGTGCCTTGTTAACCATCATATGTGGCACTTTTGACATGTGCCAGAAAATGTGTAACAGGAGGGTGAAAAAAGAAGCTGTGGCCCAGGAGAGCTCAGAGGGCCTCACTCAGGATCACTTTTGTAGGGTCCTAACAGAATTCACTTTGGTCATCACTAAGTTCCCATCCTGGCCATACCCTAAGTCAGTAACTCCTGGACTCTTTCCCAAGTAGAGTAATAATGGGCCTGTTCCACTCGGGCTACAATTCACAATGGTACTGCTCTGCTTGGGCTGCAATCCAGGTAAATGGTTTACCCAGGCTATATATGGCTCATCCCTTGTTTCCCACCTTGGCTGGGATGTTTCTTGTTGTTCCCACCTCTACCACACAAGAGCCCCTGGTAGGCTCAGGGAGCACCTCACAGTCCAGCTGGTGCAGGCAGGAGAGCCTTCACCACTCAGCTAAGTCCACCAAAGCTTATCAGGAGACTCCCGAGATCTCAGAGCAGGGCCAGGGAGGCAGGGGTGGGATGCACCACCACACCATCACATTTCATTTTGGCCAAGTCTGAAAAGAAGCCCTGACCATATATGGTAAAAATTTGGAATGAATGAAAGTCCAAAAAGAAAAAAGAAAAAAGGAAAGTAAATAAGCTTGTTAAAGTCCACTCATGGCATAAGCAGCTTCCAAGCTGGATAGCATCTGAAGTGTGGATTGAGCACTCCTGCAGATGTCAAAACCATTTCAGGCAGGGTGGGAATACCAAGGCTCACAGTGCCCACTCTGAGGAATCTCCGAATTGAAGGGATTGGCACACAGAAGAGCATGTGTGCCTTTGGAGGACTTTTTATTTGGAATTTATGAACATTGCAGCATAGCACATGTCCATATGCCCAAGCAGGCTTTGTGCAAACTTGGCAAACCCAGTTACTAAATACGAAGCTGCAGGACAGCCTGTCAATCTTGTGGAGTTGTGCCAAGGGATTTCTGAGTGGCAGGATGGCTGTGTGTCCCTGGGGAAGTCAGATCGGAGTGCACAAAGCTTCACAAGGTGCAGCTGAACAGTGCCAGGTCTTAGGGCTTCTTCTCTCCTTCCCCTATTATAGAGTCACAGAATGGTTTGGGTTGGAAGGGACCTTAAAGCTCAGCCCGTTCCACCCCCTGCCATGGGCAGGGACACCTTCCACTATTCCATGTTGCTCCAAGCGCTGTCCAGCCTGGCCTTGGACACTTCCAGGGATGGGGCAGCCACAGCTTCTCTGGGCAACCTGTGCCAGGACCTCACCATCCTCACAGGGAACAATTTCTTCCCAATATCCAATCTAAACCTACTCTCTAGCAGTGGGACGCCATTCTCCCTTGTCCTGTCACTCCACCCCTTGTAAACAGTCTCTCTCTGTCTTTCCTGTAGGCTCCCTTCAGGCACTGGAAGGCCACAATGAGGTCACCCTGAAGCTTCTCTTCTCCACGCTGAACAACCCCAACTCTCCCAGCCTTTCCTCACAGCAGAGCTGCTCCATCTCTCTGATCATGTTGGTGCCTCCTCTGGACTTGCTCCAACTGCTCCATGTCCTTCCCTATCTTTAGGAGAAAGCAACAAACCCCACAAAAATCAGGAAACCACAGTGCACAGGTCTGTGTCAACACAGCACTGGGAGCAGAACATCAACTGCACAGAACAAGGGGAAATAGAAAACCCAACATCTTACCTAGAGTGCTGTGAGTTACATGCAGTGGGAAGGAAATGGGGGTGCTGCCTTCTTTTTTTTCCTTCTAATGTAGTAAGAAGAAAACTTGTTGCCCCTTTCCCCTTTAGGAGGTAAAAAGAAAGAAAAAATGAAGTGCAGAAGAATTGGGTTCTCCCAAGCGGGGTTGTGAACATCAAGCTTTGTCATTCTTGGTTTTGCTGGAGGATCTAGCAGCAGGATTAGCTCACCATCTTCCCAAAACACCTGTTCCTAAAGCAATAAGCCTCAGAGCACACTCTCAAGGAAGACAAGGTTGAAACACCCCTGCCAAGGCCATGAGCACCCAGGGAGGCAAGACGGAGGCAGAGGCTGAGCTTGGGATATACAGAAGGAGAAAGGAAAAAACAATCATCAGACCTTAACTGCTGAGCACGGCTGGGTATGGCTGGGGTCAGAAGGCAGCTGCTCCCCAGGGAGCCCAACAAATTATCTGTGAGCTCCTGCTCTGAAGGCAGGGAAAATCCATCTACTCTTTATGACCCTGCTCATAGAGCTCTGCTCACCTCAGTGTCAAGGAACCTGTGTGTTATGATCCACTCAGAGGCTGGTGAGAGGGAATCTGTCTTTTGGTTCAAACTACCCTGTCAGAGGCTGCTTTCTGCCCCTCTGAGTAAGGGAACCTCTCGTCAGCTTCTGCACCTCAGCCATATGGCAATGACATCCTGATTTTTCTCTTCTCTGGGAAGTCTGTCACCTCCACTCACCTTTACCTGCAGGCTGAGCTGAGTCAGCATAGGGCACACACTGAGACACTGCCATTTTTAATGCAATTTGAAGTGTCACCAGCTGACACTCAGACTTTACTTATCTCAGCAAATGCTTTCCAGCCTGTGAGGCAGCTTCTGGGAGCGGGTGGAATTCTTGATCCATCAGGTAAGAAGCAGAGACAGACCATCCAGCAGAGGACGTCACCCTGGAAGCTGCACTGAAAACTCTCAGCTTTTGGGTTGAGATTTACCGTGACTGGACAACCTCACAGAATCACAGAATATCCTGAGCTGGAAGGGACCCACAAGAACCACGGAGTCCAACTCCTGGCCCTCCACAGACACCCCAACAATCCCACCCTGTGCCTGAGAGCATTGTCCAAACGCTCCTGGAGCTCTGGCAGCCTTGGGGCTGTGACCATTCCCTGAGGAGCCTGTTCAGTGCTCCACCACCCTCTGGGGGAAGAACCTTTTCCTGATATCCAGAGTAAACCTCCCCTGACACAGCTCCAGCCGTTCCATGGGTCCTGTCTCTGATCCCAGAGAGAGCTACTTAGAATCCCAGAATGGTTTAGGTTGGAAGGGACCTTAAAGCTCAGCCCGTTCCACCCCCTGCCATGGGCAGGGACACCTTCCACTATCACGGGTTGCTCCAAGCCCCGTCCAACCTGGCCTTGGACACTTCCAGGGATCCAGGGGCAGCCACAGCTTCTCTGGGCAACCTGTGCCAGGGCCTCACCATCCTCACAGGTAACAATTTCTTCCCAATAAACCTATTTGGCTACTTGCACTTTCCAACGGGACTCAAACAACTATAAAACCAAATATAACTCTAAACTGAGACGAGCGGCGGTGGCTTGTCGGCCGTTCCCACCCCGCCCGCATGACCCAGTTCACAGAGCCCGGTGTCTCCCCGCCCCATCGCTCCCGGACACTTCTCACGAGGAGCCTCAGGCTCGTTCTGACCCGTGACAGCCGCGCCGGGACCCCGGACCGCGGGTGCGCGGGGCGGGCGGGGCCAACCTCCNGCAGCGCCGGCCCGGAACCGAAACGCGCCAGCACGGGCCGCGCCCCGGAAGGAAACGCCGTGCGGACCGCACGCCCCTCTCCCGCCCCTGCCCGTGGAACACACCCCGCTGGGTGTGGCCGCGTCCGCACCACGTGACCTGTGCTACATAAGGGACTGGCGCAGTTAGCTCTCTCTTTTCCGGTCCCGCGGCGGTGTGGGTATTATGCATTCAGTACGGCCCCGCCGGTGAGTGTGGGGCGGTTCCACGCTCGGAGTGCGGTGGTACCGCTCCGGGGAACGGCCTAGGGGCCCCACGGGTGCGGGTCGGTCGCCGATGGAAGGTGGCGAGGGAGGATTGACGTGGATTGCGCGGCCGGGCCTCGTCCGCGGCCTAGACCGCCGGGGGCTCTGCCTCATGGCAGCCCTAGGGATGTGTGAGGCGGGGTCCCGTAGAGCCCCGCACGGGTTTGGGAGAGTAATGGCTCGGAGTAATACCTCAGGCTTTGAGTTACGGGGTCTTGCCTACTAGCCTGTTACGCGTGAGATGTGGTTGTGGAATATGTCAAGGTCACGTGCCCGCTGTAAATACAAGCGTTAGGTCTTCTTCGGTTTTTGTGGGTTTGCATTTTTTTAACTGCACTGGCCTTTAGGAGCTTGTTTTTGCAGATAAATGGGAAACATTGTGCAAAATGCAGTAGTAGCCTTATGGAAGGATTAAGGATCCTTGCACAGCTGGGATGTGCATGCAATGTAGAAGGGTTAAGGACTGGCTTCTCAGCCCCAGGGCTGCTAGGCTTTGAGAAGCATTTGGACAGTGCTGGCAGGCACACGTGACTCTTGGCGATGGTCCTGTACAAGTCTAGAAGTTGGTCTCCGTGGTCCTTGTAAGTCCTAACTCAGCTAATTTAAAGAGAAATGGCTCACTTCACTTCCATATGCTCTGCACATGATGAAAATTATGTTGGTAGGGACATCTGAGAGGGTGATGAATGCCAACATATCTGAGCTGGGCATGAAGTACTTCTGATGGCCTATCCGGGATGGCTGAGACACCAGGGGGCCTTTCTAAGCAGCCGAAGTTCATGCCTGCCTGGCTGCCCCGGTGATAATACACCAGAATCGATGCTATAGAAAGCAAAGTAGTCTAGTGATCACGTCCTGCTTAAAAAATACATAATTATTTTTTGTGGCCTCGGTTCTTCAAGGAGCTGAAATTTAGATTGCATCAGGGTAGATCTTAAGGCTAAAGTATTTTGGATGTTGCTTAGATTTTTCAAAGTAATATTTGTGAATATTGCATCCTTTTTGGAAGAAACAAAACTAATCTGCTTTCTTGTTTTCAGTTCAACATGTATCAGCTACATTCTTCCTTCCTGTGGCTTCAGTACAGGTAAATGTTTCTTCTGAAATACAGAGTTGAAATTAACAAATGTTAGATTTCTGTACACCAACTAGACTGGAGTACTGTTGTATCAGGGAGTTACAGGATCAGCAGTTGAAATTCAGGCATTGCCTGTAGTGTCTTGGGCAGGCCTCACTTTTCTGCTGGGAAGTCACCTGTTTGTCCTGGAGAGTGTTTGTGAGGCTCTTGTTGTTTATGAACTACTGCTCATCCTGTAACCAGACTGCAAGAGTACCCCCAGGTCCCGTTTTTCCTTCCTTACTGCTTTTTCTTTCTTCACAGCAATAAATAGTTTTTGGAAAACTGCCTGGAGTATGTTGTAGAAAATACGTAACTATGGGGATTGATGTTGAGTAAATCTCAAAGCCTATGATGGTTTCAGTATAAGAGTAGTGGACAGAAGTGATTTCTGAAAACTCCATGCTGAGGCTTTCTAATGTGCTTAGTGTGATCGCCAGAGAAGCTCCTTAGTTCTGCAAACATCTCCAACTCTTTTATCTCTTCCAGATCTGCCCCCAGATGTGGAGACTTGATGCTACTTCTTCCCAAGGTAAAAAAAGTGATTCTTGAAAATTTAATATGAAATGGTGCTTAGCGTTTGTCTAGACAACATCCTCTGCACTGATAATATCAGAAAACAGCTTAATTCCTTGAGCAAAGATATCCTTCTGGTGCCACAGTGAT
The DNA here is from genome assembly GCA_013397755.1 of Cnemophilus loriae. Classification (NCBI taxonomy): domain Eukaryota; kingdom Metazoa; phylum Chordata; class Aves; order Passeriformes; family Corvidae; genus Cnemophilus; species Cnemophilus loriae. The sequence goes on from VZTF01006174.1 coordinate 114,480, forward strand.
GACACTTATTTGCTACTCTTGACCAAGAGAGTGATGAGCACTTTTACCACCATAACAGTTTTCTGAGGCACAACAACTTTAAATTTCCCTTGATGCTTTGACTGCTAAATATACTGTTTACAAGTTTTTTTTCTTCCAGGATTTGAATTTGCACTTCAGAGATATACAGAAGGAACATCACCTGGTAAGAAATATGTACTCCATGTAGAGGTTTCTTCCACAGAGCTGTTGAAACACTGCAGTAAGAAGGATGGGATATGTTTTATGATTAATTTCCACTAAGACCAGAAACAGTTTATACTTGCTGGTATTCAAACTTTCAAATATTTCTTTTTTTATTGGGAAAATTTACTTATCAAAGCAGTCACAAGAGGCGATTGCTTGGTACTATGATTCCAAAGCAGATACAGTGATGATGGCATAGTTCAGCAGAATATCCTGTGATGAACACTTCTGTTCTTCGCCCCTATCTGATGTATCTGGCTCTTGTGGTCTTCCAGTAGAAGCTGTGGGCTTGGCCACAAAGGCTGAAGGGATCTGATTTTCTTTTCTATTGTTGCAGGCACTGGGAAATGAAGCTATAAGCTGTTACAAGGTAAATACTGTGTTGCTGGCATCTGAAAACTCATTTCATCCCTGCTGTCTGGAAAGGCTGCTATGTGATGACTGCATAGTTCAGCAGATGACCAGTGGTGATCACAGTTACTGTCTTTCGCCTCCTGTCTGATGCAGCCTCCTGTAGTTTAGGCTATTTCAAACAAATCATATGGGAAGATGAAGGTGAAACACGTTTTTGTGTTCTATGAATGTGTTTTGAAAATTTATCTCAGAAGACCAGTAAGTGGGTTAAACATGAAAAAAATGTAGTAGGATGAATAGAAAGATGGAGACTAGGATGTGGTTATGAAGTCAAGCACAAAATATAGCAGAATAAGGTTAATCAGGTGTTAGTGCTCCAGGTTCTGAAGGTAATTTGTTGTTTTGCAGGCTGCCCTGGACAGAGGAGCCCCATGCATCTTGTGTGAGAAACTATTTCACCTGTTACTGATGTTGGTGAAGACAAGGCCTTCCTCATTAAAGGTAATTAATAAACTTCTATTTTTTTAGATGGATGCTACTTTTGTCTGTGCTGCATTTGAGTTTGGGAGTTCGCTTTTGGAGATGTTTGCAAATTAATTTTGTTCTTGAAAAGTGTGAGGTGAAGATAAGTACTGTAGGTGTGCCTTCAGCTTCCTGTGTATCACAATAAAAGCATGAAATAATTGTGGTGTTAAGGATCTCTAGAATATTCCTGTTAAAACTAAATGGTGAAAGCCACATTACTGTGAATTTAGTGTCCAGAATGGTTTTCCTGAATATGTACAACTTGGTTACACAAAGCTCTCATCACTGAACTCTGCAATTGCGAGATTTGTTCCTTTGTGCAATTTCAGCATGCTCTGGAGTTGAGAAATAAACATCTCACAGCATTGAAGAGTGCTGGGAAATGGCTTTATGCCCTGCCTTCAGAAGGGGAGGGGAGTGTTGTTGCCTGCTGTAAATGATGTTGAATCAGGTCTCTGATCCCCATGAGGATAAAACTTGACCAAACTCTGATACAGTATTTTACTGGAACTGTTTTTATGCTGTAACTTCCTGCTGGACCCTGTCTAGTAGCAAATTTTTCTTTGCAGGCTTCCAAATGTTTCTCATTGTGAGGTAAGTACATGTTTTAACTTCTTAAGTATTAGGATTTTGACATATGCCCGTAAGTTTTTAGCTGCTTGTCAGCTAGGGGAAAAGGGGCAAGGGGCCCATTTGCTGTGGCTTGCATCTCAGCCAAACCAGGAGGATATTTTAAAGGGGAACTGCTGACTGGAGCCCAGTCTTGACAGGCTGGTGTGTGCTAAATGCTTCCCTGTGAGCTCTTGAATTGGCTCTGGTGGCGCTATTTGAGTATTTGCCCTCTTGCCCATGTCAGCCTAGCCCTATAGCAAGGCTGTGCAGGGGCTGACAGTGTGAGCTGCCTGTGTGATGAGATGTGACTGCCTTGACTTCGATCATGGAAGTCTGTAATTAGCTCTATCTGACTGCAGGCACCTGACTTGGATTTTATCCTGTGCCCGTTTCTGTACTGTTCTAATGGTTTGCTTTGATCCAGGTGTGATGGAGCTGGGAAGTGATGCATCTGGTACTGCTGCCAGCAAAAGTAAGTTGCTAACATACGAGTGTGACTGGTCAGAACTGTGCGATACAGGGAATGAGGAAGTTACTAGATCCTGGCCATTACAGTGCAGCTGCAGCATTAAGCAGGGTTCTTGATGATTTTATTACCTTTGCCAGGTAAAAAGCCCACAGATTGCCAGCAGCCTGCAGAATTCACTCACCCAAGGTGCTGCATATCTCATACTTGAAATTAACTGCTTTCTGTTACTAAAAAGAAATAGTGGGGACCATTTTAAATGGATAACTACTATGGACTACTTAATTCCGACTTAAAAAGAAAAGCTCTGTGCTGCCAGCTTGCCACACATTCTGGGCTGAGCAAATGCAGTACAATTATCTGCTATTAAACTTTTTGCTGTTTAAATTTAGTGGACTCTTTCAGGGAGTAGCACTGATCTTGAATGCTTATGTGGTAAGTTGTTTATCTCGATGGCCAGATCAGAGCTCTTACAGTGATATGAATGAAGATATGGTTGGGAGTAAGGTCCAAAATTCTAAAGTCAGATCCCCCTTTAAGGAGAAACAAGTGATACAACCTTAAGCTGCTCTTAGCATGTACTGTTTGTGATGAATTCTAAGCAATGGGAATCTCTCTGAAAGAGGCTGAGGAGAACTCTTGTGCTGAAACAGTACTCACGTACACACTCTTAAAATCTGCCAAGAGTGTGTTAGTACAGTTTCACTTCTTCACAGGGTGAAGCTTGCATGGAGTTTGTGTGAGAAACAAGGTGAGTGTGTCTGAGGTAAATAGAATACATGGAGTTTAATAATTCCTGGAAAATTGTCTTTGTGCTGAACGTGTTAATACTGGTGCCTAAAATTAGTCCTATAAGATACCTGATTTTTCTTCCCTTTATTGTATGACTGTTCTGTGGGCACTACTGTAACACTGCACTCTGGAATTAAAATAAAAAAAAAACAAACCTTTGTGCTGTGGTTGTCACTTCTCAGCAGTTTTTACTACTAATCTTTATATTGGCTCTACACAAATTTAGCTCAAGTTCTAGATGATTGCTGTACAAACTTGTTTTCAAACAAACTGGAATATTCCAAACACTTTCAAAGATAGAAGTCATCTTAAAAACCTATGGGACTTGTATTTTAGGTATTTAAAATCATGAAATACAACATTGTTGGGAGAGACAGTACCACAAAGCGAAGTAGTAGCTTTTTACTTTCACTGATTCTTCCAATATTAGTAATTCTGTATGTCCAGTTAAGTTAGAATTTGTAAGCTTTGCGTATCCTATTTGGGTGTTGTAAGTTGAACTCTGTAAGATGCCAGCCGAAAGTCAGTTTCCTTTTAGGTAAAATAGTTTAGGGAATAGAAATTCATAGATAAATGATAAAAACTTTGCATATAGTGCTACTCTCTGTTATTCTGAAAGTATTTCTCCCTTCCTCAGGAAGCAACTGTGCTGTCTGCAGCCTCACTGGGTAAGTCCACACAACAGATGAATTATATTAAAAACTTTTGGAAATATTTGTAGCCACTGATGTAATTGATTCTGCCAAATGAGTTACTGTGATATTACCCTTTCCGTTCCTTTTCTATCTGAGGTTACAAAGCTGTTGTGGAGCTTTTAGTAGTTGTGCTGCTGGATATACTAATTGTGTTTTCTTGATTTAGGTGAAGAGGCAACTCTGAAACTAGCATATGAAGAATTGAGAAGGTGAGTGTAACTGCTGTAATAATGTATTTGTTGGAACAAGTGATGATAACCTTAGCTTGAACTCTCTCACTGAACAGAGATGAAATTCTAAGGTCTGAGATGTTCCCATCAAGTATATTGTGCTGGTTTGGTACCTTATAATGGTTCTTATGTTTGTCTTAATAGGTGGAAGATTGCTGATAAATGGGTTACACTTGCATGAACAGTATTAAAAAAGCCGATGTGTTTTTACCTCACTGGCAATGTTTGCCTGACACTGATTGGAGCCAATAAAAATCTTCAAACTCTGCCTGGTGTTGTGACCTCCTTTCTGCCTGGGACAACTTGATGTAAAACAGCTCCAAGCTGCTATATTAAGATTTAAAAAGCTTGATTTAGAGCAGGGACTAAACTAGGTTAGATGCTAGTCCTGCAAGTATCTTAACTGAGGTGTCAAATACTGCTGGTGTGCAGGCTGCAGGTGACCATATTTGGACAAAGCTAAATAACTTTAAGAGTATTTTAAGTGTTTTAGGTAAAAGCTAAACTTACTACTTGTATATTTGCTACTAAAATAATAGTCCACCAGTAATCCTGGTATTGCGTGTTCAGGTGCAGATATTCTTAGAACAAGTGTACAGCTTGGACTTGGTAACCCTTTTCCAAGGGTTCTGGATTTGAGCAACACAACATTTGGCCTTCACAAGGGAAAAAAGTTCAGTTGGAGATTTTGATAATACTAATCAACAACAGTTACTGCTTATGAGTCACTAAGGCCTGCTAAGATGTTTCTGCTTTCTAATGCTCATTAATGGAAGCTCTCTTCTCTGAAAAATTAATTTAAATTCCTCCCTGGTCTGAGGGGTGATGTCAATATGAGGAAAGTCAGCTTATGAAAGTCAGTTATGAAGAACTCCCTGTCCATAACACTTCAACTAGTGCTGTTGTAATCAGAAATGAAGCTACATACTCCAGACTTCAGCAGGATTATTTTCAGATTATTAGTGTTGCTTAGAACCTTTCAATAAGAGGAGTAAGTTTGTTATATCCCCCATGCACTCTACCTCGTATGATCTTGAATTACATTTTAAAATGTTTTTAGCCAGAACAGTACTCTATCCTAGAGAAAATAAATTGGACATTGTGTCCACATGTGAATTAAAGGTCTTTTGCACTGAAGCAAAAGCCATTAATAAGGTCTGTTTTCATTCAGAGCTGATTAGTAGCTTTTTAATATTACCCCATCATGTTACTTTTTAAAATACCACACTTCATTGTGCCTGTTAAAGAGCTTGAAGGGGCTGTCATAGCCTGCAGTATAAAAGAAGTCTTCGAGGAATGGTTGGCCTCTGTTTCTTAAGGTTCTGGCCAAGGCGTCAGCTTCCTCAGCATATTTCTCTGGGGAGGCAAATCCACCGAAGGACCTGGTAGAAGTGAGAAAGGGAGATTTTTTTGGTTCAAGCCCCTGGCTGTTTTCAGACAGAAATCTCAGACTTGCAAAGCAAGTTTGAGCACTTGTGATGCAGTTTGTAGTTAGTAGATTACCCATGCAGAACTAGCAGTCAAGCAACATATGGGTATTTATGCTGTTTCCAAAGGTAAGATTTAAAACAAGCAAACACCAAAGTTGACTTTGATTCTCAAGAGTGTTAACACAGCCAAGTGTTGCTTTGGGTGCTTTTCCTGTAACAACTGTCCTGCATATGTTGTGGCAGTTCAGGACTACAAATAAAGGGTGTGGGGAGAGTGGCTTAGATGTTCTGTAGAAACTGTCTTCAGAAGATGATTCTGGAGGCTGCATCTCTATGAAACTCCATGCAATTTTCAAGTGTTTTGTAAAAAAAATCAGTGTTTCACAACTTGGTCACTTCACTTTGTTTGTGGTAAGACTCCCAAGCATAAGATTTCCTAATGGTTGGATTTTAGCAGTTAAACCTCTGAGCAGCAGGGTCTATCCACACTTAATCATCTCTTAAGAAAGTGTAGCCCACACTTAAATGAGGGCGACTACTGACCTGGATTCATCTGGTGTCAGCTAGGCTGGTTTTTCTCACCGGACCAAGAGAGCTGCTGCCTTCCATTCCTCAATGAACACATCAGAGTCAGTTGGCTGAGGGGGGTGGGGGGGGGGCAGTCCTGGTGTTCAAATGGCACAAAGAAAGAGATCTTGAAGTCTGTGCAGCCTGATTTTACCAGGCAGGTCACTGGCACAGTCATATCAATCTTCATTTCTAGAGGAAAGGAAAAACAGGTGTCAAAGCTGCATATCCCAGCTCCTCTACTGTTCATTATTGGTGTTCATTAGCTACTTGTAGTTCTTGCCATTCAAAACCAGTATCCCCCTACGTTTTTCATTCTTTCCCTGGATGTAGTGGAAGAGTTTCCAGAAGCCCTGGCGCATTGCGTCCTTCTGGGTTTCTCCCCTAATGACTGTGCTGACCCACTTTGCTGTCTCATACTGACGCAGTTCATAGTCCTTCGCCTGAAAGGTAGCAAAAGTCACAGTAACCATGAGAAGGGTGTTGACTGAAATTAGTAGCTACTTTTTCCAAATCAGCATACAAGTATTGTTGCAGTTACTGTTGCCTCTGCTGAGCTCCACTGAGGGGACTGTAGGTCCAGGTACAGAAATATTTGCTTGAAGGACTTGATCATCCTGACAGAGCTGGAAGGCAGACAGAGTTCATTGGCATCTCTTAAATTAATACAGCATGAGGGCTTTTCAGTTGTCGCTGAACTGGTGGAAGGCCTGAAAAAAGGCTGAAAACCATTTAGCCCTGCAGGAACAGCACCAGGACCAAGAAATTACCTCTACTGGAAGAAACAGCAAAGTGAGATTCTGCATGTGGGAGTTTTGTGGAAACCATAAGTCAAAAGGACTTTACTTCAGTCTGTTTGCTCCGTGATGAAAAAGCAGTAGTGGTGTGGTGGGTGATCTGGTGTTGACTGTGCCCTTAACATTATTTGGCCTCTCATGATAGCTGATGACTTTCTTAAAGGCCTTTAGCCTCACAGTCCTGTGGATAAATTGAGATTTTCTGCATTTATGAATGAATAACTATTTTCCTCCATAGCCTTCACATGGGAGGAAAAAAGGTGAAAACTTAAAAAGTGTCCCAAACAAAGCGAGTGAAAATATTCAAAACTACTGTTGAAATAATCAGATCTGGTTAAATGCTGAGATATTAGTGGCCTCCATATATGACTTCTGTTTTTAACCAGGCAGACTGTAGTGTATGACCTACATTCTGACAGTCTCTGCCTTCTGCTACATTTCAATGTCCTTTGCCCTTCATGTTGCAAAGAGCACATAATTCAGTGATTATCTGGATTCTTAGGTCATAGAAGGTTGTCTTCTCAGACTATAACTTCATTACCTGTTTCTTGTGTAGCAGTGTGAGTTTTGTAAAATCAGCTGCCTTGTGCTACTTAACTGCTTTCTTGCCTGTTTCATCTTCTTGCAATATCTGGACTACTGTTGAATTGTATTAATCCCCTTCCATGCCCTGCCTAGAGGTGGCTACGAAGAGTTCTTGGGATCTGAGGTTGAAAAGTTTTTATTAAAACACACTCACACAAAAAGCCCCAAACCCTGGTGGTACTGGGTTCCTTTAGAGTCTGTGACGTAAGTAGTATATGGATCCACTTAAATGTTGAGCTTTTTCCAGCAGCTCCTTCAGTTGTCACTACAGCTCAAGGGAAGGTCAGAATCAAACAGCCAGATAGAGCTGCTAGTAGTAAAGGAAGGTGCTGTTCCCTTACCTGTCCCAGCCTGAAGGTACATCATCTCCAGCAGACCTGACCAGAATGATGGTCACCAGGGACTGCTGCACAGTTGTACTCTATTAATAGACTTTGTCCATGGTGTTTACAAATCAACAAAGCATCATAAAGCAGGAATCCATATAATTAGAAGCAAATATGAGCAATTGCACTGAAACTTCCTACAACAATTTATTGCCATTTCAAAGACAAAGATGCTGCTTAACATTTGCATTAGCTACTGAACAAGCTGGTTTCTCTTTACTGGCTAATTCCAACCCCTTCCCAATACACCTTTCCTTAACTACTGGGTAGACCTCACAGCTCTGGATTTTATAACTTCATGGCCGGTACTGTCAGTGACTACATGTTAGAAATATTTTTTCATTACATAAAACAATGCTTTGGGATGGGAGAGACAAACAGAAGAATCCTCCAGATACAGTTAAATTCTTTTTAGATGTACAGGAAAGCTGAACTTTGAAATGTCCATCTGTTCATACAAGTATATCTGTAGGGTGTTTAGATCTTTCCTGCAGCTGTTAACACATGGGCCAGAGGGGCAGGCAGCATGTTACACTGCTAGCACAAGTAAGTGCAGCAAGAACATGCCACTCCACAAACTTCTAGTGCTATTAAGGAAGTGGAGAAGGTAGACATACTTACAGTTTCAGCTGTCCTTGTCCTTCTAGCTGTTGCAGTGTGTCCTGCGGAGTCTGCATATCCTCATAAGATGCTGCATGTCAGTGTTTATTGGAGTTTGGGCAAGCTCCTCCCATGCCTCAACCCTGCTGGAGGGGGCTACTGTTATGAAAACCAGAAGGCTGGAGCCTTGTCCTGCTCTGGCTCTCATTGGAGAGTCCCCACGCAAATGTCAAAAGCCCCACCTACTACCCACAAGGCAAGACTGGGACTAGTGTGTGCTCTGGCTCCCTAAGCAGTTTTGCACCCTTGTGTAACTTCCCGTTTGCCATGGCTGTGTGCCTACTTATGACAGTATCAGTGGCAGGTTTTGTGCTTTGGGAGAAAGGATTTCACGTAAATAACGTGTTTCCTCTCCCTCCTCCCGCCCCGAGTTGGATTACAAGAGAGTGGTGCTATACAGAATGCCAGCTTTTCCTTTTTACCACAGGGGTAAAGGGTAGGTAGAAATCTGGCTGTACACTCTGCTGAGACCATCCTCACGAGATTTTTGCTGGCATGTTATGAAAGACAGACAGTGTTCTCTGATGGCTGGCTGTTCTGAGCAGTAATTGAGGCTAATAAGCCCTCTTAGCTCTTGGATATCTGCACAAAGGGGTTATACAAAGCTATTGTGAAATCCTGTCCTGCTTATAATACACACAGCAAAACTGGGCTCTTCATTTAGCCGGCTGCAGCTCCAGACATAGTTTGGTACCAGCACAATAGGGCAGATTAAACTCCACAGTTTGTATTCTGAGAACACCTCTCAGTTTGTCATTGTTTGTGCAAATTCCTTGCAGCCGAATTCAGCTAAGCTCTCGGAGACATTTGACATCAATAGCTGGGAATGACTTTTAACAGGAAACCCACTTTGCTTGCAGAGAACTTCATCAGGATGCTGTGTGATACACTCTTGTTCTGAAAAGGGAAGTAAAACCATGCCAAATAGCAACTGTGACTTTATCTCTAAAGCCACAAATCTCTCCAGAGCCATAGAAGAAGGTGATGTACAGAGTCATTTACTACTTTATTAGAAGGAGTTTATTAGAACAGGCTGAGGCCTGAAATGTGGAACCAGTTCTCTGCATGCTTTGTATTTTTTATTTTACGGAGTAAAATATTTCTCCATTTTACCTGTGCTCTGCTTGGGTCAAACTGGAACATCAGGAGAGTGTTTGGAGGAGCAGAAGCTGCTTGGTCTTTGCTCAGGGGCTACGAGCGTGCAAAGGCATGGGCTGGTGTAAGGTGACCTGTCACCTTACCCTATCACGCCAGGGATGGAGGTGTTTTTGAACACCTCCAGAGTAGAAAAGGCCATATGAAAAACAATACCCAGCAACAATAGTTTGACAAATCTCCACAAATTTACCCCAATGGTGAGCACTAAGAAGTATTACCTTGGAAGAGGAGGCAATAACTCTGTAGATAAAAGACAAGCCCACAGTGGATTCTCATTTGGTTTCTGAAGCAGAGAGGCCCAGAACAAACCCCCAGTGAGTTTGTATGTGTCCAGCTGATGTCTCTGACAAAGAGTTGACTGTTCCTGGTGGAGCACCTCCAGGCTAGAGAACAATCCTCAGTGTTTTCTCAAGAGGTTGTTTTCCAGCACTCTTGTTTTTACACATAAACATTGAGAGGACATGTCAACCGCTGTATGAGACAGTACGGCAGGCATGGGGACATGTATTCTGTTTATATATATTCCAAAACTTAGAGAATGGGGATAAGATTATGGTGCAAGCTGACACACAGTATCACTAGTACCTTCAAATAGAGGAAAATCCAAGTACACAGCAGCCATTAAGTCTCAAAGGCTCTGTGACTTTTGACCTCTGTGTAATGTCACAAATATGCATCTGGGACTTGGCTGGCATTTTCTAGAACGGCTAACAAAGCAATATTTTTCTGTTTCCTTGCCTTAAGGAGCAGAGATGAGGGCACAAGCAGATGAAAGCATGTGGTTTGTACCTTAATTTTACTGTCTTCATCTGCGCAGGAACACTGTAATGAACTGGTACCTAAATAATAACTTCGATTGGATAAGGACAATATGATGACTTGTGATTTCCGCTTTTTCTCTCAACATTCCTTAAGCAACATTCTCCACAGCAAAACTGCTTCCATCTGCTCTGTAGCAGCATTACAACTGGTGCTGTCACATCCATTCTGCTGCATTGTAAGTTACCTTTATCCCTAGAGGCAAGCACAGACTGTTTGCACAAAAAGCAGGAATGTTTTCCACTGACCTAATTGTGTCAGGACTGGAGGAACCCAGGAAAAAAAGTGTATTGTTACAGTGTGGTTAATGATAACTCTGAGTCATGTTCTTGTAGCTGACAAGTCTGTAGCTTAATATGAAGAATAGGGGTGTGAGGGACAGACAGGGATGTGTGGCCACTCACATGTTTCATCAGGTGGTCTCAACCCAAAACACCAGCCAGTTTTGCATTGCTGCCTAAGCCTGTCAGAGAATCTTTGACAATGATTTTAATTTAAAAGAACTGAGTCTCTTCACATATAAATGGCCTTTACTTTTGTAAACATATGCTCATCTGATGGTGCAGAAACCTCACTTCACAACAAAGGAGTTGAGCATGTGATGTTACTGTAGTTACTGTCCAGGGCAGCAGAAGTGTCCTTATAAGTTGTTAGATGAACTGTGGTTTACTGCAAATTCATCTCCCAAAAGAAGGCTCTTATCTCCTTGCTCTAAAGAAAGCCTCCATTTTATATTATATGCTCACTTCCAGCATGGAAAATGAAGAAGCAGAAGCATACCATCTTCTAAAGAAGCAGTTGAATGTACTATAGTACTGTTTCAAGGAGGTTCCTTATTATCCTTAGAAACTGTGGAAAGGAATCTATGCCATAACTGAAGTGAGGTAGTGTTTAGACCTTATGCTCTGACCTACACATTTTATATCAGCGAGGGAATTTGTTACCATTGGATTCACCTTCAGCTAAAAATCATCTGCTTTCTGGAAATATGTATGTGGATTTTGTCCATGTTTTTGCCTGATTCCAGCTAGTTTGTTACAAGTGACACGTGAAACTACTGCATCTCCCTGCTTACTCAGTGATGGTGTTACCTGAATCTTGCTGAATGAGTGATTCTGTGCTCACTTCATCAGAGAACACATGGAACTGGCTGCTCTTGACCAAATAAAAAGCTTCCTACACCCAACACCACTCCAGAGCACTCCTGACTTGGCATTTGCCAAGATTTCTCTGCTGAAGCTCACATTTTGAAACCATTCTGGGTTTGGGAAATTAATCCTACATGAATCCTTGCTTCCAGCTGCCATAAAAAACATTCCAAAACCTTCCTGTCTTCCGTGCATGGAGCCCAGAGAGAAGCTATTTCAGCTTTATATACTGCTTTATTCACTAGTTTGTTTCCACAATAAGGCTTATTTTTAATATGGATCTGTTCTGGGATCTAGCTAGAAACTGAACTCCGCGAACAATTGTCTCAGCAAACTTTAGTCAGTGAAAGAAGTTACCTAGATCCACAAAAACTTTTAGTCCTCTCTGAATGCTGAGAGGAAATGAATTCATCTTCCCCTACAAATTCATCCACATTCTGCTATTGACAGATTCTTCTCAGAAACAAGAACATGAAAAAAGGTAAATTTTTATCTTCAAGAGAGGAATGTCTCATTAAGGGAAAGAGGTAACAGTGCTTGCTAGAGAAAAAGTCTTGACACAAATTTATTGAATTGCTGGTTTTGCTTTTTAAAATGGTGGTTAAGAGAGACTTAAGCCTAAAGTGTGAGAGAATACACCTTATATGCAAACATAGCTCTGAAGAGGCAACAGCTTTCTGGGCAGAAACACAGTAGGCTCTGCATTTTCTTTCTTTGATCCCCCTTCCCAGAGTTTTAAAGTGATCTTTTCCTTCTCTTTTTCTTTACCTGCTTTGGCCACCTCCTTCCCTTCCTCCCTCCCTCCCTCCCTCTCGCTCATTCTAAGCCTACTCCAGTCTATGTGCTGCATGGAGTGAGACCACCTGGCAGCTCCTCTGCCAAGGACCTGGATTAAGCTCCTGACTCTGCTGAAGGGCTGTTCTGAAATGGTGGGAACAGCCCCACAAGTCTGAAAAAGACCCTGATATGCAGAAATTGCCCTAGAGAGCTGAGGGTTTCCCTATGTAGTCCCAAGAACCTGAGAACATGTCCAGAGATGATGGAAACAGGCCTAGAGAGTAGGGATTAATATGTTAAAGAAAATATTTTCCTTAAAATAATATTTTCCACTTCTTCCAAAAAGGCATGAAGAGGTAACTAGAACTGAGGGTTTATCTCCTAAGCTTCTTCCTCATCTGACTGGCATGAGTGTGGATCATATCAGGATTCTCCTGTCTTCTAACAGTGGGGATATTGGTAGTGAGTGTGGAGTTTTGGTGGGCACTTCTGTTCTTTAGATGATGTAAGGTCTCCAGAGATGGATTCTTCAAGAACCTGGTCTCTCTTCCTGTCTGTTCCCAGAATAAGCCAACGCTGCACTCTGCAGCAGATGGCACTGTTGGCTGTGTTCAGAGGTGAACTTTACTTGAAGAGTAACATCCCTGACACTCTCCACTTCGGCTCCAGTGCACCCTGATAGTTCTTTCTGTTTTCAGAGACATAAATTTGATTATACTCTTGTTGCCTGCTAATGGGAAAGCATCTTAACATCTAAAAAAGTAACAACTTGTCATGTTAAACATCTTTTATGCAGCAGACACAGCAACCTCAACCAGAGAATCACAGAATGGTTTGTGTTGGAAGGGACTTTGAAGAGCTTATAGTTCCAACTCCCTGTCAGGGAATGTCTGTGTAAGACAGTTAAGAAAATGCTAAGTTAGGAAAATCCTCCAGGTTATGCTTAACTCTTGAACAGTTAAACTGGCAAGTTTTCAAGTAGAATCAACAGCAAACTTAATAGTTTGAAAAGACAATTTAATATCTGATAGGTCAGTATTTATTTTGATTTTTGCACGTTTAGATTTAGAGCAGAGTAAATGTAGGTAGGTAGGTAGGTAGGTAGATAGATAGATAGATAATGACATCACATCAACTCCCCAGATGATGTACTTCTGAATACCAGCCAGCCATGATGGTATTTAACAGAATTTCATCACTTTCACAGGTACTATCTTTCTGAATTTTCATTTAGGCTTCAGTACTTCATATTTTTCTGAAAATAGACTTGGGTCTGTCTTTGAAAGAAAATTACGTCTGGATACATTTGTTTATTGCAGAGAAAAAGAGGCAAGACTATAGTGTAATTATGCCAAACCAGAAGTGTCCTTGAGAAATGTGAAAGCTTGCCTGTCAAAACTGTATATATGTAGAGAGAACTGTGATTTGGGGAAAGTAGAAGTAACGGACAGGAGTGGTAAGTTGTAGTCAGTGTATTGGAAAGTAATGGAAAAGTTAATACAGCAACAACAAAAAGTCTGAAGGAAACTTGCTGGGCCTTTGGCTTTAGTTATTAAGCTCCTTCAGCAAATCAGTGTCATGAGTTGACAGGTTTCTAGGTGAATTTCGCCCTGCCAGGTCCTTTGGACGTGACAGGGTGTCGTGGGCCAATGACATTTAAGGTATGCCCTCTGCGAGATACAGTATTTAGGGAGCTGGACACTTGGAACTTCCTCTTTGGCTTCCGGTGTTTCAACAGGTAACAGGGGAAGGGCAGGGGTTTTTTTGCCAGGCTAGGCCTTAGGGCTGGCCTGGCTGGCCCTCTCCCCTCTCCTCCGGCTCCCTGAGGGTCGGGCCTGGCCCCCTTTTACCATCTGCTGGGCCGACCTTCCCCCCCCCACCTCCCCTGCTTCCCCCGAGGGCCGGGCCTGGCTCCCTTTTACCATCCACCAGGCCGAGCCCCTCCCGGCCTCGGGCCGGTG
>VZTF01006174.1:129163-143819 GCA_013397755.1 Cnemophilus loriae
TGTGGGAAGGCTGCAAGGTGTGGGAAGGACTTTCACAGGGGTCAGATGCTATAACCCCGGGCGGCTGATTCACTGTGATGCTGAAGCCATGAGAGAACTGTTCTCTTGTGGAAAAACCTCCATAGTTATGAGAGAGACTCTGCTCTCTAAGTAGACTGAAGAAAGGTTATTCTAGAGGTGGTAAACTGACTGAGAAACATCAAATTTTGTGTCTTTGCATTGTCAGTGGAGAAATATCTGAAAGAAAAGATTGAGGGGGAGGAGGGGTTTTCTGGGGGTTTAATCTAATTTTTTTTATTTGTTTTTTTTTCTTTTTCCTTTTAGTTCTGTTAATAAAACTTTCTTTATATTCTTTAAAAGTTTGAGCGTGCTTTGCTTCTCCTAATCCTTATCTCACAGAGGGAAATGTCCTAAATAATAAGCCTGACTTTAAACTACTACACTTCAATTGGTGTTTCTGCCCGGTTTTCATCAAACCACTACAATCAGTTACTTGAATAATGGAATTCTTACTAAATATATGAATCCACCTTGTTGACACATGGCAGCAAAAGATTGTTTATAACTTCCTTGTTTGAAATTACCTTACAAAGTTATTTGGATAAGCTTTTGACATTCATGTGCTTTTCCTTATAGAAAAATTATTTAAATCTATTAAAAACTGCATTTTTACTGCTAGACTTATTTTGGAAAAATAGCAACTGATTTTTGTTGCTGCTTTCACTGGTGTCCTTATCCTCTGAGTCTTGGCACCACTGACACTATACTGGTTATTTTATGGCAAGTGGGAAGACACTTTTCCAGTCTCTGAACAAGACGCTGCAGCTGCAGACAGCCTGAACTCCTCTTCTGCCTTGCCTAGAATTTACAGTGCAAATTTTGGAACCTGAATGTCAGTTCATGTATTCAGGTTCTCCTGAATGTAAATTCCCACAGCATTGAAGCATTCCTTTTGGCTAAAGCACAGTTCTTTTTTCTTCTGGTAATTCAGAGAGTCTTAGAATTTTTACCATCATTTTCTTAATTGCATTCCTTCCACAGGTTAGCAATGACTGCCCTGGAACAGGAAACCTTTAGTGTGTGATAGTGGAGGAGAGGGACAGGGGCAGTAAGGGGAATCAGAAACAGTGACCAGATGTGGGAAGACAGTCCCAGCCCGGAACTGAGGAGGTAATTGGCTGGACCAACTCTAAAATTTCTGAAAAATGTCTCTGAACTGCTGTAAGATATTAAACACCTCTAGGCATCTCTAAACTACTGTGTACATCTTCTAAATTGCTCTAAAATCCTTTAATGAGCTCTAAAGAGCTGTAGCGAACTCTGTATTTCTCAAACGAGGCAATTTCCTCAAACCAGATGTAATTTACACAACTCTAAGCTGTCTCTAAACCACTCGAAAACTCTTCTAATCAGCTCTAGACTGCCACTAAATTGTGTCAAACATCTCTAACACTTTATTGCCACCTTTAAAATACCTTTACGGTTCCTGAAACAGCTCTAAAGATCTGAAAAATAGCTCGAAATTCCTCCAGAACTCCTCAGAGGCACACTAAGTAGTTCTGAGGAGCTGTAATATCCCTTCATAGAGTGCCTGAGTCCTCTAAACTTCACTAGCATCTTTCTAAACCTCCTCTAAGGAGATTTTTTCTGATCGTATCTAGAACTCCTCTACACTGATTTGAAGATCTGTGAATTTCCTCTGGGCCTCTTAAACTCCTCTAAGGACCTCTAAACCTCCTTTAATATGCTGTGAGGTGCTCTAAACCCCTCTAAAATACCACTACACAGCTACAAAACACCTCTGATGAGCTCTGAAAGAGCTATTATTACACCCCCTAAGTTACACCTTTTAAAATCAGATTCTAAAACACTCCAGAATGCTAAACCAGTGTGGACTTCTTTAAAGAGCTCCACAACACTCTAGAAAGCTTAAAGAGCTCTAAAATGCACCGCACTGCTCTACAACCCACCTCAACAGCTCTAAAACTATTCTAATTAGCTACAAACAACAGTGAGAAGTTATACATTTCTCTAAAATTTCCACTCTGAAAATCCTCTAAACAACACTGCTACTACCATGCTTTTTAGCATGCTACTTTAGCAGTAAAATGCTTCAAAATAGATCTCAAGCCCTTCTCAGTTTCCTTGCAACTGCTCTAGAACTCTTTTCTGCAATTCTGGAATTCCTGCTTAGAGACAGTGCTAAAACTCTTCTGAAGCCCTCTAAAACCACTCTGAACTGCTCTAAGTTGATCTGAACGTCCTATAAACTGTTCTAAGCAGCTCTAAAGTCCTGTCAAGTGTACCAGAACTCCTGTAAAGTACTAAACTCCTTTAGCTCTTCTAAACCTCTTCTCAACACCTCAGAGCTCCCCTAAACTGATCTAAAGCTGCTCTATGTTGCTGTAAGCAGCACTAAGATGTCTCTAAATGCATCTAAAATGCCTCTAAATCTCTACTGTACAACTCTCAGCTCTTCCAGGCAGCTTTAAAATTCCTCTGAAGAGCTCAAAACAGCTCTAAAACCTTTTTATGCCAATCTGTAACTCCCACAGAGTTCTAAGTAGCTCTAAACCTCTCCAGGCTACTGTAAAGCTTCTCTCCTGTGCTGTCAACATCATGAAGTAGAGCTAAAACTGCATTAAAATACTCAGGAAATCTTGTGGACTTGCTCTGAATGGCTGTATAGAGCACTGAATTGTCTGTGAACTTCCAGAAATACACTGGTGCTTTGGGGAGGTGGAAGAGGTTGCAAGAGCTGGAACTATTGAGCCTGGAGAAAGAGAAATTACCCGTGGGAATGGAAGAGTGTAGAGAAAGGGGATTTCTGGAAGAACAAGATGACCCTCTAAGAAAAGGGAAATACATGTGCTTTTTAAGGAGCTGCTAATAAGGCCAAAACCCAAAGAAAGTGACCTCTACATGCAAAGAGCCGATGGTAAGCATATTTTGGAGTGAAGGAGGAATACCACAACCCCAAACTCCTGAGGTTATTACGTGAATACATGAAAAATGTGCTCCTGGATCACACAATAGGGGGTTGTTCTCTCTGCAGGCACTGGGTGCTCTCAAAACACGCTCTAATGGAAGATCTGAAAGTGCACACTGAAGACAATTTTAAAAAATATTTTTTGAAAGTTCATTGCTATGAATCTGTTCAGGGCAGTATCTTGTCTTACGGGATGCTAGTAGTCTGCTGGTCAGATCTACTGGGAGCAGATTTGAATCCTGACCCAGCTGCAGTTCTGGTGGGATGGGGAGGATTGTGCTGTGCACAACTGCCATGGAGCCCACACTCCACAATGGACATGATACACATCTGGTAAAACCACATGTTGGGCTGCATGCGAGGAGCAGAAAGCCTGAGCTCCATTTGCCTTTCTCGCACAGGGACATGGATCTGTCCGTGTGTCCCAGAGCAGGGACACTGCACTGTTATTGAAAGTGATTCTAGCCCTTCAGCAGGGCTGAGAGAACAACATTAGGTGAGATATTTGGAAGAGATTCCTCCGTGTGAGGGTTGTGAGGCCCTGGCACAGGTTGCCCAGGGAAGCTGTGGCTGCCCCTGGATCCCTGGAAGTGTCCAAGGCCAGGCTGGATGGGGATTGGAGCAAGCTGGGGTAGTGGGAAGTGTCCCTGCCCATGGCAGGGGGTGGCACTGGGTGACCTTTTAAGGTCCCTTCCAACCCAAATAATTCCAAGATTTTATGGTTGTCTCCATCCTGTTATTTATTAATATTTAAAGATTCATTTATTTATTTTTATCTTAAAGTTTGCAGATAATGATGGATAACCCAAACCAGCCTTATCTCTTGCACAAAGCATGGGCACTAGGAGCCCGCGGGTGTCGAGGCTCTGCTGAGGGGCCATAGCGGGCTGCGGGGCAGGCAGAGGATGGGCTGGGCAAGGGCAGGCTGGGTGGAGACTGGCTGGACATAGGGAGGCTGATGAAGAGGGTGTGGCTGGGCTGGGCGAGGGGAGGCTGGGCTGTGCACGGGCTGGGCGAGGGAAGGCTGAGCTGAGCAGGGCTGGCTGTGCTGAGCCGTCAGCTGCTGCCGCTGCTCCCGCCCCTGTCCCCGCCTCCTGCCCGCCCGGCCATTCCCACACCGCCTATGGAGCGGCCCTGGGAGCAGCTGTTGCGGTTGATCGAGGTGAGGGGGAATTGTGGGGCGAGGGGGAGCCGTCCCTCCCCGCCATCTGTTCCCTCGGGAATGGCTCGGGGCCCGCGTCTCTGCAGAATCGCCCTCCCTGCCCGGCGGCCTCGGCTGCACAGCCCGCGGGGTTTTTACCGTTTCACAGAAGCAGTTGAACAGAGATGGTAGTCGCTTTTATATCTTTTTTTTTCCAAACAGCTCAATGACACCCCGAAGAAAGTTAGAGGGTCTTGTAGCTGCTACCATCACTCCAATGACTCCGAATGGGTGAGCTGTCAAAGTTGCACTGATTACTATTTCTTTCCACCTTGCTTTCTTGCTTTTTTTTTTCTTTTTTTTTTTTTTGGTTTTTTTTGGTTTGTTTTTTTTTGTTGTTGTCTTTTTTTTTTTTCTTTAAAGTCAGATCTCTGATGGGATTGGGGGAACTATTAAATTGGTCCCCTTAGGACCAGAGTGAGATTCCCTTGTCTCTGCTTCCTTGTGTTGCCAGCAAGTGCTGTGGCTCTGGGTTTGGAGAGTTTAGATCAGTCTCATATCTCCTTTCCTGTTGCTTTGTAGGTGCAAATTAAATCATTGTACAGTTACGTGTGTAGAGCATTGCAGTGTTTTCACGTTTGCTAAGGAAAATTGCAGTCCTAGTTAAAAAGAGCTCTTGAGAACTAGAAAATAATTGTCAGAATCTGAAGGCCTTTTAGACTTCTCTCTACTTTAGCTAAGTCATGCATGCAGTCATGTGTGTATGTGTGCATGAAATTAGTCTAAACTTGAAGAAAATACTGCAAGGACAGCACAGTTTTGAAAATAACATCAAATTGAAACTTGAAATTCCGCTTTCTTCAGAGCAGGGGTGGCAAACAGAAGCCTCCTCACTGCATTTTCATGTTGCAAGACCGAGTTGTTTGGAGTCAGCAGAGAACCCTGAGCTCTCGTGGGGGATGTGTCAGGATCTGTACGTGCTTTTGAGAGAGACAATGGAGATTTGCTAGTACAGAGCTCCAAAAGTAAACTTTACTTTAAGTGCTGAAAAACATGGCTCCATCCCAGTCAGGGAACTCATTCCATTGCAGTCACTGCTTTGATTGTTGCTTTACAGGAAACTTATTTCTGATTTATTTTTTATTACGACTCAAATTTATTACAACATGGTATTTAGAGAGTGACCTGAGCCCTCTGCCTGGACAGCATGATCCTTGTCAGATATGTTCTGGGAAGGCATCTATGGAATTTCGAGTGTTGTGTAAAACCAGTCAAGGCATCAGAATTAACTTCCAGACCATAGGGTTGGTCTGTAGTTTTGACAAATGAAAAGAACAGTGAAATATTATACACTAGTAAACAAAATAAGTTTGTCTTGCATAGAAGATAACCCAAGAATTCTATTTCCCCTCTTTGCCAGGGAATTCTGTTGTTCTCCTCATCCTTTAATGAGAGAGAGAGAGAGGTCAAAGTCACATCTAGCGGATGCCGTTTCACTCTCTATATCCAGCAGTTATAACCATCCAACAGTTTAACCATTTGCCAGCACTTGCACAAATAACTTTGTGCTCTCAAGAGGACTCCTGTTTCCTTCAAAAGAAGAAAAGGTTTTAGTGTCTCCTGTTCTCTCGTATCTCCCAAAAAAGTTCTTTGCTGTGACAAGCCTGCAGCAATTCCCAATAAAAATTTGGAACAGCGAACTACTTGTCAGGAGGAAGAGAAACTGCAAGAGAGAATTCAAGGCTGAGCTGCTACCCTCAGATTTTAAACAGATGTCGAGGGTTTCTTACCTCTGGGTACTCTGTGTGTGTACAAATGCAAGGCTTCAAAATACATGGGTTTTTTTTGGTTTCTTAATCACTAAGTTTAAAATAACTGTGGGTGGGGACTTAATGGTTGCTGTGGTTCCTTTTATTGCAGACAAATTAACCTCCCGGTGATTCGTCAGTACGTGGATTATCTGGTAAATGAGCAAAATGTGAAGAACATTTTTGGTAAGTGACAGAAACTGTGTTACAATCCTTTTACCTGGATGGGAATCCTGTGATATCTTACCTGATAGGAGCTGTAGTGGGAGGGAATGTGGATGTGGGATCATCCTAGTCATTTATATTCACCAGTGGAGAGAGTATAAGAGGTACTTAAGGCATCTGGTTTTGCCCACACCCCATTTCTGTGGGGGATAAAATAAGGTGCCTTCATAAGGTGACATTCCTAGAGATGAATGGATAATTTTGTGTTGACAGAGAAGACTCATCTGAATGATTCTTCCCAACTCAAAAATGTTAATTCTTGTCTTCAGTGAAACTGATGTGTGTAGGTGAGGCCTCAGCCAGTGCGTTGTGTTTTGTTGTGTTGAAACAGTGAATGGCACAACAGGAGAAGGCCTGTCCCTTAGCATCCAGGAGAGGAAGCAGTTGGCAGAAGAATGGATGTGCCAGGGAAAAGACAAGTAAGTAACTGAGAGGGAATGGGGAATTCCAGATCTTGTGTTATAATAATGCCTGATTGCAAAGTGAAGTGTGCTGATGCCTTTTTTTTTAGTATTTTGTTGCTGGGCTTTGTTCTCCAGCTCCTTTATCACAGAAGTATGTTTTTGCCACTGCCAGTTAGCTGGTGTCTGTTTCTGCTGCTTAGAGAGCTTGCGAGAGTCCTTCTCTTTGGTACACTGAGAGGTGGGGGGATGAGAAACGGCTTGGAAAAGAAGGGCTGTGCCCTTTGCTTAGTCTTGAGAAGAAATGCAAATAAGGAGCATTTCTGAACCTTTTAATGTATTACATTATTTGGTGTGACTGAAGCTAAGGTGTGAAGTGCTTAACTGCTTCCCTAAAGGTGCAAAATTAGTGATAGAAGAAAGAATTCAATCTAGATCTGCAGCTGTGTATCCAATTGCAGCTTCATTCTCACTTTCTTGTACCTGTCATAGCCTTGTACCCCTCACTGCTGCCTTTCTTTTGGATGCTGGGTCAGAGGATGTGCAGAGGAGGAGGTGTTTTGGGGGAGAAGGATAATAAGGAGAAATAAACTGGTGTGAACGATCACAGCCTTCAGATCCATAGCTTATATATCCATGTCTCCTATGGATATAAAGGAGAAAAACAGCAATGGGATTGATGGCCTGGAACATGGAGGATTCCCTTCGCAGGAGCAGACAAGCAGTCGAAGGTGCTGCTGTGAGGTTGAACTCTTCTGGTAGGTTTGCAGAGAAATAGGTTTAGAAAGTAAAGATATACTTTGATTTCCTTTACTTTTCCCAGCGTCCCCTTAAATCCTTGCTGTCTTAATTTCTATTTCCTAATAAAATGCTGAGATTCATCCCTCCTGACAGCCTTGCAAGTACAACAGCAAGAAGTCACATGTGATTCATGTTTACAAATGTGTTTTCTTTCTTCCACCAGCGCTTGTCACTGTCAGCATTTTCTCCATGTTTCTGCTCATCAGGTCAATGCAGGCTCAGCTCTTTTTTTAGGTTCTTGTTCTGTGGCTACCTGGGCTGAAGTGAGTAATTTTGCAGCCTGGTAGTTCACCAACCTCCCCAAAATCTTCTGAATTTGTTTTTTTGTGCAGATTGGACCATGTGATCATTCATGTGGGAGCACTGAATCTGCCAGAGTGCCAAGAACTGGTGTGTATATGATATTTTTCACTCTGTATGTGATAAATAGAAGGAGATGTACCCTCAGATAGTTTTCACTCTGTCTTTTATAGGCAAGACACGCAGCAGCCATAGGTGCTGGTGGCATTGCTGTCATAGCCCCCTTCTTCTTCAAACCCACAAACAAAGGTGAGTAGATGTGATTGCTGAGGCCTTTTTATTACCCTCCCAACCTTTATCACAGATAAAGGATTAATGCTACCTACTTTCTTTGGAAAATATTCTGGTGATAATGTTTGCACAACTGTAATGGAAAAGCAAAACCTGCAAGAATCATTTTTTAAAGATGAGAGCAGAATTGTCCTAGTAAGAAGTGGGAAGGATGTCTTTTGGGATGTATTTTGTTAGCCTTTTGTAAAAAGAATTGCTTTTGGAAATTAGAAAACTAAAGGATAGTCTAGTTAACTAGTCTGTGTTCTGAATAGATAGTTTGGGGTTCACGCTTGATCTGGGCCCCACTAGGAAGCAGCTGGTTCCATGCTGACCCTTGCTGGGCACTGACCAAGTTGAGCAACTGCTGATACACAGGTGTGGCTCTTGTTACTGAGGTGATCAGGTTTGGTTCTGTCTGTCTAAGGTTACTTCAAAACTTGCAAACTGAGTATTTTCCCCTTAAGATCCTGACAATAATATAAAAGAACCACAGAAAGTGGAGGTTTGTAAAAGTAGTATTAAAAGTTGTCTGAATGAATTCTGAATGGAAATGTTCGTATGGAAGCACTAGAAGAAACCAGAGTAAGTTGCCAGAATGGCTGATAGTGACAGCCAGGACACAGTCAGTGGCAATCAGACTGGTACTCACAGAGGAACAGCACAAAAGTCAGCAGAAACCTCACTGAGAGTAGGATCGCAGTGAGGGTTCAGCACTGTTTTTTGCCATTCTTCTTCCTTTTGTGTCAATGAGAAAATTGCCTAGATCTGTGAAGGATGCAATGAGCAAGATTTTCGGGAAGAATGTCAACCATAACAACTCTTCGATTCCTAAAATGGTGCAAAAAAAATTGCCCAAAACCCTGTTCACGAAGCAATACCTCAGGGACGTGAACGTGAACTTGATCCCTTGTTCTCTGTTGCACAGAAGTGATCCTGCTGAGACCACTTGGCACACAGGTCCGGCACATGTGAGAGCATGCCTGAGTTACACCTGTAAGAGAATGAGTGGGAGCTACTGAAATTGGTTTGGTTTAAAAGAAATATTGTCTTTGCCTTTCTTAAGGTCTTCCCATGATTTAATGTCACATTTAATATGACACGTGAAGGGTTTTTTATGCCTTGCTGTGTGTGGTGCACAAGCTAAGGCCTCTCCACAGCCCCTGTGCTGTGAGTCTGAACTGTGTCTCCCTATGGATAGTCTCCTTCTCTTACGGGATACCTGATGGTTTCCTTCTAGATGAGCTGGTTGCGTTCTTACAGAAGGTTGCATCTGAAGCCCCTGAGGTTCCATTTTATTACTATCACATTCCTCTTCTGACGGGTGTGAAGAGTAAGTACAGAATACAGATCTTTGGTTATTTGCTCTGGAAGGCAGGTTATATGGTGTTTCTGAAAGCATGGATTTATATTTAGTCTTAAATGTGTTGTTGCTGGTTCATTCCTAAACTTTTTCTGATCTGGTAAAAGAGTCTTACTCTTTGTTGTCTTACTTGTTTTAGAGCTGTATAGTTTACTAGGCTTAGTCTGAAAGTGAACAACTTGTAAAATATGAAGTCTTTCTCTTGGGAACAAGGCGGGGAACTCTCCCAGAACAGGTCTGCGTTGCCTCATATGAGATTGTTATTCTGCACAGTTCGTGTGGAAGAGTTGCTGGATGGGATAAAAGCACAGATCCCCACCTTCCAGGGTGTGAAGTTCAGTGACACAGACCTCTTGGACCTGGCACAATGCATAAACAAGAATGAAACAGGGGAGTTTGAATTTCTTTATGGAGTGGATGAGGTAAGAGGCTTCTCTTACAAGTAATTTCTTCTAAGGTATTCTCTTACTTCAGCCTTGGGGAAGAAGTAACCCTGGACGCTCAGTGCAAGGCAGTTTTGCTGCTCCCTCCCACCACCCCTTATTTTCCTTTCTTTTATAACATGAAGTAATTTTTTTTTACTTTTTTTTTCTCCCTCCACCCCAAACTAGCAACTCTTGGGTGCACTGGCAGTAGGGGCAAATGGAGCTGTTGGAAGGTCAGTATGGCTTGGACTCCTTCCCCTCACACATACACTGTGCTGTTTTATCTTCCACTATCTGCATAGTATTTCCCTGACTCTCTTCAGTCACGGCAGTGGAGGATTTTGCAGGATAGGGATGTACAGAGGGAAACAGACGCATAATCTAGCCCCAGTCCTAGTGATGGGACAGTCATATAACCCAGGATCTCAGATTATGTTCCTGTGGGTGATCATTACTAAGCTGACCCAAAGGTTTCAATGTACTTTTTATCCTCATGGCAACTTTTGAAGTAGGTAATCACTTCTGTCTTCATTGGGTAAGGAACCAAAACCCAGAGAGGTTAAAATTGTTAGTTCACATGAGCAGTCTGTGAGGAAAAGGGCTGTGCTGAATTTAATTTCTAATTTATCCTCTGCCCCTCATATCAGGCTAATTAGATGAATTACTGTGTGATACCTGTATTCCCATCTAGGCAATCCATTAAATGAACAAGCAACTGGAAAATATAGTGATTGACATTCCTTATTGCCTGATGATGTCTTTTTATTTTTAATTTTGAAGAGCAGTTCCATTTGGAAAGAACTAGAAAGAGAAATCAGCTCTCTTAATTCTTCCATGGAGCTTGGCATACTTCAGATGCTTCACAATAGATTGCATCACACATAAATTGCATGAATTTCTCTCATAATGATGACAACGTCAACAGCAAAAGCCTGTGGTTACTTCTTTTGTTTCACTGGTTTTAAGTTCCTTCTTTGCATTTACCAATTCTATTTTTGGTTTGGTTTTTTGACAGTACATACAACTATTTGGGCCGACAAACCAATCTGATGTTGCAAGCCTTTGCAAAGCTAGACCTTGCCTTGGCACAGAAATATCAGGTACAGCATCTTCCTGGGCCTGACTGGGAGCGACCTTCTTTCCCTTCGAGCTTTACTGTGGCTGTCCTCTGTGTGGTTCTGTCATCCATACTGAGGCAGCTTTATTAAAGAAAAATTCTTTCATCTCCAACTCCTCTTTTTGTTATTCATCCCTCCTCACTTACTTTTTTGACCATTCCTTACTACCTTTTAACCAAGACCTTCTAATCACTTACCCTTCAGCTCTAATCTTACCCATGCAAGTGAGCAATGATATAAATATAGTAGCTTTAGATGCTTTTACACCGTCAAATTTGAGGCTATTAATAAATTACTGTTGTTCTTTTCTAGTTTCTCACTGGAGAATTTCTCAACTTTGTCATCAAACTGGGTAAGTAAACTGGGTAAACACTGCCTATTTCCCTCATTATATCTAAAAGTGCAAACTTCATGCTCCTCAAACTCTCATGTTGCTATACTCTTAGAACTTCCTTCCTGAAAGATTTTTGCAGTGAAAAACTGTTGCATCTGCTGTTTCCCAACTTAGTAGCAGCTGGGAGCTCAATAAAGGGAGCTGACCAAGCATCCCTGACAGATTCCACTTCCCTTCCTTCCTTCTGCTGTGAAATCTCACAGATTTAAAGCTGTTACTCTGTGATTTACACTTGTTCTTATCCTGACTCTTTCTGTGGGTTGGTTTTTTTGTTAGACTTTTTTTCCTTCTGTCTCCAAAAACTCATTTCCAGCTTTATTTGTACAGTAATTTTTCTCAAATGGTGCTGCCTAAGTAGAAGAACAGCTCTGATACTTCTCTCTCCTGCCTTGCTGCCTAATAGGAATTTTGTTGAAGGTTGTACAAAGCCAAAACATTTTAAAATTGAATGATTTCTAGAAACAAAATCAAGTTTAAATATAAAAAGCAATTAAAACCAACAGAGTGGTGTAGGGAGACTGAAAAAGACAGGAAATGTTTAAATTAAATTATATCAGACATTTAACGAAGAGAACTGTTTACTCCGGGTTTGCTGTACATATGCAAGCCCTGATGAATCTTGCCAAGCTTTAGAGCCTGGTTGTATTTCTTGGGTTCAAAGTCTGAGGAATTGCATTATTTTTTAGCCTTATAGATAAAGAGGCAAACACTAAATATCCAGAAGTGTTACGAATGGATGTGGGGGTTTAAATAAGTCCTTGCCTTTTGCCCAGGCCTCTGGCAGCATGCAGTAGCTTTATTGAGATGGCCAGCGCCCCAAAACCCACTCTCGTTTGCAGGTTCTTTAATAATGGCTGATTCAGTCTATTATAGAATGAATTATTTATTTAATAGACAGGAAACTAACAGACATAAGCCTTAAAACAAACTAATACTACACAGGAATAAGACAAAAAAAGAAACTACTACTAGATTTATACAGCGCAAGTTTAAAGGTACCTATTAATGTTACAGCTAGTGAAGAAATAATATAACTTAGGATTCAATGTATCTTACCATCCAGTTGATAGGGTACACATCAAAATCCTTTCTCCCAGTTCCTAAGAAAGTAACCACGAAACTGCGTCCAGTATTTGAGGAGAAGTCTCGAGCACTTCAGGGTGTGAGTGTAAGAGGCTTCTACCTTTGTGATACATGTATGTGCTTTTATAGTTTGTAAAACAGTGTCTCTCAGTCAGGAATATTTATTTTTCTTTATCTCTCCCCACTTCTGCTCTCCAGACTGAGATGTTGATTTTGAGCTGTTTTGGCATTAGAGATGACCCCTTTGGTGCCAGAGATGACCCCTTGCTGGCCTTTCAGCCCCTGGGTTATCTCTTTCCATATGCATCAACCATCTGTGACAGAGGGGGGCGGGGTGGGGTAGATGTCCTGCCACAAAAGGTACATAAGGAGTCGTGAGCTATGGACAGAGGGCAGGATGTTGCTACTCCCAAGGCTTGGCTCTGTGTGAGTCTGCATCGGGGGATAAATGCTTATGACTACATATGAATAAATGTAGTAAGTAGGCGTAATTTTTACTGCGGTGTCGTTCCTGTCTGCAAGCACAGTTACCTCTCTTCAGTTACCCTGTTCTCACTTCCAAGAAGTGCTTGAAGCCTGGTTGATACTGGATTACACAGAAAATCTGTGCTGCTGCTTTTTTGGACACTTGTATTGAGGCTGCTTTAAGGAAAGGAATCTGTAAATGTCCTGATTTTGCTTTTGTCTGCCCAGGTTTTGGTGTTGCACAGACTAAAGCTGTAATGACTTTTGTTTCTGGCATTCCCATGGGACCTCCACGGCTTCCGCTTGTTGATGCCTCCAGTGACTTCATCGTCAAGGCCAAAGCCAAGCTGGACAGTATTGTGTGGCCTGATGGTGACTGATCACAGAGTTATGGAATCATTAAGGTTGAGAGAGACCTCTAAGATCATCAGGTCCAACCATTAACCTGACACTCCTGGGTCCACCACTAAGCCACATCCCCAAGTGCCACATCTATGATGTTGTTCACTTCCATGTCAATCTGGAGGTTCCTTTTCTAGGATTCTCTGCCATATGGCACATCCCCTACCTGACCGGCAGGATTTCTTTCAGGGAACTGGCAATGTACCCAAGCTTCTTCCTGTTAGGGCTGGCTTTGCTGGGGCACATGTGGTCTCACATTTTACAATGTTCCCCTGGAGCTCTGCACATTCCAGGGCTGCCTGGGATTATTTAATTAAAAAATAGCAAATTTTTCCCAGTTGGAGGAGAGGGCCGATGACTTTTGCCTAGAAAGGAGGAAGATCTGTCTCTACCGACTCTCAGCTGGATGGTGTTTTGTCCTCTCCATGAGGACACTACTTTGTGGGTTTAAACAATGGTATGACGTCATCAGGTTGCTCAGGCAACCTGTTCATCAGAGTCACTGGGACATTGTCTGTGCATGTAAAATCCTGCTTCCGTCTGATCTCTATGTATACACACCTTAATGCAAAATTAAAAAAAGAAATCCCTTTTGTAACAGCAAGCTTTGGATCACTAATAAGCAGGTATTTCTCCATTTTTTCCCTTAGGACAGAAACAAAGCCACGATTGAGCTGTGCACCTCCATGTGGCAGTGCAGAATAATGTCATGCAGGTTAGGAAGGCATAGAATCATAGAAACCTAGAATGGTGTGGGATGGAAGGGACCTTAAAATCATCCCATTCCATGCCCTGCTATGGGCAGGGACACCTTACACTATCCCAGGTTGCTCCAAGCCCTTTCCAGCCTGGTCTTGGACACTTCCACGGATCCAGGGGCAGCCACAGCTTCCCTGGGCAACCTGTGCCAGGGCCTCCCCACCCTCACAAGGAAGAACTTCCCAGTATCCCATCTGACCCTGCCCTTTGGCAGTGGGAAGGCATTCCCGCTTGGCCTGTCACTTCAGGCCTTGTCCCAAGTCCCTTTCCAGCTCTCCTGGAGCCCCTTTAGGCACTGGAAGGGGCTCTAAGGTCTCGCCTGAGCCTTCTCCTCTCCAAGGTGAATACCCCCAGCTCTCCCAGCCTTGTCTCCAGAGCAGAGGGGCTCCAACCTTTGGAGCATCCTCAAGACCTTCTCTGGACTCGCTCCAACAGCTCCATGTCCTGATGTTGAGAGCCACAGAGCTGGAGGCAGCTCTGCAGGTGGGGTCTCACCAGAGCAAGTCACCTAATGTCACATTGAAAGGTGCATTTTTTTGTGTCCCGGGCTGAACCTCCTGCTGGCTGATGG
Source organism: Cnemophilus loriae (assembly GCA_013397755.1). NCBI lineage: Eukaryota > Metazoa > Chordata > Aves > Passeriformes > Corvidae > Cnemophilus > Cnemophilus loriae. The sequence continues at coordinate 143,679 of VZTF01006174.1, forward strand.
TCCCTGTGGCTGACACACAAGGGGTCCCATGTCCTGACTGCTCCTCATGAAAAGAATGATTGCAAGGGGGCTGGAAGGAAGGAAGAGAGAGCCGGGATGAACTGGGGCACTTGGGTGATTTTGCCACAACCAGTGGCACCA
>VZTF01006176.1:0-55524 GCA_013397755.1 Cnemophilus loriae
GCTCCCTCTCGCCACCCGCGCCCGGCCGCCCGCGGAGCTGGGCGGGCAGGTGAGTCTCTGCGGGCCGAGCGCAGGCGCTGCGGGCCCGTCCGGCGGGGGCGGCCGCGTGACCTTGCGGCGGCGCCAGGGCCCGAGCCGGGGCAGGAGTCGCATGGCGGGGGCTGTGCCGGGGCCCGAGNTCGATGGGGCGGCTGCACGTCACCCGGCCCCAGGGAGTGGGGAACCCGCGTGGGGCAGGTACTTGCCCTGCCAGATGTTCCGCACGGCAGGGGGAGGTTTCCGTAGACGGTACCGCCGGCTGGAGGCTTCTGTTCCTTTTCTGTCCCATTAAATCTGGAGCCTTTTTTTATCGCGCTACATTCTGTCCTTTTAAACCATTTTAAAAGAACGGAAATTAGAGTGGGTCTTTTCACTGACCCCAAAGCTGCCTCATGTCGTACCTGTGTGATGCGTGTTACAGGCACTGTGGTGTTCTTCCTGACAGGTCTGTGTTCAGGTACGGCTTTTTGCCAGCAAAGTGGATTTTTGTACCAGTTGGTAATCTGTAGCCATTCCAGGATTTGGTTAATCGAAACAGGTACAATTTCGGGAAACAGTTTTATCTCCTTTACTGACTGAAAATCTAGGTACCAGAGATGTTTCTGTGATCCCAGGCTGTCATTTCTAGCCTAAATGCTTGAAAATAAATCAGGAGGGATATCTGAAAGTTGATGAGTCCAAGTTCAATAAAATACATGTCACTAGACTACAGAATTTTCGGTTGTATGCAGTAGGAGAATTAAACAAAATGGTAAAGCAATGGTAACGACTGGAGTTAACTTTTCGTTAAGTATCTGTACAGCAGCTTGTAAGGGAGCATCTCTCTAACTAATGCTTTTGACCTGGGTTCATTTAATTTTCTGTAATGAGTAAAGATCCTTTTGCAGAACCAGTTTCCAAAAAAAAGTGAAGTGAGAAGGCTTAAGCAAAGATCAGTCATAACATATTTCTTTCTTTTAATTTTTGTCTGACTTCTAAAGTTTCGTAGTAGTAAATGAACGTGGCTTAGATGAATGCCTGTTATTTGACCTAACTCAGCTTGCGGAAGAGTTCAGTAGTTTACACTCTTGCTGATAACTTTGTGGATGTCTCCTCAATGGAAGTAAAATTTTACTTGAGCAAGCTGAGAGTGAAATTTGTTTGCCAGTAATTTTAAGGTCAAGTTGGGAATGAGGCTAGGGTAGTAATTTCTCATAACGGTACTGCCTTGACTGAAATGTAGGAAGCATGTAATTAATTCTTACCTTTAATTGGCTAAGCTCTCTGTAGCACTTTCTTTTGCTCCTGTAGTTCCTGCATGACCTAGGCAATGATATTGACTTAAGTTCTCTCTCTTGGCTGGGAAAGGAGAACACAACCCATAATTTAATAGTGGGGGATGATAAATTCTCTGTAACCACATATTTATTTATAACTGCATCTACAGAAGATAGGTATTGTCTGTAGCTGTACTTTGTCAGACTGACAGGCTGACTCTAGCTGTCCTGCCTGTGTGACACTGTCTTGTACACATGTGAGCACTTGCATTGTGAACTGAGCTAAAGAACATGGGACAGGGGAAGGATTTATTGCTCAGCCCTAGAAGTGGTTGTTGTCAGTATTTAAACTTTGCTCTTGATGGTTGTCTAGTTGCATGGATACAGTGGGGGTTTTTTTAAATCTGAAAGAAGAGGAACGATTGCACATCCTTTGGACTGGTGCATCATACTGAGAAGTCTTGTGAAGTGCTTATGAGTTCATTGCACTTCTGAGTAAGTCTATTCTGTTCTTTTTTTGCTTCAATTAATTGCTTGTCTTCATACTTCTGTTCCTTGCTTGCCTACGGGTTTATTTTGACTCCTTGTACTTCCTGCAGGAAAACACTTTCTTCAGGTGAGAAATGGTGGCTTGGAACTCTTGGTTTGTCCTTGCTGTCCAAATACCAATAGCTACATGGTCTGTAGATTTCTAAAGACCTTTTGGAGCTACTGGCATTCCAGTATTTTTGTGACTGCAAACACCAGGCTTAAATGATCATGCACGCATGGATGTATACAGTGTCTGTGCTGACTGGCTGCAGATAATAATGCATATTGCAATATAAACACTCCTTTCTGAGGTATGTTAGTTTGTTGACATGCCTGTGTGTGTTTTTACTGGGCTTGAGAACTTTCAACCGGCCTTATTTAAGTGTAGCCAGCTACAGTCTGCCTTATTTTTTCATAAGTCTACCTGAAATGGAGTTCTTAAAATTGGTTAAAAGGAAATTGATTAAGAAGGAAAACTGTCTCCATCCGTGTCTTCAGCTTGGTAGCCTGTATTAATGGAAAGAGAGGAAGCACTATTGCTTATTGTGTGGGGAGTTTTTTGTTTTGCAGAGGTGTTTGTTTGGTTGTTGTTGTTTTTTGTTTTTGTGGGTTTTTTGTTTGTTTTTTTAATATGAAGTTAGCACCAAAGAGCTTTCCTGATCCCATTGCTGATGTTAAAATGCTAGTTTTAAAATTGACTCGCTTTTCTACTGCTTAAAATCAGCACTTCTTTTCCAAGGAAATGAAGAATATCCTCTTGTTCCACAGTCATTGAGTAAGGAAACTATCTTCAACAGCTTTGTGCTCCAGATGTAGAGCTGAGCATCCTTAGCCTAGACCTGTGCATCAGTGATGCAAAGACAATACTATTGGTAGGGTTTGAGTTAGAATTTTAGTTAGTCTTAAAAGCATGTGTTGGCATAGCAGGGTTTGTGAGTACACCAGGCTGTAGTTGCTTCTTCTCTATACTGTAGTTTGCTAATGGCTTTTTTTGCTCCATGATCCCATGTACTTGTATCAGTCATTTGCCTACGCTGCAGCTGTCTTCTACGGCTGGTACCAGGCTTGCAGAAATAGGCACTTACGGTTTTTTGTTTGTTTTTCCTGCTGTCCTTTCATCTCTAACCTGGGAGACAAGTCTGCAAGCAGCCTTGAAGTGCACCTCTTTATTTTCTTTAAAAAAAAAATGAAATAGAGAAGTCACATCCTTCTTACAGGGTGATGTGCACAGATGATATGTCTGCTTAATGAATTACCTTAAATAAAGACATAATTTTTCATCAGTAGTTATGGCAGTATAACTTGGAAGAGTTTCCTCTGTTTGGATGTCTTGAAAATATCCTCTTCTTTATCAACAAGTAGGGTAGATTTGGTTCTGTCAAGGCAAGAAAATAATGAAACAGAATGCCGCATCTAGGAGTCAGAACACTGTATGTTGACTGGGTGGAAACAGTGACCTGTGGGATTTTCAGCGGCCAATATTGCAGGTGCTGCAAATTATCTGTGAAAAATGTTTCTCAGACTTCTTTTTTAACGGATATTTTTACAGGTAGATTTCTTCTAGGAGTCAAAAGTCTCAAGTCCAGTTACTGCTGCAGGTACTGTAACCAGATAATTTTTGTGCTTTCTGACTTGCTCCTTCCAATTTTGGTCATAATATTTTTCGTCTGATAGCTAAAATCTGTGTTGATGCTTGGTGATAAAAAAATTCTTAGGTTCAGCATCCTGCTATAAGTGTATACTGTGCTTCTGGAACACCCAGAGCAACGTCAGAGCTGGGATATTGCAGCTGATGGTGCGGTGCTGGGTGGTAATGTAGCCAGGTAAATGGGATCCCTGCCCTATGAAGCAGGCGTTGACTGAGGGGTCAGGAAAAGGACAAACTTTTAGCCTCTGGAGGCAACTCCTGTCAAATGTGAGGGAAAGGTACTCTCTCAAAGATGATCTAATAGTGTGCCCAAGCAGGTGGAACACAGTAGAGAAAGGTATCCACTACCTGAGAGAATTAGCTGTGCTGGGGGTAATCTGTAGGGATACAAATAATGAGCAATCCTCTCTAAATCCAGATGAGGTCCTGCGTACATAAATGTTGAGCCCCAGTACTTGCTTGGCAAGTTTATTTAGAAGAGGTACTACTTTTCCCTGAGGTGGGCACACAAGAGAAATGCTGCAACATTCTCAGGAGGTTAAAAAACCAAACTTAACTGGCAAACTTTAGCAGAGCAGGAATTTGGCAAAATTTAAAACCAGTCAATCAGAATAAAGCATTTCACTTAGCGAACTCTACCCATCCAACCTTAAATTACCCATATTCCAAGAAGAGGAAGTTAGGAGTGAAAAAGAGAGAAAACCAAGATACAGCTACCATCTTTGATCCCAGTGCAATCTCAGCTATCCAAGGACGATAACGAAGTGACCACATCCATCTCAGAGCAGTTGGTTTTATCTGCTCTATCCTTCTGTGGCTATGCCTCCCAGGCTGGACTTCGGTTATCCAGCCACTCTAAGGCTAGATTGAGGCTGCAGGCATGGGGGCATTGCTTTCAGTGTGCCCATGCCTGATGATAGTTCTGGGCTGGACTAGAGGTTCCTGGAGGCGGGGGTGTGAAATGGAGCAGTGCACCTCCCACTTTCCGCAGAACTTGCGCTGTCCCCTCATTTTCAGTTGATTTGAGCCAGTAACCATTTTCTCTAGTTTTTCACAACAATCCGTGTGGCAGAAGTTTGTATGGCGTGCGCCATTGTCATATACCAGCGCGTTGGCATTGATGTCAATGAAAGAAGGAGAGCAAGAAGTGCTCCAGGTCACTGCCTGACTCTGGCAATATGAGATCATCTTTTTTCCTCCTGACTGACCTATGGCTCGGCTGTGGACTGTCCAAGACTCTGGGCAGACTTGAAAGACTTGAGCAGGTTGGAGAGGAAATGTCCCAGAGTTCTATATGGCCAGTGCGTGAGTGCAATGGAGAGTGGAGACTGACAGCGAGCCATTGTGGCCTGAATGAAGTCACACCATCACTGAGTGCCGCTGTGCGAGACATGCTGGAACTTCAGTATGAACTGAAGTCCAGGGCAGCAGAGTGGTGCCACCACTGAGATTCCCAGTGCGTTCTTCTCCATTCCTTTAGCAGCAAAGTGCAGGCTACTGTTTGTGTTTACCTGGAGGGGCATGCAGTACACCTGGAATTGACTGCCCCAGAGGTGGAAGCACAGTCCCACCATTTGTCATGGACTGATGCAGCCTGGACTGGGAAAGGGTGAGGCTCCAGAACATTTGCAGTACATTGATGACATCATTGTATGGGGGCAACACAGCAGAGGAGGTTTTTGAGAAAGGGGAGAAAATAATCCAAGTTTTCCTGAAGGCTGTGTTTGCCAAGATCAGGGACTTGCCCAGAAAATTCAGTTCCTAGGAATAAAATGGCAAGATGTGGATGTTGTGAGAGTCCAGTGGATGTGGTCATCAAAATAGTGTGTCCAGTCAGCAAAAAGGAAACATAGGCTTTCTTAGGCACTGTGGTTTTTTGCAGGATGCATATTCCGTAAGATAGTCAAGATTGTAAGCCTTCTCTGTTATGTGACACAGGAGAACAACAATTTTAGGTGGGGTCCTGAACCACAACGAGTTTTGGATAAATCAAACAGGAGATTGTTCATGCAGCAGCTGTTGGGCCAATCAGGACAGGATGAGATGTGGAAAATGTGCTCTACATTGCATCTGGGAAGCATGGTCCTTCCTGTAGTCTCTGACAAAAAGTACCCATGGGGACTTGAAGACAACCTCTGGGGTACTGGATTTGGTGATAAAGAGGATCTGAGGTCTGTTATACTCCAACTGAAAAAGAGATCTTGGCAGGTTACGAAGGGGTCGGAGCTGCCTCAGAAGTGATTGACACTGAAGCACAGCGCTTTCTGGCAGCCTGACTGGCAGTGCTGGACTCGATGTCCAAGGGAAATTTCCTTCTACACATCGTGCCACTGATGCCATGTGGAGTCAGTGGATCACTCTGACCACACAGTGAGCTCAAATAGGAAACCCCAGTCACCCAGGAATCTTGGAAATCCTCACAAAGTGGCACAAAGGCAAAAATATCGCGAGTACCATCAGAAGAAGAGGAGGAAAAGGTGCCATCGTGCTAAGGAGGCCCTACCATATAATCAGCTACCAGAAAATGAAAAGCAATGCTCTCTCTTCACTGCTGTTTCCTGTCATATCATAGGGACAAATTGAAGATATAAAGCTGCCATGTGGAGTCTTACACAGTGAGTTGCAGAAGCTATTGAAGGACAAGGTGGTCAGGTTGCAGAGCTGAAAGCCATCCAGCTGTCTTCAGACATTGCTGAATGAGAGAAATGACCAATGTTCTACCTCTACATTGACTTGTGGATGGTGGCAAATGCTCTGAGGGGGTGGCTGGATGAATGGAAAAACACCCATCTGGAAACCCATCTGGGCTGCTGAAGTGTGGCAAGACATGGCTGCCTGGGTAGAGAAATTGACTGTAAAAGTACATCATGTAGGTGTGCACATACCCAAGAGTTGGGCTACTGAAGAGCATTGCAACAATGGACAGGTGGATCAGGCTGCCAAGGTTAAATTGCCTCGGGTGGATTATTTCTGGCTCAGTGGGTGGCCCATGACACCTCATGTCATCTGGAAAGAGATGCAGCATTACAGATGGGCTCATGACCATGGGGTGGACTTAGCCATGGACACCATCTCCCAGGTTATCCATGACTGTGAAACGTGTACTGCAGTCAAGCAGCGCCAAGTGAGTACAGCCCCTGTGGTATGGGGGGCGATGGTCAAAATATAAATCTGGGGAGGCCTGGCAGATTGATTCCGTCACACTCCTCTGCAGACCAGCCAAGGCAGGTGTTAGTGCTGACAGTGGTGGAAAGCACCACTGGATAGTTGGAGATGTACCCCATGCCTTGCGGCACTGCCCAGAACACCATCTGGGCCTTGAAAAACAAGTCCTGTGGCAACCTGGCACTCCAGAAGGAATTGAGTCGGACAGCAGCCTCATAGACATCTGGGCCAGAGAGTATGGGATGTAGTGGGTGTATCATATTCCTTACCATGCACCAGCCTCTGGAAAAATTGGACAGCATAATGGACTGTTAACAACCATATTGAAAGCAATGAGTGGGGGAACCTTTAGACGTTGAGACCTACATGTAGCAAAAGCCACCTGGTTAGTTAACACTTGAGGCTCCACCTATCAAGCTGGGCCTTCACAATCAAAACCTTCACATTCTGTACAAAGGGATAAAGTCCCCATGAGGGATAGAATATGAGGAATATATTAGGGAAGACAATTTGGTTTAGTCCTACCTCAGACAAAGGGAAGCCCATCTGTAGGATTGTTTTTGCTCAGGGACCCGGTGCACTTGGTGGGTAATGCAGGGGACAGGGAAACATGATGGGTACGTCCAAGGGATTTGATTTTTGGGTGAGAAGAGTCTGTAATGTTGAATTGTATAATACTGGTTGCTGAATGATAGTGCCACTGTGTGCCATAACTACCGTGGAGAAGGTATATAGACTGCTCCAGATATACCAGTCATAAACTCCTGATGCAGTTTAGAGCCAGCCTTCCTGCCCTAGAAGACCTCTAGGGTGGATGGAACCCACAGTCTTGGACTAAATGAACTCAGCAGACACTTGGAGGGACAGTCATTCATTGACAATGGAAATGATACCTCTGCTTGTGTAGATATCTATGTCTGTGTAATGTACATATATGTGTGTGTGTGTATAGTTGGAAGGGGTTGTTTTGGGCATGATGTATGTGGTATAGAATAAGAGATGGATAATGTCCTGGTTCTGGCCAGGACAAGGTTAATTTTTGTAGTAGCCAGAAGAGGATGTGGCTAGAATTTGATGTGAATATGCAGAGGGAGCGTCTGTGTGTCTGTAAGAGTCTCTTAAGCATCTCTCTGGTTTGGATTACAGCAGCCTGCTGACCTGTACTGAAATTCTGTGCCACTTCACATCATTTTCTGGGAACGGGGGAAGGAGTCCCTTCCAGGTTGGGGTGGCATGGCTGTGATCGGGCTGTGTCAGGCTCCACAGTGAGCATTCACGTGTGAACTGCTTGCCTCTCTTGTACACTTGTGTTCTTAATACCATTGCAATTACGGTTCATTTTCTTATCTTACTGCAGTTTTCAGTAAGTTGTTCTTATCTCAACCAATGGTCTTTACCTTTTGTGCCTCCAATTCTCCTTTCAGTGGGAACACTTGATGGAAGAATACCATTCCTAAACCACAACAGGTTCTATGCAGCTTCAGTTCAGGTAGAAACAGTCAGAAATGTCATTGAAGTGCCCAGTCTGCAGCCTAAATTTGGCTTCTGGAAACAATTCAAATGGCTGTCTTTTCCACTCCGGCAGTGTGAGGAAGCCTGCGTGTATTGACGGGAATTGGATTTGTGGGTGAAGAAGCGGTTCTGGAGAAACTCTTCTCATTCATTCTTGTGTTAGCAAAACACAGCTCCTTCTGCCATGTGTTGAATGTAGATTATCCAGCTGAGGATGTCTCCATTGACAGAAGAGGACTGCTGAGTTAATGCGTAGTTAGTTAATGCTGCAGTACCTGTTGCACCAAAGTAGCAGTAATGATAAAGTTACTGGTGACTTTTAGTTGACAAGAGATAAAAAAATGATGGAGAAATCTGATGTGAATATACAGAGAGAGTGTCTGTATGTCAGTAAGGATCTCTTAAATGTCTCTCTGATTTGGATCACAGCAGCCTGCTGACCTGTACTGAAATATTTTCAAATTGAATTTTTGTTCCAGAGGTGTTATTCTATTATGGGGATACTGTTGACTGTAGAGAGAATGTTTTTTTGAACTCTGAACTACTTTTAAGCTCAGAATTCACATGATTTTTATTTTTCCTTTCCTGTAGTTTACTGCACTGTTTGGAATGTTTGCAACAACATAAACAAGTTTCTTGGTGAGTATACGCATGGATCCTTTTTTTTGTTAATTGTAGCTTTTCTTTAAGCTTTTGAAATTTTGCTTTAAAATTCAGGTTTTTCTTAAATACTGTCCACAGTGCCTCTGCAAGACTTACCTGCATTAAATTCTTACATTCCTAAAGGCTGCCATTTTTTCCTTAAACTGAAAATACACAGTCTCATTAAAGTAGGTTTTCATTAACGTAGCTTTATTTAGGAAAACCCTGATTTATTTTGTGTGACTGAAACCTTTTTCCAAATTCTTTTTGTTTGTTCAGTGCTTAGGTGCTTGTTTTTTATCTTTAGCGTGTTACAGGAAAAGAGAGAGGGGAAACCAGAACAGCTAAATGGGACATGATCAAATGACTGAAAATAATTGTTTTCAGTAATGACTATTTATTTCTTTAATTGCACTTGGTAATTCAAATAGATTTCATTATAAAAAAATCTTTTTTTTTGTTCTGTTGAGTTGCTTATATTCGTAATTTCTGCTTCCATGTTGGTCTATCACCATCTCAGCACCAGTTGAAACTGACAGCACAGTTACATGAGATGTTGCTGAGGGGATGAAAGTGGCGTTCTCCAGGCCCTGTAATCTCAGGAAGAGAGTGAGGATCTTGTTGAGAGGCTCACTCATGTAACACCTTTTCAGTTTTGTCACAGAGTACTTTGAGAAAGTCTTGGTTCTGCCTGAGGAGAAGAGCAAATGTGGATTTTTACTGGTGTCAGTTCTCTTAATCTACTTGTATAAACTAGAGTAAAAGTAGGAGACTGAAATCAAGTACTCAGGTCTTATGGTTTGAGGGAATGTCTGTGGTGAGGAGTCGGCTGCTCAGCATTCTTGTTACAGAGATGTCAAGTATCGGTTCAGGATCCAGTTTCTGTTGTTACGTGGCTCAGACTTTGCCTGCGTAGTTGTTAATTGAATCTGGGAAGCTTTTAAAGCAAGCAAGTACTGGTGAATGTGTAGTTGAGGATGCTACATCGTGCAAATAAGAACTGTGTGTAGTCCAGTGTCTTGTTTGAAATGGGTATTTTGGATAGAAGAAGGAGGGTGATGCAGTATTCCTTGAAATTTGTTGCAGTGTCAGAAGGTCTTCCTGTCCAGTTTGTCTTTCATGTTCCTGCTCCTGTTACTTAAAAAAAAAAAAAAAAAAAATCCCAAACCCAAAAACTTGCCCAAAGGTCTAAGCATTGTGGTTTGAAATACCAGGGTGAAGGACATCATCTGAAACTTACGGTCACATCCAAAAACAGTCACCTGCCTGTGAAATGGTACACAAAAACAATATGAGGCAGGAGCAGACATCCTTGGATGAACAGAAGCTGTTCTTGGGTTAACATGTTTAGCAGGTGTAGGGGTTTTAAATCCGTTTTTATGTGTAGGGTAAAACACAGTAAGGCATACTTCATGGCAGTACTGCTGCTGTAGTCAAAACCTGCTAGGCAGAGGGTGTTTTGTCTGCCGGCAATAAAAGTCTGTTGTAATCAGCTTCCCATGATAGTGCCAATACAGTTTTCAAGTGGTGCTTGTAAGACTTCCACTTAGTCTTCATAACATGCCATTAAGATTATACAGTATAAATGGTGTCTGTAAATACTGTTTTGCAGTCTGATATCATACCTTTTCTCATCTGCAGGTGTGTGGTTTCAGCACAGCATGGCTGTGGTCATCCACTTGCAAGGTGTTCCGATTGTGGTGGGAACCATGGACTTCTCTGGACTGACCATTCCCGATGGGGGCATACATATTGTAGGGGGTGAACTGGGTGAGGCTTTCATCGTTTTACCACTGATGAAGATGTGAGGCTGGTGTTGTGGGTGCAGATCATAAAAGTAAAAGGTCAAAACTAAATATTGCAGAGTAGAAAAAAACCCGATGTACAAAATGTGACTGGACTTAGTCCTTGGCAGTTTCATACGTAGATGTGCCAGCAGGTTTGGAACAGTGGTGCTGGAGAGGATGACAAAGTCAGTCTTAGCCTTAGGCTCTGTGGAATCAACTGTAAACGCGCTTTGTCCTAGAAGGAAACAAAACAAGCTTGTGTTGCTTGTGTAGGAGTGGCAGTGCTGCCTGCAGTGCCCCAGGTCAGCAACATCTGTGCTGCATCTCCAGGGAACACAAGACAATCTGGCTAGTTGCTTTTACTTCTTCGTTTTGCCAGTGCTTTTTATTACCTGTCCTACCCTGTAGTCCTGCTGAATCACCACCAAGCTACTGAGTGCCTCGTAGGAATTGGGACAGCAAGCTTCCCATCCAGAACAAAACATAAATTTTCAGTACAAAATAGTATTACATTTATGCAAACTGTTGAAGTTGACTGTGCTGCTTTATCAGGTCGGAGAACTATGGGGGTTTTTTTCATGGTGTTCCTCTTTTTTTCTTTATTGTATCCTTGTGGCAGAGGGAGGGAAATCCCTGGATTTGGCAAGGATGCACAAAAGAATGAAGGGAATAGGCTGAATTGTGGAAGTGAATTGCATTTCTTCTGAGCTGCTTGTGAAGCAGCACTGAGACAGTATGAAGTTGGAAAGTGGGCCTGATTTCAAGGAAGGGGTTTTGTTATGACACTTTGTAAAGGAATGGTTTAATCACTCCGCAGGGATTTGGAAAATAGTTTTTGCCAGGGTAGGTGTGGTTTGGAAAAGGCTGCAGTAATTTTGCACAGAGGAAATGGTAGAGGCTGTTATTAGTGAAAGCTTGCTGTAACTGTTTGGGTTTGCTCTGTCTGATAATATGAAACAGATTTTGAGTTTCCAGAGGAGCCCAGTTGTGTTGGAACTTGGTGATATGCCAGGTTTGGGGCTCAGCACTGACAGCCTAAAACTGGAGAGAGTAAAAACAGCTACAAGTGAAAGTGTACAGGACCTGCTCTGTTAGCAGAGCAGAAATCTTATTTTAGAAGTAAAAAATTGTGATCCCTGAAGGGATCAATATCAATGTATTTTCCTCCGCACTGCTCTGAGATAAGTGTACTTTCCTCACTGATAACCTGTGTCTGAATAGTTGAATAGTCTTTAAAAGTTAAATTACCTTATGATGGATTTGATGGAGAAGAAAAGACTCTCCCATTTAAATAACGTGTGTTCTTAATAATATAGATTTAGAAACATTTTCTTTTGCAAGTAAGTAACTTGTCTAAATCCTGAAGTATTTGTTCCTGAAACAGATCTGATCTTCATAGAGAAGTAAGAAGTTTTGGAGAAAAGCCGTACAGCTCTTGGGGTAGGCCTAGTCTCCTTGTTTTAATCATGGTCTTGAATACATGGGATAAATGTATTCTCAGAGTTACCAGACCCGAAATCCTGTTCGTGTCTCAATTTAGGTACCAAGTTAGTACAAATGGATTTTCTGCTGAAGAAAATTTTAGGAGAGGTGTTCTGGCAAAGCATTCTTATTTGCAAGTTGTATCTATGGCTGTCTGATCAGTCTGGGGTTGTTTGTTAACAAGCTGTTTTAATGTAGTACAAGTTTTTTAAGCAGTCTTTGCAGGAGAGGACAGAGGCTGAAACATAAAATCTCAAAGTAGGCAAGCCCCTGTGTTCAGTGCTTGCTTTCTGAGAGATGAAGTTACCAGTATGGTCATGCTCATGCTGGTGAAGCATATTTTGGCACTGCCTCTCGGCCTAGTTTGTGCAGAGCCATGTCATGGTTCTCAGTAAAGATCGTGTCTCATGGTTTCAGTCTTGCTCTAAGGCTGGGTGTTTCAGCGTAAAATGCTTGAGACCCTCTACTAAGTAATTTATCTCATGTTATGTTCTGCCAAATATGCATTTGCTTGAGGAAGCTGTTCCTGAAATTGGCTGCAAATGGAAAAGCCAGCCTGCTCTCACGGTCCCAGGAGCAGGACTGCTGGGTCATAGTGTAAGCTAGTGGTAAGATGTAAGAGAGAACCCAAAGCAGCCCAAGTTTTGTAACTTGGGAAGGGAGAGAAAGGAAGACTTGGGAGGAGGGGCCAATGATATGAGATTTTTGCTCATAAAATTTTTTCCTCTCTTTCAACTCTGTGACCTACTGCCTTCTAACAAGCTTGGCCAAGTTAGTGAAGTGCAGTATGTGCGTGTTTTGACTAACGTTGGTGTTAGCTGACTAGCTATGTTCAGATTTTCATGGAATCTGCTGCCTCTGTAACTCTGATTTTATGGCCTGGGCTGTTTTCTTCAGATTTCCTTTTAGTTGCAATACAAATTTTTTAAAATATTTGACTGGAACCATAGTAAGACTTCCCTCACCAAAACTGATGTGTTTATAGAAGCCCTATTGCATGTGATCCTGTTACTGAAGTCAGGAGATGTATATGTTCCTCTCCAGCCCCATGGAGGTGAGCTGAGATGAATCCCTTGCATGCAGATGGCAGCTCTTACTGAGGAGAACCACTGCGGGAAGATGCAGTAATGTACCGACAGTGCCTCTGGGAGTGTGTTGGCTTTGCATGTCCTTCCTTAGTGAAAAGGAAAAATAAGCGTACTAGGGGAAGAATCAACTTGCAGATGTCATTTCTTCTACAAGTGTTAAGCAAAATGTGTGTCTGCTCCACATTTAGAGGCATGAAATTCCATTGCTAGTATGAGAAAGGGGTATTTTAATGATGTAAATCTGCAAAGAAAATAGTGGATATTTGAAGTGTGGGTGGATAAACCTCTTAAAAATAAATTATGGCTTTGCACTTGCTGCTTTTTATTTATTTATTTTTTAAATTTCTACATTCTGATGCAGCATAAACTGTAACATCCCAAGCATCTTAAGTTTTTCTTAATTTCCTTTCCCAGTTAAAAGTTATGGACTCCCACCACAACCATTAGAAGACTAGGCTGATTCAGATCCGTGCTGTGTGAACTCAGTCTGTTACCAGATACTACTCTGGGAAATTAATTTTTTTTTCAGTTTCTGAAATAAATTAAATAAAATAAATTTTTCAGTTCCTGAAATAAAGAATACTTTATTTTTTGGTGTGAATCAAACTTACAGGCAATAGTATTTTTTTCCCCATACCCTTGCAGGCCACTTTAACAGAGGATCAGTCTAAAAGCACTGCTTTAGAGGAAGGCAGCAGATGAGCTTTTGGTAGAGAAGTTTCTTTGCGGTGTGGTGGTTGAATGGAGGTGGTTGGGCTGCCTCTGTGGCCAGCCCTCGGCAAATGGCCTGGCTTAAAAAGTGTGGTGAAGGAGTAGCTTTTCCCTGTCGTAGAAGCTTTATGATTTTCCTAAAGATCTTTGATTTCGTGAACTTAGAGTAGTTCTTCACAATGTTAATTCTCTTGTAGATGCAGCTCAGTTGATACCATTGCTGTTTATGCCTTATGTGAACCTAAACATTGGTGCTTATTTCTGTGCATGTCTCCTTGTTCTTGTAGTGTAAGACTAGAAGGTTTTTTTATTTTAACTCAAATCAATTTCTTGCATCTGTAATTGAATCTTCAAGATACAGCCTTACTGTGAGGACAGTGATATTGAATAAGACTTATTTGTGGTTTTGGATCTTGTGAGCTTGAAGCCTAGAGGAATGGATCATAATTTGTATCTTAAAATTGTGGGAAACAAATGACAAAAAAATGGGGAAAAATAGCTGTTGACCAGGCTTTTTCGCTATGTGTACCTTGAGAGAACCTACTAGAGTAAGATTTCTTAAACTTTTATATTATCTGTTGGAAACAAATATTAATGAAGACTTTTTTTATTTTCTGGTTAAAATGGTGGAGAAGTTGAATGAAAGCAATGCAAATATGCAAGCAGTATAGAGAGTCTTCTAGTGATGAGGTGACATAGTGTTCTAAAGTGTTTCACTAATGTGGTAGCTGTTGAAAGATTGTCCTTTTGTTTTGCCCACTTCCTGTTTACTGGATTCCTTGTTTTCATCAGAGCTGGGAGGGTGAGAAAATATTATGAAACTTCTGTCTCAGTTGTGAATAAATATTGGGTTGCATGGTTCTTAATTGACCTGGAACTTGGACCAATGGACAGAGGCTGAGCTTCACTCTTTCATGGTCCAGTAACTGCCGTTTTGAACATGCTTTTGGAATAGTTTTGCACACTGTCACTTGGGAACCCTTGTTTGAATGATAATTGCCCCCTTACTTTCTGCAAACCAAAATTACAGTGCTACCTTAACATCTGGCTTCTGGGGATTATAGTGCGTAAGCTTATTTTGTGTATGTCTTGATTAGTGATTGATATTTAATTGCATTTTTCAGGGGAATAAAATCAGCAGTGTTGATATTACAAAATGACAAAACATCCTCCGAATAGAAGAGGGATCAACTTTGAGGTGGGAGCCCAGTTGGAAGCCCGTGACAGATTAAAAAACTGGTATATTTTTAAAACCATTCATATTATATTAATTTTAACTCTTTAATATCTTAAACATTTTGTATTGGTACAATATTTAGAGTCGTAGTCATTGGTTTGTAGGAAAGTAGTTAATTTATAAAAGTTTATATACCAGTAATTGAAATGGGCAATAGATGCTGATATGTTGCGCTGGCCCTCCAGAAGTGTACTGGTGTTATGTCTGGGAGTTGGACTGCTCCTAAATATAGTTGGACTCCAGGCTCTCATTCTCCTGAATTCACCCTTTAAGTTCTGTGCTATACTTAATATTGCAGAGCAGATATTACAGAAGAATAAATTCTTTGCAGTACGGAATATCCTCGCTGTTTCCTTTCCTGGTGTGAATTGATAGGCTTTAAAATCTGATTGAATTTGTTAAGCCTGTGCTCGTATGAGGGTGGTCAGCTTTAGAATTAAAGAACTGTGTGGGGAAGCATATTCCATGCTAACAAGTCTGGTCTGGTGCCTGTCTTGCAGCCCTCAGCTGTGAGGAAGAACACTTTTCTTCACTAACCACTGCATTAGGAAGATAGAAAAGAGCCTAAAAATTAGTTGGGCTAACTTTGAACTTTCTAACTGTTCATTTCAGGTAGTCAGCTCAAAACTTAGCATTTAATAATTCTCAGTGAATGAGAGATAAAATGAAAATTGACAAAGACTTCTTAAATACAGAAATTCATTTGGTTTTGTTAGCTCCTGTAGATAACTTCTCTTTCCAGAAATCAACTATAGTTGGTTTTTATTAAGAAGTCTGTGTGGGTTAGATATGATTGTACTTAAAGCTCTGGAACCTGCCAGCAGATGAAGTGTGCAAAGTCAGTACTGAAAACCATATGGACATCTCAGAAGGATGATGCACTGCCTTAGACACAGGAGATTTATTCCAAAACGTCTTGGTTGCATGCAGAGCATGTACTCTCCAGATACAAGGACATTGGAATTGTGAAAATGAGAAAACATAGCTCTTTCCGTAAAGAATGTAAAATATTGTCCTGGGGTGACTGTATGGTCTGATATCCCCATCATCTGTTCTTTTGCCCACAAATGGGTCCTGTGCCTTTGAAACGACGTCCGGGAGCGAGGGAAGGAGAAGGGGAGAAAAGGCGGTGGTCTGCAGTTTGTTTTGAAGAAAAACCTCACTTCTGCCCCTGGAATTCCTCTTGCTGGACTGTGCATCCAACACAGATCAGGGAGTTTTTGTTTCTTCTTGCTTTTAAGTTTTTTTTTCCTCTAGTTAGCGTAGAAAAGGGTTTCTTGGACTGTGCTGTTCAGCTCTACCCTGCTCTGGACTGAAGGACCCGAGTAAATACAGGGGAGCCCACGCTGTGTGGCCCACCGGGCCCGAGCTGCCCTGCGGCCTGGACGCCTGACCCCGAGCTCCGGAGAGAGAGAGAGCTGGGACACACCCACGAAAGGACTCAGCCACGGAAGGACTCTTTTCTGGGATTTTACCATCTCTTCAGAGCAAGAGAGGTTTATTGTTTCCTATTACTCAATTTTTCATGCTTGTGAATACTTTGCTTGTTAAATAAACAGTTTTTTCCACTTTTCTCCAGGGAGATTTTCTCCCAAACCTAGAGTGGGGGAGGGGCTGCTAGAATTTGGCCCTTTAGAAGAGACCTCCTCTGGAAGTTTCTTTCCAAATTTGTCCCAAACCAGGCCAAGTATGAACATTAAATCCTATTCACATGTTAATGTGGCTTACCTGTGTAACCAAGAGTTACGCTGTGTAGGTAAGCACTGATGTGAACCTGCCTACATCTTTGGTATTCTTGAGTTTTGTTAGTACAGCAAAAAAATTAGTCAGGCTTACAAAAATAAGATCTCTTAGCCTGTCTGTAACGTAGGCTTTTTAAAGATGCAGTTTGGTGTAGCTGGTGTTTGAGTAAGGCTAGTAACTCGTATCCATGACTGTTATCCTTCTGACATGTTCGCTCAACAACAGTGTCTGAGTATGGGTGTGTATAGCTCTTGCATGGGAAAACTTTGTGGAGGGGGAATTCAACAACCTGCTCTACTTTCAGCATATCTCTTGGCTTAAGTTTGAATTTTGGATATGCTGTTTGTTCCATGTTCTTTGGTTTATGGAAACACTTGATCTTAAATGACCTGTCCTACACACAGTGCTTTGTAACTCTGATCTCACAACTTGGTTATGAACTCTCCAGTTCTGAAATCTTTTGTTTACTTGCTAAGGTTTGAATTCTGGATTGCATGCATTTCCACTTTAAGGGTTTCTAAATCAAAATTTTTAAGAGCTAGGGGCTTAGCAAAACTGTCAGTGCTGACTCAACTCCTTGGGTGTGGTTTTGTAGAGGACAGCAGACTTTTTTTTTTCTCTGCTGCTTTCCTCTGCCCCCTGTGCCCAGGACCACTCTGTGGTGAGGTTACAGTGCAGTCCTGTGGGGGCACAGGACTTTCTGTTTGCTGACACTTGCTTTTCCTAGAGCTAGACCTTTGGAGGTCCAGGCTTTTCTTGTGTGTATTTTTGTTGCTGTGTTGGCATTGAAACACAGTCACAAGTCTCCTGTTTGGTTAAAGCGCTGGCTTTGATTTTTGTTCTCAGTGCCAAATACATCAGTCAATTCATGGCCCACTGTTGCCACTCCACTGGCAGTGATGCTTTCAAAAATATTTTTGAATATATCAGAGTGCCCTATACCTCTCTTTCATGTCAGTGGCTTGTGCCCCAGATTTCTAGTTAAGGACTTCCGGGGTGTTTGAACGTGTTGTCAACCCTAGTGAAGAAAAAACTTCGCATGCCAGCAGAGTAGTCAATGTGGAGCCTGCTCCTTGCTAAAGTGCAAAGTGAATTTTGCATCTTTAGAGCTCGTCCCACAGGTTGATTTGTTGTATTTGGAATCGTAGAACGTTGGCAGTGCACTGCAATTCCTGGTGCAGTTGTCTGTCACCTCCTATACTTGAACTCCAGGGAGTACAGTGAGTACTTTCAGTGCTTGGCTTATTTTCTTAGGGCTTGGGTTGATGCATCAAAAGTGTCATGAAAGGTTTGTGTCTGTTGGCCTCGGGTTGCTATAAGGGAGAGAGCCTCTGTGGATGCTGAAAGGTCTCTTGGTACATAGTGCTGGAGTTCAGAGGGTGAAGGAGGGGGACTGCTACAGTAGGACAGCCCTGAGTGGAGGGATCCCAGAGGGGTTGCTGTAGCCATGGACGTGGGCACACTGTCCTAGCTGGATTGACTTCCTGAAACCTTTTGCGTTGGATCATTTAAACTGATTGAGTAGTGGCTAACTGCATCCTCTCTTACTGAAAAGAGGATGACTGCACTGGATGCCTGCAATAGGCAAATGATGTTACCTTTTGTTACCTTGTTGTAATGATACCTCAAGTTTTTCTGTCTGTCGACTGAGTAAAATGGATGTGAAGGGGCTTTCGATTCTGGTTAGAGGTCTTGAGTAATACTGAGAGTATGGTGCTACCCTGTTAAGATTTGGATTGTCACTCCCATGAGTTCAGTTGTTCATGTTGTCAGGAACCAGTCTAAGTACTGAAAAGATGGACCACTATAGCTGTTGTCCTTTGCAGTGCTGGTTCTCCTGGATGCTTCCTTTCCTCTCTGCATTGCTTAGACTGCACTAAGCTTGTCCCTTCCTAGTTCCAAGGGAATGGGGGTTTATAGCAATTCTGTTTTGGTGTGTAGGGAAGGAGAAGGGAGGCAGACTAGTCCAGGCAATTTCCAGATACTTACCTTTTCCCAGAAGAGGATAGTTTTACATTTGTCTATCATAAACCCATTTTCATACCGTTCGCTGTGCCTTGACAGTTGTAGTCTGAAGTTGCCAGTCATTGCTAACTATAATCTATTCAGAATTACGCTCTTCCAGCTTTTGATTGTCACTTAGTTTCTTAGAAAACTAATGCCAGCAGTTTATGCATCTTAAAAGTTTTCCCTTACTGTTTAGCCAGTTCATAAGTCCTTGGAAGGTATGAGCTTATCATGCCTTTCAAATTGAGCTGGAAAATACTTGTTTTGCCCTCCCTGTATGTTGCAGGATGTTGTCTCCAATTTTACAGTGCTTTAGATAAATATTTAAATCATTACCATTTGGAGTTTTCTTACCCAGGATCAATTAGCTGTCTTGAATACCCATTGAGTCAGCTGAATACTTCCTTTGTGATTTGAGGGAGGATGTGTTGGGCCATCCTGGACGTATCTCAGTTGCACTCTGGGGCCTTAACCAGGCTTCAGCTATTGGACTTTCACTTCGTGTATCCTCTCATAGTATGTTTTTTTTTTTATAAACAAGTCTGAATTTCTTTTAAGTTACCTGTACCCCTATGTATGTTCACAGGCTATTCAGCAGATGTGTATGGATAATGCTCTGTTACTCTTCTGTATAGATCTGTGAGCACTTGCGCCTCCTGATATGGTGTGCTTGCTCAGTTCTACAAAAGGGAACAGATGTGGGAGGAAGGAAGCTTGGCCTGTCAGTGTGTGGTGCTCAGGGCTGTTGAGAACCTGTGAAACTTTCTGCTTTGTTTTGGAGCTGCCAGTGTTCTCATCTGAAAGGAAGGCGGTATTGAGGAGAGGGGGCTGTCAGAGTTCATGGATCGATCTAGCACAGCTTCTGATAGGTTTACTGCTCCAGTCAAGAGCACTGAGCGTATGTTTACTGATGTTCATTGCTTTAAAAAGAGAAGATGTTGAGGCTTTGCAGCATATTTTCCAAGAACTGGCAGGGAGCTCTAGCTCAACCACACTTACTCAGGTAGACTGAAATTTGGTCTCGTAGTCAAATATGTTTTTCTTGATCTTGACTCCCATTATTGAAGTAGGGTAGGTGCAGATGGCACTGATGTATGATTCTGGGATGACAGTTCTGGTGGAGAAAGTTCCTCCTTTTGCTGGATATGAAGCAGGGAACAGTCTTGCATCATTGAGTTAGTTGGCTCTTGTAACTTGGGCTTGTCTAGTCTCAGTGGTGGAAAGTGGATTGTGTTTCCCAGAGGTGGTTATCTGCTTGGACAGGATTATTAGCTTGATACTGAGTCAGCACTCTGTATCAGCTTCCCTCTTCATCGTTGAAAATCTAGACAAGTCTTAGGCGTGCTGCAGTCCCAATGGCAAGAGCACCCTTCTAGCTGCTCTCTTGTTGAGAGGATCTGGGATTTCTTACCTGTTTTTGCTGCACTCAGATTGTAGGGAATGGGATGCTAATTTTTGTCATTACCTGTGCTTAGTGATATCCAAAAATAATCTATGTTTAGTAGAACAAGATTGTGACTGTGACTATTGCCTCCTCATGAACTTGTGGAGGACAGTACTTTAGTTACCTAAATATGAAATATCTTGACTGTCACAGGAAGGAAGTTACTTTTTTTTTCCGAGAAGTTGGTAACCAGTTAGAGATGTCCCTGCCATAAGTATCTCCCATTTGAGTTCTTCTCCTCCACAGCCTTTGCTGCATGCATTTTGGTAATACATTGGGATGAACTAATGGCATAGCTTGACGTGTGTGGCAGTGAGTATTAAGCAAGGCCTTAGTCTGTAGTTTCAGTGTAAGTCTCTAGCATGGCCTATTTGTAGCTCTTTGTGAAGTCATGACTGCACATGTCTTAGATCTGCTAAGGAGGAGGCTTTCAGTTGTAGGTAGGTTTGCTTTCCCTTTGTGTAGGGTTGTAGAATGGTAGCCTGGGTTGCATTTGAGTCTTAATTCTTATGTGTCTAGACTTTACAGTTAGCATCAGGCTCGATCCTTTCGAGATGCTACTTCTTTCTACCACTTATTCTGTCTTTCAAGTGTGGTTCACCAGATAAAGAATACATGAGGATTTGAGTTTTGTCTTCAGCCCTTTGTTCAAGAATTCACTGAGGCCTTGCCTTTCTCCCAAAATACTGAAAACACCAACAAATGGAAATTTTCTCCTGGTGTTACTGTTGTGGAGGGGAAAGCATTGTACTTCAATGTTACCTTCAGCTGGGGAAGTGAAATGGCTGTGGTTCTGAAATACTTACTGAAGTTACAAATTACCAATGCAATTTAAAGAAATACAGAGTTTACAAGGTCTTTCTGATCAGAAACATTTGAATTTGACTCATCTCAGATTCCTCTACTTCTAATGTACTAAGAAATTTATATTTAAAAATCCCAGGATTTTGCAGATAAATTTCAACTTTGAGAATCTAAAACTTAAATTACGTTTAGTGTGCCTGCTGGGTTTTTGCTGTTACATTGTGTAGATGATTCATGATGCCTCGTGAAGGATATCTCACAGAAGTGAGTGTACTGACCCCCAGATGTTACTCTTGATAAGAATGAACTGAAGCTATTGATTTTGTAAAGTGTGACATTTCTAGGTATAGGGAAGGTCTTTCTGACTTCTGGATCTGTAGTTAAATTTCTTTTTCCACCCCACAACTAAGAACTTCTTAGTTGTCTCCTTTTGCTGCAGCCAATGTTTGTATTTGCTGTTCAGTTTTGGGATTTCTTATGTGCTTTGTTCTGTCATTATGTAGCATCTTTATTGCTTATACAAGTGGCACGTCAAATTAATAAGATTGGAGGAGCTAAACCAAGATTTATTTGTATAAAGTGTCTGAGACAGCTTACCTTATTCTTAATTAAAATATTTTAATCTACCTTTGACCAGGTATCCAGCACACATTGAAGAAATTGATTATGAAGAGGGGAAAGTACTTATCCATTTCAAGCGCTGGAACCATAGATATGACGAATGGTTTTGTTGGGACAGTCCTTATTTGCGTCCCTTAGAGAAAATACAGTTAAGAAAAGAAGGATTGCATGAAGAAGAAGGTTGTGCAGTAAGTAAAAATTAGAGGACATTTGTGTGTGTAATGGTTTAATGTGCAGTTGTATGAATGATGACCTTTAAAATTACTGTGTTACCTGCTGTGTAAATTTTATGATGTCTTTTAAACATGGGAAAGCTAGTAATTGAAATGTTTTAATAAAGTTATATGTTTCAGTAATTCTCAGATGAAGACACTTAACTACTGTTTTGTAGGGATTTCATATCAATGATCAGGTTTTGGCATGCTGGTCTGACTGTCGCTTCTATCCAGCCAAAGTTACTTCTGTTAACAAAGATGGTAAGGACTCCTGGTTTTGTCACGCTTGGTAGTCATGTATTTCTAACTGTGCTGGAACCTCGTTGCTTAGGTGGAGAGATACTATAGCAGATGGAAAACAGCTGTGAAAAATAGCATTTTCAGTTATGTGTTTTAGTCTGTAATCAACTTTTTTTAACTTCTTATCCTGTTTATGAGATAAGAACTTCCTGCTGGGAAATCCAGTCAGTAATTGCTTTAAGTATATACGTGGGAAAAGTTGTTTCTTAAATTTGTTGTTACTGCCTGTAAACTGCAATAAAACCTATTGTCAGAGCTGCAAAACCCCCTTAAAAATCAGAAGGGGAGGGGGAACTGAAGGATTTGTTCTAGTGCTGGGCTTGCTTTAGATTGTCTTTGTTTAAGATCAAGGAGAAAAAGGCTGTGTAATTATATATTGGAATATTCCACCAAAAATATTTTGGGGTTTTGTGAGTAACGTGCATCTGAGGAGCAACTCTAAGATTAGACATGCACCTTTATTCTGATCAGAGTTGTTTTGGATAACTTTGCTGTATCTCCCTGGCCTGTGATAGGAGCTCTGTGTTGAGAGTTCTAAGAACACAGGTAAGGCAGCTTTCATCTAGAGCTAATTGTGCATCTGGAGTATTGGAACTGTTAGCCGATGCTGTGTTAAATAACTTCTGATCTTTGAACTCTTATGCTTTGTTTTCGTATTTTAGGTACATACACTGTGAAATTTTATGACGGTGTCGTTCAGACAGTCAAAAACATTCATGTCAAAGCTTTTTCCAAAGATCAGGTAAGTATGGTGTTTGTGCAGCTAGTGTATTCTTAAATGAACAGTTCAGGTGGCTATATTTGGTGAATTATGAAACATGAAATTAATGAAAAACCTCTATTGCTAAAATACAGTATGTCTGAAATGAAGTCCCTTAAAATGACAAGGGGGCTTCATTTCCCCTTCATTAAGGGAGTCCCTTAAAATGAAATGTGACTCTTTGTGGTATGTTTGCAAAGCTCTCAGGTTCTCTAAATGCATCTCTTGAACTAAAGAAGTCATAGGTATATAACTAAAACTGATTTCTAAAAATCGTTGGAAAACTCAGAATGTACATACTAAAGCTAGTGGTAAGGTTTTGGAACATGCTGTGATTCTTTTACCTGTTTGAGATTGGTTTAAGTATATATGTCTTAAAAGTAAAAGGGGTGAAAACTATGGAGTGAACAGAAACTATTCTTTCCCAAAGTAAGTACTTGATATTCATGAGATGTTTAAGGAACATGGCTATTAATCTTTTACCTCACCACTTTGAGAAGATCAGCTTTTTAAACTATTTCTTGTTTTCCTTCTGTGGTTTGGCTGTTTTACCAACCCTTCACCTGCTCAGTGCAGTGGGTTCAACCTTCAGCTCCTGATAGAAAGTAGTAGTGAGCCATTACATTAAAAAAAAAAGTCCTGCTGATGGTGAGAAGGAAGAAGTGCTGCTCTGTATTTTGGTTTTTGTGTACAGGCATGTAGGAAAGGCTGACCAAGTTCTGGTCTTGAGTAACTTGGTTAAAACTTCTTAAATATCCTGCTTCAGAATAATTTTCATTACAGGCAGGGTTTTAAGTTTGATCTCTTGCCACACATTCCTGTGTGGTAACTGTAGCCTGTGGGTTGTTTTGTCATGCGCCCTGCCTTTAGTTTTCTGAAACTTTTAAGTTTGAGCTAAGAAATTGAATCTGTCCCCCCAGCACAAGTCTTAAACACAGATTCCAGTAATGGAATGTCAGTGGTACAATTTAAATTTTTCACTGTTGTGAAGAGGTATACCAGTCCTCCAGATTTCTGTATCTGCCGGGCTGGGAGGGAACACTACTTCACATTTGCCATAAAGTGCCCTTAATAGCTTTTAAATGGTTATCATTGTGTGTGTTGGAAAGTTGACTAATACTTACAAGTGAACTACTGCAGAATCTTCATTTCCATAAGAAATGTTTTTATGATATTTAGCATTAAATAAATGAAGTTGAACAATCTGAAGAAATATTCTGCATAAGGAAACAAAAATATTTTGTCTCTCCTTTAGGAAGTTTCATGTTTCTGCATAGCTTTGGAAAGGTTTTGAAAGGAGATGAAAGGGGATTTTGGTCTGGTTTTTTTTATTTCCTCATTCTGTCCTTTGTCTGTGATTTCTCTTAGCCCAAGAGAATCTCCTAAGTTATGCTAGAACATTTTTTCTGTCCTTCAGAATAAAAAAGCATAAAGTGAGAATTTCCTAGTGAGCTCTATTTACACAACCAGAAGTAAATTAAAAAAAAAAATACTTGAGCCACTGGAGAGCTCAAGATTCAGATATGGTGAGGATTCGGGTACAGCAGTAGTGTAGCAGCATGTTGGAAGTGGAGGGGAGGTGTCTTGTTCCTGTTCTTCAGGAGAGTGGAGTCATGAAGGCACACATGGCTCATATCTTAGTACTTGTTAAGGAAAAAAAAAAAGGCTCCAGACCACACAATTCCTGAAGGGAGTAACATAAGCAGGTCATAATTTCTTTAATTACAGTATTACTCTGTCCCTGTGTAGAGGTTGTAACTGGCTGTGTTGAACAATGATGGTAAAATGCTAATGACCTGTAACAGTGTGAATGTACCTTTGCAAGGACACGCAACTTTTAAGAGTTCAGTAACACCAAGAAGTAATTCAGACCTACTGTATTCATGATTCAGTTTCTTGAGAATATTTTGACTAGGATGGCTTATGAGTGTTCGGTAGCATGTACTGGATTTAAATCAGATGGTTTTGTGAGCATCACAGATGTTGAAACATAGTTGCCTGAGGGTCGTTTTTTGAGTTGGTTGGGTTTTTTTTCCCTGATGTTTGAATTGCCGCTGAAGCTTCTCCCATAAGGAATTTACAGAATACAAACTTACAGGATGTCTGGTAAAAGGGGTGCTCAGACATGTGAAAGACTTCCTTCCCATTTACCTGTCTGTTTTCATGAAATATACAGCAATTTGATTTCATGCTTTTAAACAGTGCCTTTTTTTTTTTAATCCTGTCTGTACCAAGTATGGTTGAAATAATATCATAGAGGGTGGAGCAGATTGCATGTTCACCATTTTAGTGCAGCAGTATTATTTCTTAAGGCTGTGGTCTGAAAATACCTTAAAAGTTATCTGTTCGTGTAAGCCATGTATAGACAGGAATATTGGGGTGAGAAGAGGCAAGATGTAGTGCAGTACAAGGAGATAGTGAGTCTTAAGTGGATTCTCAGAATTTCATATAGCTCAAACTACCTGTTCCACTTTCTTTCCCTCAAAAGGTGTTGAGGTATTTAGCCTTTCCCATCCTCTGATCTTGGGTCAAAGTTGAAGCTTCTTGTGCCCTGTAGAACTGTGTCTGGGAAGGAGCATGGTTGCTCCTTAATGCTTCAGTTAGGCAGCAGGAAGAGAGAAGTTAGTTGAACTAAAGGCAGTGTTGACACATGACCAAATAGAAAGTATTAATTCCATGAGCAAAGCTAGAAGGTTTCTGTTCATCTGGGACAGCCTGTAGCAGGATCACTGGAAGGGGAAAAAACTGTATAATCCTCCCCGCCCTTTCCAGTGGTATAATATAAAGCCTGATCACAAAAAGGGAAGGACATGGAGTAGCAGTGAGCTGTTCATACAGGATGTTCTTCCTGGCCTGGTGTTACCCAGTAAGAAAAGAACTATGAGGAAATAAGCTGGCAGTTGAATGTTGCCTCAGCTGCGTGCTGGCTGGGGACTGTTAAACACAAATTACGGAAAAAGTTTTAAGTTTTGTTTTTAAATTTAAATGCGTAAATTCTGACGTCACGTGGTTCCTGATGACTTTGCTGATTGCACTTGCTTTACATGACTCTGCCTAGCAATTTCAGCAGCAATGATTAGTACGAGCAAACTGCGTGTCTGTTTTGAATGAGACTCTTCCGTGAAAGGAAAAGAGTTTGCACATCCGAGTGATTGAGCTGTTTGCTGTGCTGCTGACTCCCACTCTTTGTGCAGTGTCCCAAGCAGGTTTTATGTAGTACTGCGCAAGCTAGTAGGGACCCAGCCTACATCTGGGAACAAAGGAACAGCAAATCTCTTCTGCCATTGCATCATTGCATGGTGAAGAATGGATTTCTTGCCCTGTCCTGTTCATGTTGCACGTGTCCTTCACCAGTTCGGATGCCTCTAAGTTTTAATCTGTGGGTTGCAATAGAGTGTGTACTTTTATCACTTGAAAAACTGGACAAAGATGCAGGTCTGCTAAATACAAAGGGGAGGGGTGGCTTTTAGACTACAGTGAGTTGATTTTACTGTTGTTCTCTTCATTCTAGAATATTGTGGGTGATGCTAAGCCTAAGGAAAGAGGTAATGAAATTCCGTCATCTCCTGAAAACCGGGAGAAATTTAAGGAGCAGAGGAAAGCAACAGGTAATGCAAAGAAAGACGAAGATGAAAAGACATTAAAGACTGAGAAACGAGTTAAACAACCTGATAAAGAGGGAAAATTTATAGTCATCTCGGAAAAAGGCAAGATCTCAGAAAAGAATATATCTAAGAATGGAAAAGAAGATAAAGAGAATATATCAGAGAATGATATGGAATATTCAGTAGATACACAAATTGAGAAGAAGCCTGACAATGACAAGGTAAAGAGTCCACAGGAAAATGTGAAAGAAACTAAGCGAAAGCGTGGCAGACCACCAATATCACCTCCCACGGGTATGTAGCCAAGCTTAAATGTTTAAGCATGTATCAGAACACACTTTTAAGCTTACCTAAAGGAATAAGAAGTATCTTGCTCTTTCACAGCCTAAATCTCTAGAAACTCTTAAAAAAATTTAAGCTTTTTGTTCAGGACAGTCAGGAACATACTGAAGTTTGGAGCCTTGGTGGTTTGGTCAGAGATTAGATTTAGGCAAGTAACCATCATGTAATATAAAGCATACCTGTAGCAGGATTAAATGCTGCTATGTAGGTTTTAGAAAGCCAGATGAAGCTGTATATGTGCCAGTCCAGTATTTTAGGTTATGAGGCTTGGGAATTTGTGTTAAAGTGTTTCAGCTTTGTATTCAGTCGATTTTTCTTCTGTTATCTAAATCTGTAGAGCCAAGTTCTCAGACACTGCAGCCAATAACTTTGGAGTTACGACGTCGGAAAATACCTAAAGGAGGTGATGTTCCATTGAAGCGTCCTAGGATTGAAAAAAACTTGTGTGAGTTTTTTGGTATTCAGCTCTCACACTATGTGTGTGTGTGTATATAAATATAAGAGTTCTTCAAGCTTAATGGGTGGGCGAGGGGTAAAACGGCTGTGGTATTTAATCTTGAACTGTGATACATGCGTTGACTGACATACGTTACCTGTTTTTCTTAAATTTGCCATTCGTATGTGGCATCATCATGCTGGAATTCCCTCCTACGTCTTGGAAGCTGGTTTTGGATAAAGGAGGCATAAATTGTGAGCCTTGATGCAAAAGTCCATAGGTGTAGAGGTGGCAGTGATTATATTGCCTCCAATATATAGAAGGCTGTAAAAACCTTAAAAGTTGTAGAAACTCTTTAGTTACTAGGTAGAGGATCTACTGCATTGCTTAGCAAGGGCTCTTTTATACTATGTACGTATTCATGCCAGTCGAATAGCTTCTGCTTTATCTTTGTGTGCTGTGTGTGGAGGCTGAAGAACTTGAGTGTGTTGATGAGGAAAGAAAATTATATTCTCTGTAGTAGTGTCATGACCAAGGAGATGAAGATCTAAAGAAAGTTCTTTCCTTTCACTAATACCACAGAGTCTTAAACTTCAGTGTATGTAGGTTATCCAGCTCAGTCACGGCTGTCTGTGTGTCTCATCTAACTCCTGGTATTACTTACGTCTGTGGAACAGCTTGTTTAGACCAGCTCCACTATAATGTGACGAACACACCCCCACTTCTCTGCAATATGCTTTTGTGTGCATTTTACTCAGTGGAATTTTTTTTCTCAGTAAGAAAACCAGTAAGATACTGATCTGTATTCGTACTTCAGATCTGTTACTAGAAGAAAAAAGTCGAGAGCTTTTGCTGTATTTTTATGCTTATTTGTAACTTGCCATTGTAGCTTTTACAGAGACCTAATTATCCAGGCTTTTTAACTTTTGCTGCTAGCCTTAGTCCTTAAAAACACTTTCAAGCTGTCACATGGAGGGAAGAACGTGAAAGTTTGCTTGTGATCTGTTTGTACTCCTGTAACTGCATGGTACCATTAAACACAACTGTTCCAGCCCAGGAAAAATTTAAGAACTCTTCAGATAATACTGAGAGAGACCAGATCAGGAGGCGATCTTCAAGACTCTCATCCAGTATTAGCCATGAGATTTTAAATACAGATCTTGTCACAACTTCCACGGAAATTCAAACTTGGAAAGATGCAGTATCTAACCAAAATGAATCTGAGAAGGGTAAGTGCCTTTGCAGCGTACTCTGGATTTTTGTGATAAGGTGGTCATGTAATTGTTGCGAGCTCTATATTTTCAGTTGCTTAATCTGTAGGCTCCATATCTGCCATTAAAACCTGATTGCATCAGCAGTGCAGGGAAAACTCATGGGAAGTTTCTATCACTCTACTGCCCTGATTGCTTTTGGCTTTTGATCCCTCTCTGTCAGTAACCTTAGCATTTCCCTTGGGTGGTGGCAGCTTTTCCAGCAAAAGGAGAGCTCCATAGGCTGCAAAAATATCAAAGGAAATAGTTTAGTTTGGGGTATTTTGGTTGGTTGGTTTCGTTTTATAGGGAATGCAGGTCCTGATTGTGAAGATGAGGTAATTTCAAAGTTTTAACACTTTCAGATTGTCGAAGTAACAGACCAAGTGCTGAGCTCAGTTCTTACACCTTAATCCTGTTGTTGAACACTAAAAGCATCAAATGGGATGCTTTTATGCTTAAACAGAGTGGAGGTAACAGTCCCTTTTCTGCCCTGTGCTTCACTGCCTTTCCCTTTTGGGGGAGCTCTTGTAGTGGTTTGAGGAGATCACGGAATCACAGAATGAACTAGGTTGGAAAAGACCTTTAAGATCATCTAGTCCAATTTATGATGTAATCTGTCCTATTCTAGGCTGTAAACAGTTACTTAGCTTGTGTGTTTCTAAGCAGCTGTAAATTTAGAGGGGTGCTACAAGTTAGTTGTGTTGTAAAAAATTTTGTGTGACCAAGAGCAAGCGGTCAGAGCATGGATAGATATTTTTCTCCATTATAATGTGATGAAGATCACCCCCCTCCCCCCAGTATTCTGCAGTATGCTTTTGTATGCATTTTACTCAATGGAAATTTTTTTCTCATTGTGGTCCGGTTAGAAACTCCTGTCGAATCTGACCAAAGTTTCGGTGAACAAGGATCACCTGGAAACACATCGCACAGCACAGCACTCAGTACAGATGCCAGTTTGCAGGAAGAAAAAGCTGAAGACACTGAGTCTTGCTCTATTACTGTCAGAACTCAAGAACCTTCTGCTGCTACAGGTTCAGATTTTTCATATTTGATGTTGATGCATTTCTTAAGGCAACTGACACCAAATGTTTTGTACTTGTACAAGTGTTAAAATTGTGCGTTCTTGCAATGTTAACCTTGGTAAAAAATGCATATTTTTATTCCTTGTGTACTCAGTTTTAATCTTACACTTTTGAGTTGGACAGCGATCTTAAAAGTGGAAGTCATAATTTTTAAATGGCTGGGTGTAATACTTTCAGCATGAGTGATGAAGTTAACAAATGCTTGTTTTCAGTGTTAGGTCCAATTTAATCCAGAATTCCAAACACCTTAAAAGGTCAGATTCTTTTCTCTTTAATGTGCTGCAAGTAGGTGGTAACATTATTGTTACTGCTGTTTGGGAATCCTGATTATGCATTTTTATATCCTTATGTTTAGGCTTGGAGGCTTTAGTGCAAATCTATGAAATAGTTCAAACATTTCAGTGTCTGTCTTCATATATACACTCTATTTTCTCTTAGCTGGGGAGTGTTCTTACCTTGCCTTTTCAAGTCAAAATTTCCTATGCAGATAGTAGACTGTCAAAATGTGGTGCTGTCCTGTGATTACTTCTTGTAACTTTAATCTTTGGATCTACAGCTAACTGAGGAAACTTGAACTGCATATTTCATAGTTTATGCTCTATCAAACAAGTTTAATTTTAAGTGGAACAGATAATTTGGAGAGATTTACAGTTGCTCAGCATTGCTGGAGTAGTCTGTGTGTGTTGTTTGTTGGTTATTTTAAATTACCCTCCTGTTTGTGCATATCTTCTTTCACTCACTCTGGTGGAACTGTTCCAGTGACATGTCCTCTCTCTTTCCACTAATGTGTACCCTCAGTGCAGGAAGGAACTGACTTCTTTCCTTTGCTCAGGTGGGATGTGTAAATGGTCTTCTACTATTTAGAAATTCGAGCTCTTTTGATGTTGATCTCCTTCAGCTATTGCTGAGGATTTGTAATTTGGGTTTAAACTCGAGAGAATTCCAACTGATTGTGTAATATTTTTGTGTGTGGTGTCATTCACGCTAATGGAATGTGTGGGATGTGGCCTGAGCTTGCTTCATTAGATACAAGCAGCAAAGCTCTGGGAACATGGCTTGGCTAAAACCTGCCCAAAGGCTCTGATAGAGTTTGTGCACTCTTGTTCCTGGCTCTTCTGTCAGGACTTGAGCAAGCTAGATTGAAGTTAATTTGTGGTTATTCACTCACATTGAATTCTGACCTGAAGTACAACACAGGTGGTACGTATAAATCCACGCTTCTGAGCATGGATTTCATTTTATTTAATGGAAAGTTGTTTTCAGTTAACATTAGAAATCAGACATGTACCTCAGTGGACATCCAGATGTGGCAAGCAGGTGTTTTTATTGTAGAGCACTCTTAAGGATTGGGGATAAAAACTCTACAGAGTCTTTGAATAAATACTGTCACCTGAAATCCAAGTACAAAAATCTACATTTCCATACTTAACATAACCAACATCAAAAATGTTATTAACGAGCAGTTTGAGATGAAGGTTCTAAAACGCAGAGATTCTATCACAGATGCATCCTTTGTAGTTAAAAGTGGGTCTGTTTCCCTCTCCGTGCTCTGTCTCGGTCGTGGGATTGTGCCAGTATACCCCAGTGCTGATGAGCTGCCTGATGGGGGAACAAGAGGGTTTGGTCTTTTACCTGGTAGGGGCGTGTGTGTTTAGCAGCATGGACAGTGACAGACGCCTGTAGGTGGGATCTGAAAATGCCTCTGACAATCGCCATCGGTTTCTGCTCTTGTGGAGGTGTAGGTATGTTGCAGAGCCCAGGCATGCTGTCCTAAAAATAGCTGGTGTTGGAGGCTGAGAGCTGAGTTAACTCATTTATGGGTGATTATCAAGGGAACAGATATGCTGCAGATCTAATAACTGTGTGTCAGACAGTTATGTTCATTATGTTCTCAGTCTGCCATGTGTTTTAAAGAGATTTAGGGCTTGGGGAGGGGCAAAGTACCTTGTTGGAGTAGGTGGTGTTTGTTGCGAGATTCCCACAAAGTACAGCATGGAAGTTAGTCATTGGTAACTTTTCATATGTAGAACAAAGGCAATATTGTAAATCAGTATTACCATTATTATTTGTCTGTAGACTTTAATTCTAGTCACTTAGTGGGAATTAATTCTCTTCCTGTAGGAAAATACTGTAAAACCGGTATTTTCCTCAGTGTGATACGTTCATGTCGTTTTGGCATTGTTGAGTAATGCATTCCAGTAGTACAAGTTTTACCTTGCATGATGTATAGGAAGAATGTTATTTTTATAGCATTTGCATATCAGGAATTTTTAAGGACGGAAGCACTCCATTTAAAGGGGCTTTTTCTAGTCACTGGTTGTTAGATGATTCAAGATTCATAGTGGTTACAGACATTTATAACAGCAAACACTCCGGAGTCTTCATATGACAGATGTTTTAAAATGTAACAGGTTCTGAAAGGGCAATATAGCATTGCTTGTCAAAACTGAAGTTCCTTTTTAAAAAGTTTCAACAAAATTCTGAGTAATTACATGTACTGAAAGATTAAAATCCCGTTCTGCTAGCTTTTGGCACCTCTAATGACAAGGGACAGAAGTGGTGATCAGAATTTAGCTAAATCAAGTTGTCCTTCCAAAAAATATGTGAGAGTCTGTTGGCAAATTTTTGCAGCCAGTTAAAGCTCTGCATTTATCTGAAAACAGACTTAGAAGCATTCCACGGCTGTTCGTGTGAGTTTACTCTTACAAATTCCTTTTACTTTAACAATGAGCTGACTTTGCTTTGCACAGATCTGCTATCATGTTTGTAGTTGTATTTGCCAGCACTCTTGAACGTACTATTTATTTGCATAGACATGCATCAGGGATTCTATTTGCCTTATACTTACAGCTGCTTTTCTAATTTTGTTGCTGTTAGCTTTAGGTTTCAGTTAAGCAGAAGCATAAGACCTTTTTATCAGTTTGAGAGAGCTGCTGTTTTTCCTTCAGCTCACCTCACTACTCTTTAATCCCTTCAAGATAGTGTGAAAATTGTATTTTTGAGCCTAACAGTATATAAATAAGTCCATCCTGCCTTGCTCGCTTAAAGCTCCTTACGGTGAGGCACCACAGTCTGGTCACAGTGTTTCAGTTACACCTCAAAGTGCAGGTAAAGCCTTTACATCCCCCCCACCTGGCCCCTCCAAAGGTACGTTGAGGTGTGAGTGATGCAGTGCAAGGCTTACATGCTTTGCTGCCCACTACAGGCTGCTTTTATTGGTACCAATTTATTTCCAGCTCCGGGGGAAAATGGTGAGTGGAGGGCCATGGGAAATACTGTCTTGAGTAGTTCTTGCAATGCCAAGTAATGTTACAGCTCAAAACCCAACAAGTTTATAAATATGTAATGATCAGTGATTGTTGATGCTCTTACGTATTTCCTACACCAGGCATCTCCTTCTGTGGATTCTGGACGCACTGGAAATTCTTGGATGCTGTCCTTACCTAAATTTGTTTGAGAAGAGCAATTAAACAAGATGGTTTTTGTTTCACAACTGAGATACTGAAAGAAAGAAGGTTTTTGAAAATAAAGGAAGAAATGTAGTTCAAGAGCTGAAATGATGAAACACTTGGTGAGCGCAGGAAAAACAACACAAGATTTCAGAAAAAATAAGTTGAATGAAATAAGTAATTAGTGAGGATACTGGCCCAGTGGTGTGAAGTGGTCCAAAGCACAGTGTGAAAACTGTCAGCTCAAGAATGTTTGTTACCATGACCTATCATGGAGATAATGCACCAGAGAACATGAGCTTTAGAGAGTTTCAATGTGTTTAGGTTAACATCAAGTGAAGAAATAATCTGATCTTCACTTAATATTTCTTTGGAGACCAGGAAAGATATTCTTTGGAGAGAGTGAAAGTCTCCTCATTTTAACAGGCAGCTGTATGTGGAGGTCTAACGGCTCGAAACTGCAGTATGGCCAGCTTTAAGTGGGGGAAAATGGGAAGAGTTCCGTGTACTGCTGGCTTTCTTGGATTGTTTACCAGGATGTTGCAGGAGATGTCACAGGATGGCAGACCTTCAGTCAAGGTACCGTGCTGCTGCCAAATATTCCTGTCCCAGGAGGAGTCACGTCAAACAGAGAACTGGTGATGGGGTAAAAACACCTCTGGTGGACTTGGAAGCTTCACACTGTGCATTTTACAGTGATCTTACTGCTGAACATGGTCATAGCTTGACCTTTGGATAATTCAGCCCAGTGAAAAGTGAGAGGGGTTGCTGACTGGAACACTGAAGGAATGTTTTTCTCTAGTAATAGTGAAACTTAAAGGACACTCTGATGTTTGACCACGACTGTCTGTGCTTAATGTTGTAACGGCTGACTGAAAAGCAGATGAGGAGTTTGAATTTTGATTATAATCATAGGAGAAATAGCAGGTGTCAATTTACCGTTCACTTTCCTCTGTACTCACAGAAAATACCCACCAAGTTCCTCTGTAAAGGCAAGTGCCTGAAAATCTGAAGACGGTACACCAAACCTGTTTCTCTAGAAACCCATTGTAGTGCCATATGTTGTAAGCGAGAATTCTATCTGTGTGTACGGATGGTAGCTGCCCCTTTAGGTGTTCGTGTAGGAAGTCATTTTCAGAGTGAAGGGAGCATCGGCTCCCCAGAGGCTCCCCTGGGTGGCAGAGTTGGTTGTCAGTTTCCTCCTATGCCTGGGTGACAGTTCTACTGTGCTACTTGTAAAGAAGGAAAATGTAGTGATGGGAATGATTGAAGCTTTGTTTCAAATTTTGTGGGATCATCTGTATTTTTATTACTCTGAATACATTCCTTTTGCACATTGCAGTAAGTTTTTTGTCTGCTTCCTTTCCCTTTGCCCCATGTCTTTGTTATCCCTGTTTCTAACTTCAGCTAATGCAATCCTTTCCTCTTTTAACTTGTAGCTGATCAGTTAAAAGCCATTCCCTATATCTTCAGAATCTGTCCAGCTCAGTGGAGGGGAAGTGCTCTGAGCTTGGATGCAGGGCCTCATCCTGACAGTTGTATGATGGTACAATAGTTTCCCTTGTCATCTTTGTAATGTTTTTTTGTTAAATCTTTGGACCCCGTTACTCCCTTCTGCTTCAGCTATTTTCCGGCTTCATGTTGGTTATTAAATAGTAACAAGTTCTCAGCATTTGTAGTCCCAGATGCTGGTTTTTTTTTTTCCTTTACAGTCAAGAGACCCTTTCTGTGTTTGCTTTCACTAAACCCAAAGGCCATTGCACTGAGCCTTCCTGAAATACTTTTTCATTCTTCCTGAATGCAGCTTTTGATGGTCTGCAGTATATTTTGATTTTGGTATTGGCAAATTTCGTCATTCTGCAAGTGTGAGTCTGGCTCTGCTGCAGTCTTATTGATGTTCCTGTCAGCATGTTCTTAACGTGGCTATGCCACAGTGTCTTCCCCCTGGTCATTACCACTGTGAAACAC
The DNA here is from genome assembly GCA_013397755.1 of Cnemophilus loriae. Taxonomy (NCBI): domain Eukaryota; kingdom Metazoa; phylum Chordata; class Aves; order Passeriformes; family Corvidae; genus Cnemophilus; species Cnemophilus loriae. The sequence goes on from VZTF01006176.1 coordinate 35,128, forward strand.
CCGAAACTAGTGTCTTTGTAGTATCTCCTTCTCCAATTTCACTGCATACTCTTTCTTTTAACCAGCTTGGTGTTGCATATGACTTAATCTTTCCCTGTGCATCAGGGTACAATTACTTGTGTTTTCTCAGTGTTAAAGATTTGTTTGTACACAGTACTTAAAGGCTGAGTGTGCCTCAGATATAGCAGTCTAGGATGCTTCTCTGCACTGTGATATAACCTTTAGGTCTGCTGCTCAGTAACACCATTTTTGTTACTGCATGCTGAACAGCTTGTTTCCAAGTTTCCTGTGTTTTTACTCCAGGATCATGTTGACACTGCCTTTAACACTCCTTCTGTTCAATGCCCTACTGCACTAATAGAAAATCTTATTCTTGTTCATAATGTTTCTGGGTACTTTTGTCCCTTGTTTACAGCTACTGCTAATAGAATGTCTTAATTTTCATTCATGTGCTGCATCCCTTCAGTTTTAGTCATTGTTGCTAGGTTTGGGTCTGGCAGTTAAATACTTCTTTCTTAATCCTAAAAGTTGACAACATTTGTAAATGTGGAAATAATACTTTAGTACTGGCAAGATACATTGAAAAATTGTATTTGGAAGCAGTTTTTTAGAAGTTATACCTCCTTTCCATTGTCTTCTAGCTGGAGAGGGATTTTTTGATGCTGTGTGTGTATTAGTGATGGATAATTGCCTAGATCTATTTAGATCTGTTTCCTCATTTTTACCTCTCGTGTGTTGTATTGAGCACAGATACTGGTGACAGTAATCTGATTTAGTTAAAAATGTTTCTTTTGTATGTTTCTTAGCAAAAACATGAATGAAAAATTTATGAAATTAATGATAGATATAGCTCTGGGTTGCACAGCAGTGCTCTGTGGAATAGGTGCCTTCAAATGTTCTTACATTTGAATCTTAAGAACTTCTTGCTTTTTTGAGAAACTAAGTAAGTATAGCTCGTAGGGAATATTTTGTAGTAGATGAAAGCAATTTTGGTTTTCATTGCTACTTAAAAATTGAAATAAATTTCAATTTTGCTTGAAAAATGTTCTGACATACTGCTTCTGTTGTCTTTGGAAGTAACCAGTCTTTGGTGGTGGGACTGTGGACCCAGAAAGCAGGTAGCAAAATAATTGTAAGCAGAGAAGCAGAACTGTTTTCTTGCTTTCACCAAAGATGTGATAGGTGTAAACAAATAATCTTTAGTGTTGTGACTTAGGGATGTAATCTCTGTGATTCAGTCTTTTATCTTCAGGAGCACTATACAGTGATATCAGCTGTTGGGCAAGGACTTGGGGAAGCAAAATGTAACTTATAAAAACAGTGGCGTCATGACAACCAGTTTTTATGAGCAGTGTAGGGTAGAGTTTTCTCTTCAAAGTTACTGATCTTAAAGGCAGATAAGGCATTAACATTTTATTTCTAGCATTTCATAGCTAATATGTTTGAATGCATGCTTACTTAACTTCTTTTTGCTGTTTTAAGTTTAGGAAACCATTTGATAAATATAGCAAATGCATGGGGCAATTTATCTGTTTTGTTCTTACAGTAACAAAACCTTGTAGGAGAACAGATTTTCTTGCATCAAAAAAAGCTGGAACTGTTGACCAAGATCACAAGTTTAGATGCAAGTTCTTGGACTGTTCAAAATCCTTCCGCAAAGCCAAGTTATTGCATTATCACATGAAATACTTTCATGGAGTGGAGAAGGCTGCAGAATCACAGCAGAACCCTGTAAAAAGAAATATTCAAACCAGAGCTTCTTTGGCTTCTGAAAAAGCTAATCAAGAAAGGTCAAAAAGAGGACGGACCACAGCTGGTTCACTGTGTAAGTATGGTGCTGATCTTTCTTTTTTTTATACAGCAGCAGGCAGGACAGGCAGAAAATACCAGAAATCAATTTTCTTTTGGGCTGAAGGAGTCTCTTTTAGGGCTCTATCTTAGCATGTTTCTATGTGGAAAAGAAGCATAATGTGTGTGAACATCATGTTTTAGAAAGGTATGAAGATGTTCCTTCCTCTAGAAATCAAGATCATGTTCTGGTAAAAACCCACTATGCAGCTTCTCTTATTTTTCTGTAGCAGCTCACTTGTGTGTTAAACCTCTGTTCCCTTTTAAAAACTACAGTTCTCTGAGTTTCTGACTTGATTTTTATTTTCCTCTTGGCTTACAAATAGTAGACTTCTGTTCTTTTCTGTGTTAGGGAATGGTTTGGGTACCTCCAGTTCTCTCCTATTTCCTCCTTGTCTTTAGGTTTTGACTTCACTTGTCTGTACTTTACTGCCTTCAAGCACATACCTGGCTGGAAATCCAGTACCAGTTTCTGCAGTATTTACTGTTCTGTGGGATGAAAAACCCTAGTATTTAACACGTGCGGTTGTTTCAGCTGTGCTTGAAAAAGATCTTCACACAACAGATGGTCAGTGGAAAGAGATAAAAACTTAATGGTTAGGGAAAAAGAAAATAAATTAAGTTTTAACTGCTTTGCAGTCTGCAAAATCACTTCTTCTTCACCCTCATTCTCTGAAGCACTCTCTGCCTGGCATGACACCAGAGTGGCAGTCTAGGGTCTAGTGTGAACTGCAGTGGTTGTTGATAACCTGTCCAGACTTGGCTCTCGTGGACTAATGTCTCTGTGTACTGCAAGTCCGTAAAGCTAGTCATGTCTTCCGTCTTTTCATTGAGCCTTTTTTATAAAATTCATCTTTCTCCTTGCTGAATTCCCTGGTGTCTTTTGTCTTTGCAGTTGATCTTTTATTAATATTGGGTTTAAGAATTTCAAAGTCTTGCAAGTTGCTCACAGAGCTCCAGCTCACCTGCAGCAGGATATATCCTGCCTTACTTTGCTCCGTGGCTGCTTTTCCTAAAGAGTCCGAAAAACGACTTTTCATTTGAGGTTCTACTGCTTGTTCCTAACAAGATCAGTGTGACTTTACATACTGTTACTACATGTAAACCCCAGATACTTCTGTATCTTTAAATAATGCAAAGGCATAAGCTTGGATTAGGTAGGGAAAGAGTTCTCTTTAAGTGCATTAGGATGTAATGATTTGTATGTACTGTACTCTGCATGCGGTTTAATTGAACCCAAATATTGCCTGGAGGAACACACTTGAGATAAGCATGGTGTGAAGACTGACTGCTGACAGCTGTGAAGAGATCAAAACAGGCTTTGTGCTTGTCATGGGCTTTTCAATAACCAGACTTCTATTTGGCTCTTTTGAACTGTGTGATTATTTTAATTTGAGAATGTGCTTTGTTGTCATTGTCTTGAATGCACTGACAAATGACTCAAGATCTTGACCCTTCCATTTATCCTTTGCTTCAAGCGCATACAGTCAGGTGCACCATCGTCACGGGCAGGTAATTCCTTGTGGAGCTGAGATGTAACTGTATTTGCTTATTTTAAGCCCCCACCCCTCTAATTCCCCATTTGTGGATGGATACTTTTCACCTGGATTATTTCCATGATGTGCTTCACAGCAGCTCTCTGCACAGAGCACCTGGGATGTGCTCACCGCTGCTGAACTTCCACATCAAGGTGGAAGAGGGGGGCTATAAAGTTTTCAAGTCACCTTCACAGTTGAAGCCTGCTGTTGTGGAGGTATAGTACATTTTTTCTTGATGAGGAAAAGCAGTGTCATTATCTATTAGTTATATGTCTGATACTAAGTGCCATTGTTTTCTAACTCGGTATGTTCTTAATTTCCCTACTTTTTGTTTGGTGGTACTACACAGTCGAAAGCAGAGTTAATGAGGTTCATGAGCTCTTACTGTAGTATTTGAAGTTCTGTTCTTCTGTCTTAATGACATGTATAGAAAGCCAGTCTTCTAGGCAAGACTTTCTGTCTCCTGATCACTTATGCCACCTTTTCAAGAGGCTTTTCAGGATGTACTGCTTAGAGTGAAAGCTTTTGAATCCATAATTCAGTCTGGTACATGGTGGGTATACTTTTCATCTTTACAATCCTTTTGTGAGCAAAAATTCTCCTGTTCGAAAAGAATATATTTAAATGATTTTGCCTTTTGGTACAAATGTCCTTTTCTTGTACTTCACTATGTTAGGTAGATTCTAGTGCTTAAGCAAAGGTGGCAGCTTCTAACACACAAAACTTTCAGCAGTCGTGATTTTTGTTATTCCATGAACTTGAAGATGCTCTTGCTTTAGAAGCTTTGTCACACTTGTCTCACAAGTTTTAGTTTAGACTTCCGGGATTCCTTATTCTTTCTGCTACGTGTGAAATAAATAAATGGTGGGGGCGGTCTGGTGCTGGATTTAAAGTGAAAATACTTAATTGCTTCTAAAGTTGTAGGAAAATGTGCAATATTCAGAACAGTAGCAAAACCTTTTCTTTGCAGTGCTTAAAATTAAAATTTTAACACATAGAAAAGAAGATGGGTGTAAGTGGTCTTCAGTGACCATGTTGTGGGATTTGGAAAGAACAGTTTAAATATAGTTGCTTTGCACTGAAGTGGAGACTCTGAAATTACAATTTCTGATATATAAATTGTGCCACTTGACATTGGAATCCAGGCTTGTATGAGCTGGAAAGGTTAGTGTGGGACTGATTTGAGCTGTCTCCCCCTTTTTCCCAGGAAGGATCTTTCCTTTGCAGTGGCAAACTTGACATATAGCTCTCTAAATTTTGTAGTGGCTCTGAACAGAGAGGAAGGAACTCCATTGCCTGCAGCTTGTATTTTTACATATGCCTTACAGAATATGCCTAAACAGAATGACTAGGACTTCATGGCTGCTGGATGTGTTCAGGCAATACCTCTTTCTTAAATTTATCAGGAAGTATTATGAGATCATTATGATGAAGTGGGTCTTCCCCCAAGTGCATGTTACAATGCTTACCTCCTCGAGTTGCTGCTACTTGGTCTTCAGGAAAGAATTGTCCTTACATAGAAGAAGGCAGTTGGTGTTGTGTCTCCCTGAGCTATAGGAGATGCAGGTATACGTGCCCTCAGCTCTCAGGTTGCATTACACCTCAGCAGGTGCGTTGCAGAGCCACCTGCAGGCCTCTGTTACAGAGGAGAATCAAGATCTCCACAAATGCGTGTGGATGTGTAAGCCTAAAAGAGGCTTTTTGAGTCTGGGCTGCAGATGACTTCTCGGTGTTCATCTTAGATGAAAGAGTTGCTTAGATTCTGTGCTAGTTCAAATTGAGATGCTCTATCAGAATTATTGCTTGGAAATTAGATGTGGTATAGTATCTGTGAAAATTTATGTCAGTTAGTTACTTATTGATTGCTGTCATCAAAAAATGGGGTAGAACTGGATTCTGTGGGCATATGCATTAACAATAAGACAGGCTTTTTTCTTTGTGGTCCTTTCTCTTTTGCTGCAGAACCCCTTAGTTTACTGTTGAAGTACGTCATCCCATACTGTGGCTTGTGCCCTGCAGACACTGTAAACAATTTCCTCTGCAGGTACCGGTTTTGTCTTTCGGATATGTCTCTCTCTCCATGTTATTTTGTATAAAGTGCCTGCAAAAGGTTATTCTCAATAAAGATTGTTGTTTCCTGACCTATAAAGATTGCTTTTTCCTGACCTAGACCACTCCAAGGGCATGAGGCATAGAATAGCTTCATTTCTTTCTTTGTACCTGCAAGTCATAATTTTGACATCTTGACTTGGAGTTTTTCTGGATTGGTGACTTTCATCTTTTTAGTAAGATGTGTTCATTTGGATATTTGCTAACATGTAGTTCATGTCTTTGTGCTGAACATATTTTCTGAAACCTGAAAGTCAAGACTTGAGTGCTTGCACAGCTGATGTGCCCCCGTGTTGTACTCTGGCGAAGCTCTGTACTTGCTGGATGCTGAAGATTCCTCAGGAGACACAAACCTCATGAACAAGTAGGGGAGTTGATAACGTGCATGCACGAAAGTGCCATCTGAGCTGATTGGTGTGCTCTTAATGCTCCTGATGACTACTTAGTACTGCTGTCAGCACAATTGTACTGACAGAGACCTCATGAGACCCACTGACTCCTAGGACATAGTTTAGCTTTTCTCAGGAGTTTTGGTCGTAATGGCAGCTAAACTCAGTTTTGAGACTTCAAAACCACTGTACAGTGTTAGGCTTCAATTTGGGGTGTGAGTATAGAACAGTAGCCTCAGTCTGGCAAGTTGCTGCCACTCTTGGCTCTCCTGTGTTCCTTGCCATGAGGAAGAAAAGAAGGGAACACACCTGCAATTTGTAGTTTGGATACTGAAAAAAATCTGTCCCTACTGTGGCATTCATATAAAGCACTTAAAGAAGGAGAAAACGTTTTGTCAGTAGGTTTAAATTTTTTTATGTAACCTCATTTTTAGAAAATTCTGCCTACTCACAGTTAATTACAGTATATCCTGTTAGCGTATAAATGACTCAATGTATTAATTCTTTACATTAATGCATGTAAACAAAATAGGTATTTTGTCCTTAACTTGTGTTACTGACAAGAGCTGAATTGTATGTGAGTGGCATTGGCAAACTTGCTTTGACATCTTAAAACATCTCAGGCATCTGGTTGTCACTAATAGCTGTTCACAGGTGAACCTCTGGCCTGTTATGTAGAGGTTGTCAGGTTGATCCTTTGTGAAATTTTCCTGTTTCCTCTTAATTCTGGCTGATCGATGCCTCTTTGCTAGGCAATGGGATGTGCATGGTGATCTACAAACATGGTTTTTTTCCTTGCATCAGGGGAAGATCTGCATAAACACCCTCTATGTTTGCAGCATTGCCAGTTGTCTTTGGCTTACCATGACAATACTGCGTTTGTTTTCTGGGGGGTGGCTGTAAGTCAAAATGATACGTGGTCTTTCAGTTCTTGAAAATACCACTGGAAGTTCTCAGCAAATGATCGCACAGCTGTGGATGGTAACTTTGTCTGATTCACCTGCTTTGGAATGCAGTCTCTGCTTCCTGTGAATGCTGAGTTATCTTCTTACCTGGGGTCCTGCATCAGGGTTCCAGGGGATAGAAAGCTACTGCCTTGTCACTGAACCTTGATGTGCTTAGGTGTAAGTTCTCTAAAGCTCTGTCTGTGTGGTTTCTGCATGGTTGATGTAATTTCATATCTTAGGTCTGTATGTGTTAGTTTATAAGATCCTTCACCGCTTCTGGGTCAGCTCTTCGTATGACGGAGGATACTTCTTCCAGGCTAAGTGGAGAGAGGCCTGAAAGAACTCCATGGAAGAAGGCTGGAGGCAGTTAATCAGCAATCCTGTTCATCTCCAATCTTGTGAACATACCTCCTGTTCCTGTTAGTGATAGTCAGTGTCATCTGAGCTGGAAGTTAATCTGCTCTGATGTTTAATCACAACATTACTGTTCAACAACAATGAAAGTGTCATTGCCCAGGGTGTCAGGAGGCTTTCTGTGCCTTTTGTGGTTTCCCTGAGGTGGGACGCAGGTGCATGTGTCTTCATGGGGCCTGCACAAGCAGCTTTTGGAAACACATAGGGATCACCTGTGTACTCTTCATAGGAGTTTCCATGAATGTGGTCCTGCTGTCACTGCAGCCTCACAACCCAGTCATCCTGTGACTGGGTGGAGGCAGAGGAGTGGGAAACCTTCTGGAGGGTTAAGGTTGGCTTGGGGAGACCAGAAGATGGAAGCAGGTGGCACGCTCTGCAGGTGGTACTAATGCAGAAAATCCGAATGTGAGAAGTGTGCAAGTTTTAAAGCCACATGCCTAAATATAAGGTCTTAGTTGTGGTTGTTATGAATAATTGTTCTTTGTTCTTTAGGGAATGATTTTATAAACTGGCCTGAGTTATACATCCAAATGAAGAGGAAAAAGGACACTTTAGTGTGGAAGGCTTGTAAGTTTGCATCTCCATGGCATCAGTTTCAATGTTTGCTGTCCCAAAAGATTAGGATAAGTTTCCAGGTTATTAATCTCATCTTCAAATTTAATCACAACTCCTAAAATATATTTCAGAGTGCTCAAAGATCTTGTAGACCCTCTAAATTTTCCTGTCAATGGAAGGTGTTTCAAAACTTAGCGTGTTGGTGTCAGTTACTGAAAAAATGCATCTAGCTTATGATAGAGTACCTTGACCTCCCCCAGGACAATGTTATGTTTAGTTGAGAAATCTTACAGAAATATATTGACGTGTGTGTTGTAAGAGACAGGATGTATTCTTGGCAAAAATCTCCTTAAAATTAGGTCTCACAAAGCTACAAAAACCCAGTGGACACAAAATACAATTTTGTTCCACCAAGAGCCTGTGTGCACCTATGTCAGCCCACAGGAAGCTAAGAGGCCTTGTGCTCTTGCAAAGACTGGTGGGATCAAGGTGGCTATGGTGTTCTTAAATGTTAATTCATGAGATTGAGTTGAGCTCTTGGGAGATGGGAAAGTTAGGAGGCCTAAATGAAGGCCGTCAGGTTTGTATGGATTTTTGTATTGTAATTTTGAGTTTCTCTGACATGGTGTTGTGTAAATGTTTTGAAAAGTTACTGCAGAGTGGTAGACAGTCAGGAAAGCTGCAGAAAAGATTGGTTATGTGACTTTTCACCCTGTACCGAAATATACCATTTGCATTTCATGAAGTTTGTTAGGGCACTGGTGTTCCCGAAGAGTAGTACCTGAATCTTACTTCTCGGCTACTGTGTACCGTGGGAAAAAGTTTCCTTCTGTTTTTGTCATCTGAACTGATGATATCTTTACCCCTAGTCATGGAATTACTCAGAGGAGCAGGAAGTCAAAATACACCTGGCTTAAAAACAAACAAGCAAATAAAGACAGTACCAAAAAACCCAACCAAACAAAAAAGTTACCACGAAACCTCTTTATGCTTATTCATGCAAGAGAAGTTAGTCATGTTGCAAATGGAAGGTCGTACACATTACCGTGGTGTTTTATCAAGGAGTATTTTCTGGTTTAGTAATTCTTCATAGACAAAACCACCTGCTTTCTTGAGGGGGATATGCACGCAGTGAAAGGCAGCAGTGAGTTGCCTGTCTGGACAGAAGGCATCTTTTAGAGAGTCGTGTGTGGTAACGGGGTTTTGGTTTAATTTCTGTCTTTTGTGGCTCCTGTAGAGCTCTACGGCAGGTGACTAGAAGATAAGTTTTGTTGTGGAACTAGTTGGAAATGGCTTTTCTTTTCTGTTTGGTTGTTTTGGTTTTTTTTGTCCTTTAAGTTCTAGCTTCAGAGAGAGAGGACCAGGGAAAATGTCGTCAGATTTCTGCATCTTGCAGTTTCATTTGCCTGAAGAGATCTACTTGCTTCTGAAAGCTCTGCAATGACATGTCTTAATGTGCCTTGTTATTTCTTCAACTTGAAATGGTGCTTGGTCCAATTTCTTCTGAGTGTGCTCTCTGGGACTTTTTTCCTTCTCTTTTCAGTCGCTCTCAGGTCCTGCTCACAATTATTTTATTAGAGGTGTCTAAGTGTAGCATGGTAATCTTCAGACTAGAAAGAAGTTGCCTTTCTTATCCTCTGAACTTTTGAGATGCATATGATGATAGGAGTGGGCATTTTTGAAGAAAGTCAGCAACCTATCACCTTGGCTGCTGGGTCTCATTGATCAAGATACTTGATGTAATACTCCAAAATGGCAATGTACTGGTCTTGTTTAGTCTGCTGTCCTACCTGCCATGCAGCTTTAGCTTTTATCACCTTCGCTGCTCTTTTTCTGTGTACAGGAGTCTTTCAGTAGGAGTTGCTACTTGCAGTTAGGAGGATGAAACTCTTGGACTTAAATAAAAAATGAAATTTCAGGTGAAGCCATGTCTGCATCTTACGATTTTTATGAATTTTAGGTAGTGATCCTGAATTCTTGCATCTCACTCTTGGTTGAAACACTGTTGTTTCAGTGGTATGTATTTAAAAACTGTTCTTCCTTACGTGTGCAGAGCTACTTTATGCCATTTCTCTGTGCATTACAAAGCACACTTTTGAGAACTGGCTGTGGTTCCTCTGATTAAACCAACAAGGCACTTTTTCTCTTGGAGAAACTAATAAAAATTACCCAACCCGTATCTGCTGAACCAAACTGTTTCTCTTTTCATCTTTTCTCAAAGTCACAGCATTTCTGGAAGAATAGAGCTTTGGGGAATGCATGGGAATCCACTGTTTCTTTTTGAAAGAAAAACCCCTCAATAAATCCAACACAAGCGTTGGAGGTTTTAGCCTTTTAGTCAGAGCTAGGACTGAGTTGAGCAATGTCTGATCAGAAACATTCCACGTGGACTGCAAGAGCTGCTGCTGCTGCTGAAGTAGGCTGACTTTGGAAAGTATTTAAAGCTTGGACTTGGTCTATGTTCTCTTTGTAGATGCTCCTCTACACATAGCCCTCAGGAGTACCGCATATAGAGATGAAAAGGTAGAAAAGAGAAGAACTTCAACTCCTGTAAGTGCATTAAATAGTCACCGACATTCTATTAGAGACCAAACCAGGAACCACATAGCAAGAGCACTGCGGAGGCCTCGGGAAAGAGAAAGAGTTCAACATGGTACGGCTTTTGGTTTAACATGGAAAGTTAAACGTGGAAAAGTCTTGGGAAAGTTTTAAACATTGTAAGGAACTGATAATATTCTGTATACTTTCATTTACAGAGAGTAATTTTGTATAAATGTACGGCATAAAATGTAAGCAGTGGTTTTTTTACTATCATTTTGTAAGTTTTCATGCTATCTGCGTTGGGGTTTATTCTTCCCAGACAGTTGGTAATATTTAGAAGATGTAAAAAGTACTAAAGTATTAAAGGTCACGAAAAGGTTGTAGGTCTTAATTCTGTTAAACTCCTGGCTGTCCAAATCATTAAATATTTTAAGTAATCTTGTACTTACTGAGATACCTAAACTTAAAAGAGGGGGATGGGGGTGGGCATGGGACATGATGATCTAGGGTGTTTTATTTTGTAGGGGTTTTTTTTCCAGTTGCATTTGACCACTTCTGGTAGTCAGCAATTGCTACTAGACATCTCTGAGGAACTTCGCAACTTTGACTATTCAATAGTATAGTGTAAACCCTGTTTATACTGAAATCTACTGTAGGATAGGTGGGTAACAGCAAAACAGGATGGGGGGATGTATGTATACACACATGCACACACTCATAAAAGCAATACATATCTTTTAATACTTTGTATGTATATAAAAATATGTAAATAATTTCCAGCATACTTCTAGATTACTACATCACCACTTTCCTTCAGGTATTGGTAAGAACTTGAGTCACAGTGATGAGGAAAACACAAATAAAATCTGAGGTTAGACTATTTTATCTATGACAGATGCTCTGTGTCCTGGAGCTCATGTCCTTAGCTGCCTGTCTCTGTGTTGTTCTGTTGATCATAGCAGTCAGACAGTACTTAGCACCTTATTTGTTCTTGGGCATCCCTTACTGCCCTCCCTTCTAGGAAGGTCTGAATGAGATCCATCAGTGTCTCCTCACTGTTCTCACTCAGTGTTGTATGTGTGAGTGTGGCATTTAGAGATTAGAATGAACTTTCACTGTGGTGGTGTGATGGAGGATGGGTGAGTACTCATCCCGGTCCTTATGAGTCTCTGCCATTCAAGGAAGTTGAAATCCTTTGTTTTTTCCGAAAAAACCCCAAACCATTTAAAAATGTAGTTGTTTTGTGCTTAATTTTTAGGATTGTGTTTTTCAGTTTATCTTTCTGTTCGATCATGTGAATCTATGAGGGTCCTCCTAACCTAGGCAGGTCTCTCTATCTGGTCTTATGTCAGTGAGAATTCATTACACTTCAGAGTACTTAGAAGAAACAGCTTTAGACAACAAGATTGTACAGTACCTGGTTTTTTGGAAGGCTCTGGTATAATGCTTGAATACTTGTTCTTTGAAGATTTTTTTTTTTCCAGGGAAACATGTATTAACTGTGTTGTGCATTTCAGAAGATAGCTGCACACAGAAATTTGCAAATGCTTAGATTTTTTCAGATTTTAAGACACGTGGGGAAGTTTAAGGGGACAAAGTGGACAAAGTGACAATTTCTTCCATATTTATCTTGGATATGTTGATAGTGATTGAGGAAGCTTACCCTGTGCCCTTGGATAGCTTCAAACAAATCCAGCCATCTGATCATGTGAATTTTAGTTTTCATATGAAAAGAAGCAAAATTTTCCTACCTCTGTTGAGCTCAGTTATTCTCTCTTTGCCCTTCTGGAAGAATAAAATGGCAGAACTTCCTTGCATCCCTGTGAGCAGAGAGAAGGGAATGGTACCAAGAGGATCCTGACCATTGGAAGAACGGGAGATGAGGACAGAGGAAAGTAAGAAGGAAGTTGGAAGCACTGTGTTGACACTTAAAAATGAACCTTTTTTTTTTTTCTGTTTTTTGTTGTTTTGGGGTTTTTTTTAACCCCCCTCAACACCCATGGAGAGGTGGAAGAAGGTGGCTTTTGTGCTGCTGCTCCTGCTCTCTTTGAAGGCCAGGTGACTGGTGTGGCCATGTGGGCAAGCACATGGAGCTGCCTTTGCTGACCTCATGCCAGGAAGGGCATAGAAGTGGCAAAGTAGCAGGAAATCTTCAAGTACTGAGAGGGATGGGGAGGTGCAGAGCTAAAGAGTCTCCTGAGGACAAGCTGTTGAGCATGTCTGCTGCCTGCTTACCACACCTGATAAAACGTGACTGCGATTTGCAGTTTCTCGGTGAACTGTTTGTGCCATAAATACACAGCCAGTGAATTGGGGAGTTTACTGTTGGCATGTGTGGAAGAGGTTGACATAATACACTGGTATTGCTGGTTTGCTTCATAAATGGTTGCAGAGGTTACAGACAATCTAGGGCTCTCAAATGGTTTGTACAAGTGAAGATTTCTTAGAGTATAGAGTGTCTTCAAGTGCTTATTCAGATCTCTATCATCCAACATTGAAATAGGTTTCTGAATGGGATGGTGAGTGGCTCAATCAGCCAAGCACTCTGAGAGCAGAGCCCTTCTGAGATACAAGGCATCCTTCCATAATAGGTGTTGATTACATCTCTAATTAAGACAGGATAACTTATTTAAGGAACTGTGTAAGAATCTAGAAATTCTGCTGCTGAGACCTAAATCTGAAAGACAGGAGTTGTAACCAAACACTGGGGTCTGGAAAGCAGGGATTTGTGTACATGACCTTGCCAACAGGGTTATACTGTGCTATGCATGCTCTGGAAGCATGCTTTAAGGATAGGCTTGATTGGCAGCTGTCACTCAATCATTCAAAAATTATGGTGTGTTTTTAATCCCATAGAAGTAGGATGGAGAACAGATATTGAGGGAATAGCAGTTAAAGCCAGCTGAACCAGTTACTCCATTTTCAATATCAATAAAATACTTGACTGGGGAACTGAACTGAAGTTTGTGGGGTTGGGGTATTGTTCTGTTATAATGCTAGTGAAATGTCCTGTCATAATAATTTAGAAAGTGGGTGTAACAAATCCCTCAGTCTTTTTTATAATCCCTAAAGCATGTAAATAATAGATGGGCACTGCTGTACATTTGATTTCTCCCACACGATGCTCATATTTTGTTATGGAACGGTCAAATTAGGACTTAAAATAGATCATTCCAATTGAGATCTTGGGAATTCTTACAAATAAGTTTTCTTCTTGTTTTTTTTTTTTTTTTTGCAGTGAACTGGCCTTGATTGTCCAAAGAAACTATGGAGGCTTTTAAGAAAATTACTAGGTAGAATAAATTTATATGTATTTTAAACTAATTTGGAATATTGTCTAATTTCAGCTGTTAAAGGACATGAGAAGAACAAAGAAAGAAAGTCCAAAGACTATGGAAGATCCAAGTCAAAGAAAAAGAAAAAAAAGAAAAAGAGATCTAAGCCTGGTAAAGCTCGTTTTTCTTCTGTAGATGAAACTGGCTTCATTATTTTGTTTTGTTACCTCAAAAAGTCACTTTAGATCACTTAAGAGCAGGCATTGCAGTTCGGACTGCTTTCTTCACTTAGCTTTTATTTTATTAAGTGGTTGATTTTAAATTGTGATTGGCAAGATAATCTGTCTCTTGCTTAAGCTGCATCATTAATGCTGGATGGTGGCTTGTAGTAGTGCTTGTAATGGCACGGAATAAATGACACTCCTAAATGAAAGTCAGTCTTTAAGTTGGGCTTTTCCTTAATAGGTGTGCTTCTATGCAAGCTTTGCCCAGTTAAGAGGGTTCAGATGCCCTGTGTACAGACTGTTTTCAGTTATGTTAGTTCTGCGGCTGTTTTATGAATGCTGGAGTTTGGAAACATTGAATCCTCTTTTTCTACTGTTAACCTTGTTATTTCTTACACCTTCATTTGGGGAGGAGGGGTCTGTGACAATGAGCCCAATTAAACCTGTCACAGCCTTAATTTCTTTTTTAAAGAAATTAATCTTTTTTCTGGAGAGATTAAGTAAAAGCCCGATTTAAAGTCTGTACTCACCCTGTGTCCCTCTTTCATGTCTCATAACATGCTGTTGCACTACATTAAAATGGCTGTAGTAGCAACATGTCTTCTCTGTTGGTTTCATCTGTGGAGGCCTGGGAATGCTTTACTTGGGCCACTTCAAGCTTTGAACTTGAAGTAGAGGCCCAGGTGTTAGAGGTAATGGATTTTTTTCACTGCTGAAAACACAGCTGATTCTGGAAAATTTCTTTGGTGAAACGTTTAAGGATCAAGTGTGACAACTTTCTCTGCTATTGATGGATGTGTGGGATCACTGATGCAGTATACTTCAATCTGCTAGGCATACTTTGTGAAACTAGATCTCCTTAAGGAGGAGTTTCTGAGATAAAAGTCAAATACCTTACTTATCTGATTGCTTCCGTGAAGAAATAGGGCAAGCTGTCAAGAGAGTGGATGGGAAGAACCATAGGTCAAGTGATTTAGAATTGTACTGAAACAAATAATTTTAATGAGTTTCTGATTGTATGCTCACAAGTATAATGATAATGTGCAAAATTTAACTTGTAGATTTATGCATAAATAGTCCCCATGAGCTGCTTGTCAGTCTGTCCTTGGGTTTTAAGATGTTGCGTGCCTTTTTTTGATGTTGACCTTACGGTAATTCAGTCCAGGAACTGCGAAGTATATTTCCAGGTAACTGGAGGGTGCTACTTGTAACTGCAGCCAGCCTTGATTTATATCCAGCGTAGGCCTCACAGAGGAACCATTCAAGGTGTTTTCTTCACACACTCCTAATCTGGGCTTGTCCACCTGCGCGTTCTGTTCCGTACATAGACTAGGAAAAGTGCTTTCTGTCCACTTTGAAGTCTGTGAGATTAGGGAATGTGTGTAGCCCATGTGAGTAACAGTGGGATGTGAGGGGGAGGTCTCCAGCTAGCAGTGCTTGTGTGGAAGTGCCTGTAAAACAAAAGCATTTGTACGCCTACTCAGCCTGAAGAATAGTTGGCCCAGAAAGGCTAGTCACTTACACCTTTCTCACTTCTGTCAGCAGTAAACAGTGACTGAGCGGCTTTACATTGTCTGGTTCAGACAATACCTTCCTGGCCTCTGGAAAGCTTACACATCTCGCAGCAGCATCATGCAGTCCAGAGCTCCAGCATACTGGGAACTGGCTCAGTGAATTGCACATGCCTGTTATGGGCATGCATGGTGCTGTTTCTTCTGTCAACTTTTTTTGACCATAGATTTTTAATGATAACATTTACTACAATTTTACAGGGTATTTGGGCGTTGAGGAGAACACAGATATCTCACAAGAGCTTTCACCTGAAAAATCAGTTGTCACAAAATCTAATGCTTCAAATAAATCATCTGCTCACCCAAGTACCCTGTTGCACTGCACTGATTCCGGACAGCACAAGGGAAAATCAAAAGCAAATGGTGAGATGACTCTCCTCTATGGCTTGCTGGTTCTGTCTTTCATTACCAGTAAATATGTGAGCAGCACTAACATACTTGAAAACTGGTTCTCATTGTGTAAATTTGGCTATTCTTACTCAGGGCTATGTGTATTTCCTTCCTCCTGCCTGACAAGACTGGACCCAGTTCATTTGCCAGAGCTTGATGTTGCTGCTTTTTGCTTTGACTTTACTTTCATATACACTTCAAGACTGTTGCTCTTATTTCAGAAATCAAACTCATTTTGCGTTTTTCTTTTTTTCAGTGCGTTCTTAACTCTTAAAATAACCATGTCCCAACTTAATAATTAAATTTTTCATATTTCCAAAGGTTTCTACAAAGTAAGAGCTCCTTCAGAGTTAAAAATGGGTGCCTTGCAAGCTTGCCGTGTTCAAGAGACCACTGGGTGTGGTGATGTGTAGTTGTATAGATACAGAATGATATATGGTTATAATGACTTTCTGAGCTATTTATTGGTGTCTTCATAGTACTTCATACACAGAACTCATCAAAATCTGGCTGCTGTGTACCAGCTTTCATAATTCTTAATTTCTTTGTCCATATTACTATTTACTGTCACAAGCTGGTACAATAAAAAAGATAAACATTTGTTTTCTCGCTTGTTCTTAAAACTCACAGATTTGAAGGAAATAGAAAGTATATGACAGCTTGGTTATATACAAGAACCTTAAATTCCTTTTTGTACAGATACACTGTTGAGAACCATTTTTTTTTGACACAGCTTTGTTTGTTACTAGAGAAAAATAAAATTTAACTTCGGTTAATTCCCCTTTATAGGCCAAACAGGAAACATTAAAAACTACTGAAGTGCAGGTGATGGCAATGTCTTGAGACATGTTTTGCAGGTTTGAGCAGTTGTGTATCAGCAGAGTATATCAACCATAGAAAACATGGTTTAGTAACTTGGCCATCAGTTGCTCAGACTTCTTTTGATCAGTTCACAGACATTGAAAGTGGTGGAAAATACCAGAAATGTATGTTGACAGTACAGTTTTAATGACAGAAGCTGTTAAGTTGGAATGTTTTGATGGAGCCATTAATGGAACTATAAAACTTCATTATGTAGTAACCTTCAATAAACTGTTAAAATTGTGATATTCCTTAAATTACACTGTGAACTCACACTTTTAGGAATGTATATCTGCATCCACTGCATATTTGGGATGAGATTTTGAGGGACCTTTTTTGTAATTACTCAGGATTTCATATAAATACTTCTTGTACAGAGGATGACACCCTGAGTGAGTCATCTATGGATAGCTTGCCTTGGAGTGATGATGACTGCAGTCAGGACATTGATGTAACCACCAACCCTGATGAAGAAGTTGAAGAAAGTGATTTTGAGATTGTTCGGTGTGTTTGTGAAGTAAAAGAAGAAAATGACTTCATGATTCAGGTATGAAGTGGAGGGTAAATGCACATTTCAGTGAATACAGTGGAAGGTGTCAGTGGAGAAACTTTTGTACATGAAATAAACTATTGTTGTCTTCCAAAGTCATAACATTTTTTGAGGTAATCTGTCAGGGAAACTGCTACGATAGTTAAAACAACTTTTGCTTCATTGTACAGTTTGGGATTTTTAATTGAAGGAAAGAGGGACGATTCACTCTTAAGTCATAAATGGTTGGTTCGTCATTTGTGAATTTTTCTAAAAATAGCAGACTTCCTAGATTTTGAGAACGCATATTTGAAATCAGTGACTTTTTAGGCTCCCTCTAATTTAGAGCCTGTTCAGAACATTGCTCTGAGATAGTAGTGTACCTCCCATTCCTCTGCCCTGGCAAGAAGCTTGACTTACACATACAATTCTCCAGACAGGCTGAAGAAAAAAAAAAAAAAAATCATTACTTGAGTGTTTTGCTTTAAAGCAGAACTGGATTTGTCCATTCTGCAGTAGTCTGCAAATTCAGAGTTCCTAATCTGCGTAAGGCCATCTGTCCATTCTGCATGTATGTGCCCTTTTTAAACCAGCTTCACAGAAAACTTGGAGAGGCTTCTGTTATCTCTCCTGCTTAAAACTGTTGATAAAAACCTCCTTGGAAGGTACCTGCATATTTACTTTTTGAGATGTTTGTAAATTATCAGGAAATCATTCCCCTACGTAGCTGCCTTGAACCATCCCACCCAGTTCCTGTTAATTTCAAGAAGTGAAGTCAAAAAGATCAATTTCTTGATAATTTTTTTTCTGTAATTAATTGTCTTTGGGTTTCCGTGCTATTTCATGGAGCCTTGCTGTGAAAGGTATGATGCTTTTTCTCTTAGTGGTGAGCTCACTTTGCACACCTTTGTTTTAGTGTTGGATCCTGACAATTCAGGCAGAAGGTACCTTACGAATTACTAGAGGAGGGTGGAGCGATGGGCAGTGATCAAGTGTAAGTAAATAGCACCAGACTGTGCAGGAGAAAAAAAAAGGAGTCTGACAGTGGTGACTAAAGGGGGTGGATGTCCTCTGAGGAGATGGCTTACAGAGAAACACAAAGAGACAGCCTGCAGTATAGTTTTCTGGCAAAAGTAAGTTCAACACTGTGTTAGGATTGCAGAATGCAGGGAACTGTCAACCGGCTCAGGAAGCAGCCTATGGATGCCTTTCGTTTAGAGTTTCATGGGCTGCTTCTAAGATTGACTTTCTAGGTTGAGCTAGTTTGGGCATTTTTTTTTTAGCATATTGCAAACTTTTAAACACTTGAGCTGTTTTATGAAAGAATTTGCTAGGAGAGTAGGTTACTCTCTCTGGAAAAGAGATGCAGATCAGCAGTATGGTGAGCATTCTTTATGGGGATTGAGGTGATAGGAAATATGCTGGCACCTGGCGTACCTGCTTGGGTTTGCTGTGTACCCATCTTGGCATCGGAACGAGGAGCCAGGGCAGTTTCTTCATGGATCTGGCTGGAGGTTCATTCCTCCCAGTATACCTGTATCCTCCTCCTCTCTTACAAGAGGGAGAATGCTAAGCATTCTCTTTGAGCTGTGCTCATTTCCATGAATGTGCCAAATTGAGAAATAATGCGGGAAAATGTTAATTTTAAACACATCAGCACCTTCTTGTCTGCAAAATATTAGGGACCATTAAGGTTTAATGAAACGCATACACAGTTAAAATGGGAGTTTGTTCCTTTAGGTATGTAAACTAATAACTTGCCCCCACATTCGGGAGATTTTATAAAAAAATTTCTTTGACCTGTACTTGCCTTAAATTGTCTTGAGCAATTTGTGCATTAAGGATGTCATTCATTGCACCGGGATGCAGAAATCTGGGTTTGCATTTATAGAAGTATCTGCTTCAGTTAGTAGAAGTTAAATCTGGGAAAAGAAGTACAGAAAAATAATGTATTGTTGGTTAGTGCTGTTTTGTTCCAGTCTCTATAACTCTGCAGGGAGGTTACCAGACTTCATTTATGGAGCTGGTGTAAAGCAGCAGTGTAATATTGCCCTGTGTTCCTTCTGGAGGCACAGCACTTCTGTTTTTGTGATAAGGCCCAAAGAAATCCAGACAGACTGTCATTGTCCCTTCTTTTTTTTAATATGTAAACAATGGTGAGTTTGTGTATGATGCAGAAGATTCTGGGGCTGGATTTGATGGCCTGAGAGGTGATGGATGTAAACGGACTTGAGATATTTTTGTTCTGGAAGGTGAAAAGCTGCTTTAAATACGCGTCTTTTGGGTTTGGTTATTTCTTTTGTGACTTGAATTTAAATTTAAATATTTTTTGCACAATGTTGCATGTTTTTTTGTCTTCTAAATCTCCTACTTGGCATGCTTTGAACCTCCCTACTACTACCTGGGCAGTGAGTAGCTTCCTTGTAGCATGTGCCAGAGCAGTATCCTGTAGACTGGCAGCCACAGTGTGCAGTAGAACCTGCAGGTTAAAGAATGGACCTGTGCCCTGATGGGGTGGATATTTAAGTATCAATTGAGTAAAATGTAGAAAAGTTGAGATGCTTCTGCTGGGTTAAAAGTAAACCAGTGGGAGAAATGAACCCCACACAAATACCTTGAGAGATTTCAGGTCAGAGTTACAATTTAATGGAAAGATTACAATAAATGCAATGATATGCAAAAACTGGCTTAAACCCACAAAGTCAGACTACAGCCTGGTACCCTGTTGGTCATGTTGGTCAGGGTGGTGGTCGCAGTCCTATCAAATAATGACTGCAGTCCTGTTGGAATGATGGTTGCAGTTGAGAGCAGTGGTCCTGTGGGAGGTCTGGTCCTCCTGTGGAAGTTCAGGTCCTCCTCTGGATCTGTCCAGTGGTCCTGGTGTCTTAAGTCCCCAAAGCACCCAGATTATTCATGGTCAGATGCAGGCAGGAATTCTCAGTACCTCCCCTAGGGTGGGGAATTTCACAATGGAATGATGCAATCCTGTGAGTCATAGGGTGTTTTGGGGAGTCCTTGATGGCCTGTGTCATTACAGCTGCCCATTTGGGTTGTTGAGCCGTTATGGCCCACTGGCAGAGATGACCCCCTTAAGGTGGGTGTAGTTATCGAGGTTCAGTCAGTTTGTGAAGACAAAGGAATACTACCCTGGTGTATCCGGAAGGAGGGGGGAGGGAGGGCGAGGGGGTTTCCTCTTTCCCTTATCT